>CAUDMG010001249.1:0-80000 GCA_958450375.1 Homarus gammarus | reverse complement strand
CCACTGGGTGTTGCTTGGCCGCGAGCATTAGGAGTGTTGGTCATCATCACAGCACCTCCACGGCCACTGGGTGTTGCTTGGCCGCGAGCATTAGGAGTGTTGGTCATCACCACAGCACCTCCACGGCCACTGGGTGTTACTTGGCCGCGAGCATTAGGAGTGTTGGTCATCACCACAGCACCTCCACGGCCACTGGGTGTTGCTTGGCCGCGAGCATTAGGAGTGTTGGCCATCATCACAGCACCTCCACGGCCACTGGGTGTTGCTTGGCCGCGAGCATTAGGAGTGTTGGTCATCATCACAGCACCTCCACGGCCACTGGGTGTTGCTTGGCCGCGAGCATTAGGAGTGTTGGTCATCATCACAGCACCTCCAGGGCCAATGGGTGTTGCTTGGCCGCGAGCATAAGGAGTGTTGGTCATTATCACAGCACCTCCACGGCCACTGGGTGTTGCTTGGCCGCGAGCATTAGGAGTGTTGGTCATCATCACAGCACCTCCACGGCCACTGGGTGTTGCTTGGCCGCGAGCATTAGGAGTGTTGGTCATCATCACAGCACCTCCACGGCCACTGGGTGTTGCTTGGCCGCGAGCATTAGGAGTGTTGGTCATCACCACAGCACCTCCACGGCCACTGGGTGTTGCTTGGCCGCGAGCATTAGGAGTGTTGGTCATCACCACAGCACCTCCACGGCCACTGGGTGTTACTTGGCCGCGAGCATTAGGAGTGTTGGTCATCACCACAGCACCTCCACGGCCACTGGGTGTTGCTTGGCCGCGAGCATTAGGAGTGTTGGCCATCATCACAGCACCTCCACGGCCACTGGGTGTTGCTTGGCCGCGAGCATTAGGAGTGTTGGTCATCATCACAGCACCTCCACGGCCACTGGGTGTTGCTTGGCCGCGAGCATAAGGAGTGTTGGTCATCATCACAGCACCTCCACGGCCACTGGGTGTTGCTTGGCCGCGAGCATTAGGAGTGTTGGTCATCATCACAGCACCTCCACGGCCACTGGGTGTTGCTTGGCCGCGAGCATTAGGAGTGTTGGTCATCACCACAGCACCTCCACGGCCACTGGGTGTTGCTTGGCCGCGAGCATTAGGAGTGTTGGTCATCATCACAGCACCTCCACGGCCACTGGGTGTTGCTTGGCCGCGAGCATTAGGAGTGTTGGTCATCACCACAGCACCTCCACGGCCACTGGGTGTTACTTGGCCGCGAGCATTAGGAGTGTTGGTCATCACCACAGCACCTCCACGGCCACTGGGTGTTGCTTGGCCGCGAGCATAAGGAGTGTTGGTCATCATCACAGCACCTCCACGGCCACTGGGTGTTGCTTGGCCGCGAGCATTAGGAGTGTTGGTCATCATCACAGCACGGCCACTGGGTGTTGCTTGGCCGCGAGCATTAGGAGTGTTGGTCATCACCACAGCACCTCCACGGCCACTGGGTGTTGCTTGGCCGCGAGCATTAGGAGTGTTGGTCATCATCACAGCACCTCCACGGCCACTGGGTGTTGCTTGGCCGCGAGCATTAGGAGTGTTGGTCATCACCACAGCACCTCCACGGCCACTGGGTGTTACTTGGCCGCGAGCATTAGGAGTGTTGGTCATCACCACAGCACCTCCACGGCCACTGGGTGTTGCTTGGCCGCGAGCATTAGGAGTGTTGGTCATCATCACAGCACCTCCACGGCCACTGGGTGTTGCTTGGCCGCGAGCATTAGGAGTGTTGGTCATCATCACAGCACCTCCACGGCCACTGGGTGTTGCTTGGCCGCGAGCATTAGGAGTGTTGGTCATCATCACAGCACCTCCAGGGCCAATGGGTGTTGCTTGGCCGCGAGCATAAGGAGTGTTGGTCATTATCACAGCACCTCCACGGCCACTGGGTGTTGCTTGGCCGCGAGCATTAGGAGTGTTGGTCATCATCACAGCACCTCCACGGCCACTGGGTGTTGCTTGGCCGCGAGCATTAGGAGTGTTGGTCATCATCACAGCACCTCCACGGCCACTGGGTGTTGCTTGGCCGCGAGCATTAGGAGTGTTGGTCATCATCACAGCACCTCCACGGCCACTGGGTGTTACTTGGCCGCGAGCATTAGGAGTGTTGGTCATCATCACAGCACCACCACGGCCACTGGGTGTTGCTTGGCCGCGAGCATTAGGAGTGTTGGTCATCATCACAGCACCTCCACGGCCACTGGGTGTTACTTGGCCGCGAGCATTAGGAGTGTTGGTCATCATCACAGCACCACCACGGCCACTGGGTGTTGCTTGGCCGCGAGCATTAGGAGTGTTGGTCATCATCACAGCACCTCCACGGCCACTGGGTGTTACTTGGCCGCGAGCATTAGGAGTGTTGGTCATCATCACAGCACCTCCACGGCCACTGGGTGTTGCTTGGCCGCGAGCATTAGGAGTGTTGGTCATCAGCTCCAGGCAGGGTGCCGCGAGCATAGGAGTGTTGTCATCACAGCACCTCCACGGCCACTGGGTGTTGCTTGGCCGCGAGCATTAGGAGTGTTGGTCATCATCACAGCACCTCCACGGCCACTGGGTGTTGCTTGGCCGCGAGCATTAGGAGTGTTGGTCATCATCACAGCACCTCCACGGCCACTGGGTGTTGCTTGGCCGCGAGCATTAGGAGTGTTGGTCATCATCACAGCACCTCCACGGCCACTGGGTGTTACTTGGCCGCGAGCATTAGGAGTGTTGGTCATCATCACAGCACCTCCACGGCCACTGGGTGTTGCTTGGCCGCGAGCATTAGGAGTGTTGGTCATCATCACAGCACCTCCACGGCCACTGGGTGTTGCTTGGCCGCGAGCATTAGGAGTGTTGGTCATCATCACAGCACCTCCACGGCCACTGGGTGTTGCTTGGCCGCGAGCATTAGGAGTGTTGGTCATCATCACAGCACCTCCACGGCCACTGGGTGTTGCTTGGCCGCGAGCATTAGGAGTGTTGGTCATCATCACAGCACCTCCACGGCCACTGGGTGTTGCTTGGCCGCGAGCATTAGGAGTGTTGGTCATCATCACAGCACCTCCACGGCCACTGGGTGTTGCTTGGCCGCGAGCATTAGGAGTGTTGGTCATCATCACAGCACCTCCACGGCCACTGGGTGTTGCTTGGCCGCGAGCATTAGGAGTGTTGGTCATCATCACAGCACCTCCACGGCCACTGGGTGTTACTTGGCCGCGAGCATTAGGAGTGTTGGTCATCATCACAGCACCTCCACGGCCACTGGGTGTTGCTTGGCCGCGAGCATTAGGAGTGTTGGTCATCATCACAGCACCTCCACGGCCACTGGGTGTTGCTTGGCCGCGAGCATTAGGAGTGTTGGTCATCATCACAGCACCTCCACGGCCACTGGGTGTTGCTTGGCCGCGAGCATTAGGAGTGTTGGTCATCATCACAGCACCTCCACGGCCACTGGGTGTTGCTTGGCCGCGAGCATTAGGAGTGTTGGTCATCATCACAGCACCTCCACGGCCACTGGGTGTTACTTGGCCGCGAGCATTAGGAGTGTTGGTCATCATCACAGCACCTCCACGGCCACTGGGTGTTGCTTGGCCGCGAGCATTAGGAGTGTTGGTCATCATCACAGCACCTCCACGGCCACTGGGTGTTGCTTGGCCGCGAGCATTAGGAGTGTTGGTCATCATCACAGCACCACCACGGCCACTGGGTGTTGCTTGGCCGCGAGCATTAGGAGTGTTGGTCATCATCACAGCACCTCCACGGCCACTGGGTGTTACTTGGCCGCGAGCATTAGGAGTGTTGGTCATCATCACAGCACCTCCACGGTCACTGGGTGTTACTTGGCCGCGAGAATTAGGAGTGTTGGTCATCATCACAGCACCTCCACGGCCACTGGGTGTTGCTTGGCCGCGAGCATTAGGAGTGTTGGTCATCATCACAGCACCTCCACGGCCACTGGGTGTTGCTTGGCCGCGAGCATTAGGAGTGTTGGTCATCATCACAGCACCTCCACGGCCACTGGGTGTTGCTTGGCCGCGAGCATTAGGAGTGTTGGTCATCATCACAGCACCTCCACGGCCACTGGGTGTTGCTTGGCCGCGAGCATTAGGAGTGTTGGTCATCATCACAGCACCTCCACGGCCACTGGGTGTTGCTTGGCCGCGAGCATTAGGAGTGTTGGTCATCATCACAGCACCTCCACGGCCACTGGGTGTTGCTTGGCCGCGAGCATTAGGAGTGTTGGTCATCATCACAGCACCTCCACGGCCACTGGGTGTTGCTTGGCCGCGAGCATTAGGAGTGTTGGTCATCATCACAGCACCTCCACGGCCACTGGGTGTTGCTTGGCCGCGAGCATTAGGAGTGTTGGTCATCATCACAGCACCTCCACGGCCACTGGGTGTTGCTTGGCCGCGAGCATTAGGAGTGTTGGTCATCATCACAGCACCTCCACGGCCACTGGGTGTTGCTTGGCCGCGAGCATTAGGAGTGTTGGTCATCATCACAGCACCTCCACGGCCACTGGGTGTTGCTTGGCCGCGAGCATTAGGAGTGTTGGTCATCATCACAGCACCTCCACGGCCACTGGGTGTTGCTTGGCCGCGAGCATTAGGAGTGTTGGTCATCATCACAGCACCTCCACGGCCACTGGGTGTTGCTTGGCCGCGAGCATTAGGAGTGTTGGTCATCATCACAGCACCTCCACGGCCACTGGGTGTTACTTGGCCGCGAGCATTAGGAGTGTTGGTCATCATCACAGCACCTCCACGGCCACTGGGTGTTGCTTGGCCGCGAGCATTAGGAGTGTTGGTCATCATCACAGCACCTCCACGGCCACTGGGTGTTGCTTGGCCGCGAGCATTAGGAGTGTTGGTCATCATCACAGCACCACCACGGCCACTGGGTGTTGCTTGGCCGCGAGCATTAGGAGTGTTGGTCATCATCACAGCACCTCCACGGCCACTGGGTGTTACTTGGCCGCGAGCATTAGGAGTGTTGGTCATCATCACAGCACCTCCACGGCCACTGGGTGTTACTTGGCCGCGAGCATTAGGAGTGTTGGTCATCATCACAGCACCTCCACGGCCACTGGGTGTTGCTTGGCCGCGAGCATTAGGAGTGTTGGTCATCACCACAGCACCTCCACGGCCACTGGGTGTTGCTTGGCCGCGAGCATTAGGAGTGTTGGTCATCATCACAGCACCTCCACGGCCACTGGGTGTTGCTTGGCCGCGAGCATTAGGAGTGTTGGTCATCATCACAGCACCTCCACGGCCACTGGGTGTTGCTTGGCCGCGAGCATTAGGAGTGTTGGTCATCATCACAGCACCTCCACGGCCACTGGGTGTTACTTGGCCGCGAGCATTAGGAGTGTTGGTCATCATCACAGCACCTCCACGGCCACTGGGTGTTGCTTGGCCGCGAGCATTAGGAGTGTTGGTCATCATCACAGCACCTCCACGGCCACTGGGTGTTGCTTGGCCGCGAGCATTAGGAGTGTTGGTCATCATCACAGCACCACCACGGCCACTGGGTGTTGCTTGGCCGCGAGCATTAGGAGTGTTGGTCATCATCACAGCACCTCCACGGCCACTGGGTGTTACTTGGCCGCGAGCATTAGGAGTGTTGGTCATCATCACAGCACCTCCACGGCCACTGGGTGTTACTTGGCCGCGAGCATTAGGAGTGTTGGTCATCATCACAGCACCTCCACGGCCACTGGGTGTTACTTGGCCGCGAGCATTAGGAGTGTTGGTCATCATCACAGCACCTCCACGGCCACTGGGTGTTGCTTGGCCGCGAGCATTAGGAGTGTTGGTCATCATCACAGCACCTCCACGGCCACTGGGTGTTGCTTGGCCGCGAGCATTAGGAGTGTTGGTCATCATCACAGCACCTCCACGGCCACTGGGTGTTGCTTGGCCGCGAGCATTAGGAGTGTTGGTCATCATCACAGCACCTCCACGGCCACTGGGTGTTGCTTGGCCGCGAGCATTAGGAGTGTTGGTCATCATCACAGCACCTCCACGGCCAGTGGGTGTTGCTTGGCCGCGAGCATTAGGAGTGTTGGTCATCATCACAGCACCACCACGGCCACTGGGTGTTGCTTGGCCGCGAGCATTAGGAGTGTTGGTCATCATCACAGCACCTCCACGGCCACTGGGCGTTACTTGGCCGCGAGCATTAGGAGTGTTGGTCGTCATCACAGCACCTCCACGGCCACTGGGTGTTACTTGGCCGCGAGCATTAGGAGTGTTGGTCATCATCACAGCACCTCCACGGCCACTGGGTGTTGCTTGGCCGCGAGCATTAGGAGTGTTGGTCATTATCACAGCACCTCCACGGCCACTGGGTGTTGCTTGGCCGCGAGCATTAGGAGTGTTGGTCATCATCACAGCACCTCCACGGCCACTGGGTGTTGCTCACGCTGTTCTCAACATATCAATAATGCACTCAGCTAAATGTGTTATGGTAGTCCCTGTCGTGATCCCACTATCCTTTATACTTGGGGAGTGAACCCTACCCCAAGTTATTAACAAATAAAGGAGCAAATAGGGAACACGGCAATAATTATCCTCACCAAAAAACCTACTCAACCAAGTGTACTTGAAAAGTAAGAACAGTTGAAATAAGTGAATCACAAAAGGGAAGATAATTAATTAATTCAATTTATGTTTTAAATGGAGTAAGGATTAGCAAACCTGAATTTAAGGGAATAAGTACTTGTATAATAAAATAAGAGTGATGCCGGAAGGACAAAAATATACTGTAAGGAGTTAGACCAAACAAATATTACTTAGCATTATTATATTACACAAGACATACGAAATACATACATACATCAATCACTACAAAATGATTATCCCTACCAAACAGGAGATTCCTTACCACCAGGATTCCTTCCTAGGCCTAACTAAACGTGTCACTAATACCTGATACCCCTAGGGCATTGCAGAGACTGGATAATGCATTAAACAAGGGCCAAGGCTGGAGAATGAGTGGACACGTCTACCTAGGTCTATGCTATGCCACGTTTTTTTCACTACTGGGTGGCGTGGGTACACGCAGAGAGGGACAGAGGAGCGCGCCCAACTCGCGTGATCCAGACATTTGCTAGATTTTCTATATAATTAATTAATACTCTCTTGATTTGAACTTAACAGAGTAAGACAATGATGCATATTAATAGCATACATAATTATACAATTAACCTAAGTAACTAAGAGCAATAATAATATAATAAGTACAATAACCAAATTATCAATAACTTGCGTGAAATGGAAACGTGAACACAAGCCTCCACTGTGTGAGTTCCCGAGCGCCACAGGCATGTGACACCTCCTCCAAAAAAGTGAGCTTACAACCAACTGGAAGCGAAAATGGATATACAGCTACCCAGCGAAAGTGATAACTAACACAATTGGTTCAAATCAATATGAAGCAAAATAATTCATAATATAACACAAGGTACTCAATGACAATAAAACAAAAAAAAGTAATTTGCATATAGACATAGTTACTAAATAATCAGACTCGAGAAAGTGCATCAGCCAACACGTTCTCTTTTCCGCGGATATGGGAAATGTTCAAGTTATAGGGCTGAAGTGATAGAGCCCACCTCAAAAGTCTTTGGTTGGTATGTTTCATCTTGTCAACAAAAGTAAGGGGGTTATGATCAGTGAACACTTGAATGGGATAAGCAGTGCTGCCAATATATACTTTGAAGTTTTCTAGTGCCATGATCAGTGATAAAGCCTCCTTTTCAATGGTGGCATAGTTTCTCTGATATTTGTTAAATTTTCTAGAAAAATAGCACAACGGATGAAGCACTTGATCACTCTCACCCTCTTGCAGAAGCACAGCACCGGCGCCAATTTCACTGGCGTCGACATGGAGAGTGAACTGTTTCTGGAGGTCAGGTGCAAGTAGTACAGGAGCATTTGCCAGCAGGGATTTAAGATTCTCAAAAGATTGCTGGCAAGCCGTAGTCCACTTGAAGGTTTTCTTGCCACTCAGCAGGTCAGTCATGGGAGAGGCAACGGAGGAGAAGTTTGGACAAAAACGGCGGTAGTACCCCGCCATACCCAGCAACCTCATCACACTCTTCTTATCGCCTGGCACTGGATACTGTTGAATTGCCTCAATTTTGGCTGCTATAGGCTGGACTTCCCCTTGTCCGACCACATGCCCCAAGAAGGTGACGTGGGCATGGCCGAACTCAGTTTTGACAAGGTTCACCGTCAGCTTGCTTGCAGCCAGTACGGAGAAGAGGGCTTGTAGACGACTCATGTGATCTTCCCAGGAACTGCTGAAGACGATAAGGTCGTCTAGGTAACAGCGGACACCTTCCAGACCAGACGTGATGAAATTCATGAGGCGTTGAAAGGTTGCAGGGGCGTTCCGCATGCCAAACGGAAGGACTGTGAATTGGTACAACCCCTCAGGAGTGACAAAAGCAGAGATGGCCCTGGAGCGTTCAGTCAGTCTTATCTGGTAGTAGCCCTGGAGGAGATCCAATTTGGTCACGTACCTTGCCTGTCCAAGATCGTCGATCACGTCGTCAATGCGTGGCAAGGGATAACCATCGGGTTCAGTGACAGCATTCACCTTGCGATAATCCACACACAGCCGCATTGACCCACTTGGCTTTGGAACTAGAACAACAGGGGATGCCCATGGACTGATGCTGGGTTCGACGAGGCCTAGCTCTAGAAGACGCTGTACCTCGGCTCGCACACACTCCCGCTTGAAGGCGTTAAGACGGTAGGGACGCTGTCGGATTGGCTTGGCTCCCCTGGTCTCAACGTCATGCTCCAGCACTGAACAAGAGAGTGGGTAATCACCAACTATAACAAGATACTCCTGTAATAGAGACCTTATATTATTGGCTTGGTCACTAGAGAGATGGCACAACTTAGCACTGGGGTCCTCCAAGATAGTCGAGTTTTCAACTTTTACACTAGACCCATTCATTATTTCAGAAAAACACTGATCTTTATCATCTGTACACTCTGGCACAATGATACAATTTGGCAAGGATTGATCAACACAAGCAACTGCTTTTCCCAGGGTTTCGTCACGAACATGATATGACTTTAAGAGATTGACATGGATAAGGCGTTTTTTCTTACGCCGTTCAGGGGTGCTAATCACATAATTCACGGACCCCTGTTTTTCTAGTACTTCATATGGACCACTATATTTGGATTTAAAAGGGTGATCATGTAAGGGCAGGAAGGCCAACACCTGCTCCCCCACTTGGAATTCTCTAGGTTTTGCCTTATGGGCCTTATCAAAATGCAGTTTCATTTTCACCTGAGCACACCTTAAGTTGGACTGGGCAAGTTCTACAGCCAGACGCAACTTCTCCTTGAATTGGACCACATATGAAGCTAAGGGCGTCGCGCTCTGATCACTCAACCAACACTCTTTTAACACCTTAAGAGGCCCTCGCGCCTCATGTCCATAGACGAGCTGGAAGGGCGAGAATCCTAGCGACTCTTGTTTACTGTCCCGAACAGCAAACAAAAGCAGGTCAACTCCCTCGTCCCAATCCTTCCCAGTCTCCAGACAGAAGGTGCGCAACATGAGTTTTAGTGTCTGGTGAAATCTCTCTACCACCCCCTGTGACTGAGGGTGATAGGCCGAAGACCTCGACTGCCGGACTCCCAGGGTTTGCATTACCTGATTAAACAACCGGGAAGTAAAATTGGAACCCTGATCTGATTGCACCACTGTAGGAAGGCCTACTTGAGTGAAGAAGTGGGTTAAGGCTTTGATAACATTCTTCGCTGTGATGCGGCGCAAGGGAATGGCTTCAGGATAACGGGTTGCACAATCAATAATGGTTAGCAAGAACTGATGACCACGAGGGGTCTTAGGTAAGGGACCGACACAATCTATGACCACCTTACTAAAGGGCTCTTCAATGACTGGGATAGGCTGCAGAGGGAATGGTTTAACACTGGGGTTCGGTTTCCCCGCTACCTGACAATCATGGCAAGTGCGACAGTAAGAGCTGACGTCTTTCTTCATCCTAGGCCAAAAGAACTGGGATAAAATTTTTGCATAAGTCTTCCTAACTCCTAAATGACCACCCACCCCATCATGAGCGATACTAAGTATGTCCTGCCGCAAAGGTTTGGGAATAACAACTTGATGATGAACTAACCAAGGGTGATTGGCAGGAGAATTGGAGGGACGGAACTTCCGCATTAATACACCAGACCTAGTGTAGTAGCAATTTGATTCTTGCTCGGCTTCTGTCTCAGTAACTGACCTATTGAGAAAACCTACTAGCTCAGGATCCCCTGCTTGTAGCTCAATAAGCTTACTCCTAGTGATGGGAGAGGAACCAAAACTAGTGACATCTGGGTTCCTATCTCCATCAGAACTACTCTGGAGGTTATCTGGTTGTGGGGAATCCTCAAAAAATTCACTGAGACCAAGATCAGTATGGTCCGGCTGGATAAGATTATCCTCGGACTTCTCACAGTCCTGAAGGGAAACTTCATCAACTTCACTAGTCTCTTCTACCTCTGTACTGCGGCTCATGCTACGGGTCACAGCACACGCAGGGAACAACCCTGGAAGGTCTACTTCTAACTGCACAGTATTATTCTCGGCAGTGGGACAAGATGAGATCACAACATTAGGGAACATCATGTCGCCAACGAGGTCATTTCCTATCAATAGAGAGACCCCTTCTACAGGTAAGCTATCTACTACTCCTAACGTGACATAACCTGACTTTATGGATGACCGCAAGTACACTTGACAAAGGGGAATACGCGACCCACCGGTCAAACCGTTCACAAGCACCCAGCTACCAGTATAGCATGAATCCAGGAATGGAGCAGCTTCTTTAGTAACAAGAGATAAGGCTGAGCCTGTGTCTCTCAAGAGTTTAACAGAAGTGGATTGACTGAATTGATCCAAAGCTAAGGAACCAGGAGAACAAAATGGTTCAAAGGTTGATATCATAGAAGAGGGGGAAGCATTCAGGGCAACAGTCTGACTGAGGGCAGTGACACAGGGCTCCAATAATTCTCAGATTGCTCGGCCACCCTGACCAAAAGAGTGGGGGATCCTTGGTGAGAGGGATTTCTTTTCTTTAACTTGAGACAGTCGCTGATGACATGTCCTGGCTTCTTACAGTACCTGCAACTAGAGTTTCTCTCACCAGTAGGAGTGGATCCACCTGTCCCATGGACCATGGGCTCACCCGGGGTAGATGATGCAGAACCTGAGGGTCGGGTCGGTATGACAAGAGGCAGGGACCCCGATGTAGATGTTGGTGTGGGCCGCTTGAAGGAAGTGAAGGACTGGGACATGGGAGCATAAGACCTGGAATTTACATTTCTATTAGTTAAGGAATAATGGTCAGCCACTGGACCAGCATCAGCCAGGGTACAGATACCTCTCTGATCCAAGTGTGCTCGAATGTCGCCTGGGATACACTTTTTAACCTCCTCTAGCAGGATTAGTTCAACAAGCTTGTCATGTTCCACATGGGCAGACTGACTTTCAATCCACCTCCGACAAAGAACCTGTTTCTGCCTGAAGAACTCCACAAATGTTTGTTTGTCAGTCTTCCGGCAGTTACGGAACTGTTGCCGGTAGGCTTCAGGAACAAGTTTGTAAGCGCTCAAAACCGCAGACTTAACAAGGGCATAGTCTAGACATTGATCCTCAGAGAGGGCAGAAAACACATCTAATGCCTTACCAGTGAAAGATCTATAAATAAGTTGAGACCATTGAGAAACAGGCCACTTGTTAAGTCGGGCAATTTTCTCAAAAAGAGAGAAGAATTTGTCTGGTTCTTCCTCATTAAATTTAGGAACACTGTTGAGACATTTGTCTAAACTGAATGTTGAAGTATTACTACCTTGAGCCAAACCTCGTTGTTTGAGAGTTTCCAGCTCCACCTCGAGTCTTTTGAGTTCAACTTGTAAGGCCAAATTACTTGGTGTAACAATTTCCTCTGAATTTCCCGACGGTTGGGCTATGATTTCATTGTCAATAAGGTACTTGAGGACAGCCTCTTCTAACCTAGACTTATTCATGGAAGAGCGGCCTTCTATTTCATAACAATCAGCGAGGGATTGCCACTCTGCCTTAGTAAGCCCCTTCAGTACTTCGTCTGAAGGTGAAGCCAAAAAGCTTTCTAGGTTAAACATGTTGAACTCAAAATCGAGTAGCGAAAAAAGTAACCGTGGCAGCTAAGCTAACTAGCTAGCTAATTAATAATATCAAAATGAAATAAACTGTGAAACACAGCAAGGGATTAACCAAACACCTGGTACACAAGATAAGGGTTAACTCACCAGTAGCATAAGTAATAACAGGAGCAATATAAATGAACACTGTGAACACAGCAACTTGCATCCAAAATACTTAGCAATGAACAACACCTGGCGAGCAACAACACTTGATATGACGCAACAATGGTGGTTAACTCCCGGACAGGCCCCCACTTGTCGTGATCCCACTATCCTTTATACTTGGGGAGTGAACCCTACCCCAAGTTATTAACAAATAAAGGAGCAAATAGGGAACACGGCAATAATTATCCTCACCAAAAAACCTACTCAACCAAGTGTACTTGAAAAGTAAGAACAGTTGAAATAAGTGAATCACAAAAGGGAAGATAATTAATTAATTCAATTTATGTTTTAAATGGAGTAAGGATTAGCAAACCTGAATTTAAGGGAATAAGTACTTGTATAATAAAATAAGAGTGATGCCGGAAGGACAAAAATATACTGTAAGGAGTTAGACCAAACAAATATTACTTAGCATTATTATATTACACAAGACATACGAAATACATACATACATCAATCACTACAAAATGATTATCCCTACCAAACAGGAGATTCCTTACCACCAGGATTCCTTCCTAGGCCTAACTAAACGTGTCACTAATACCTGATACCCCTAGGGCATTGCAGAGACTGGATAATGCATTAAACAAGGGCCAAGGCTGGAGAATGAGTGGACACGTCTACCTAGGTCTATGCTATGCCACGTTTTTTTCACTACTGGGTGGCGTGGGTACGCGCAGAGAGGGACAGAGGAGCGCGCCCAACTCGCGTGATCCAGACATTTGCTAGATTTTCTATATAATTAATTAATACTCTCTTGATTTGAACTTAACAGAGTAAGACAATGATGCATATTAATAGCATACATAATTATACAATTAACCTAAGTAACTAAGAGCAATAATAATATAATAAGTACAATAACCAAATTATCAATAACTTGCGTGAAATGGAAACGTGAACACAAGCCTCCACTGTGTGAGTTCCCGAGCGCCACAGGCATGTGACAGTCCCATGTAACCTAACCTAACCTAACCAAACCTAATCTTGAGTTGTGTTGTTTGTGTGTTGTGTTGTGGTGTGTGTTGTTGTGTTGTGTTGTGGTGTGTGATGTTGTTGTGTTGTGTGTTGTTGTTGTTGTTGTTGTTGTTGTTGTTCCTGTGTTGTTGTTGTGTTGCTGTTGTGTTGTGGTGTGTGTTGTTGTTGTTGTTGTGTGTTGTTGTTGTTGTTGTTGTTGTTGTTCCTGTGTTGTTGTTGTGTTGTGTGTTGTTGTTGTTGTTGTTCCTGTGTTGTGTGTTGTGTTGTGTTGTGTGTTGTGTGGTGCTGTGTTGTGTGTTGTGGTGTGTGTTATGATGTGTAAGTGACGACCTGTGGTTAAATAGTCAGCACGCTCGCCTCGCAAGCGAACGGACCCGGGTTCGATCCCCGGGCAGGGCGAAACTATGGGCAAGTTTCTTTACGCCATTTGCCTCTGTCTACCCAGCAGTAATTGTGGACCTGGATGTTAATCGATTTGTGGATCGTGTTCCGGGGTAATGGTTAGCCAGTGCAGTTGGCGAGTTGTCCGGTCTTCTCGAGCTGTTCCTTGACACTGGGTCATGCAGCTCAATAACTCAGGGTGTGGTTGTTGTGTTGGCGACAGCTTGGACACTTTAAACCAGTGGTTCTCAACCTTGTTTGCCCCATGCACCCCTTTCACCATATGTCAGAATGTCATTCCCCCCTCCTTTCCAAGATTGTCTGCCTCAAAAAGTGCATTCCAAATAATATTCATATAATACTGAAAATCCTTTATTTTTTCCATATTAGTACATATACATTTACAATTTTACATGGATTATTTTTATAGTGGAGTTTTACAAATTAAATGCCAATTGAAAATGTTGATGGATTTATAAAACTTGAATAAAAGAAAATAGTTTTTATATTTATAATGAATTACTTAACAGACCAAACTGAAGCATAATGCAATAAACAAAAAGTTCAATAGAATACCAGGATGCTGTAAATTTGTAATTAATTTTATTCAGATGAAGATTACAGTCAATGAGAAACCTGTGATTGTTTTTTCTTCGCCAATTCTGGGATACGCGGAGGAGTGCTTGAAAGGGCACAACGCAGGTCATTTTCTACCTCTAATCTACTACGTTGCTTCGTTTTAATTTGCAACTGAGTTGAAAAGCCTGACTCACAAAGATATGTCGACACAAACGGAAGCAATGCACGGATAGCTCTTTCTGCCACTTTTGGGTAGGAATCGCACATCAAGGGCCAAAATTCTGTGATTGATTTCTCATCGAACATATCTCTTGCTCCCGAATCAGTTTTTCCCCCCTGAAAACCTGAATTCCCCCCCTGGGGGGAATTCCCCCCTGGTTGAGAACCCCTGCTTTAAACACTGGGTCATGCAGCTCGTTAACTAATGGTGTAGTTGTTGTGTTGGCGACAGCTTCTACACCTTAAACGCTGGGTCATGCAGCTTGTTAATTAATGGTGTGGTTGTTGTGTTGGCGACAGCTTCTACACCTTAAACACTGGGTCATGCAGTTCGTTAACTTAGTGTGTGGTTGTTGTGTTGGCGACAGCTTCTACACCTTAAACACTGGGTCATGCAGTTCGTTAACTTAGTGTGTGGTTGTTGTGTTGGTGACAGCTTCTACACCTTAAACACTGGGTCATGCAGCTCGTTAACTCAGGGTGTGGTTTTTGTGTTGGCGACAGCTTCTACACCTTAAACACTGGGCCATGCAGTTCGTTAACTTAGTGTGTGGTTGTTGTGTTGGTGACAGCTTCTACACCTTAAACACTGGGTCATGAAGCTCGTTAACTTAGTGTGTGGTTGTAGTGTTGGTGACAGCTTCTACACCTTAAACACTGGGCCATGCAGCTCGTTAACTTAGTGTGTGGTTGTTGTGTTGGTGACAGCTTCTACACCTTACACAAATTCACGCCTAGGCGGCCATTGGGTCGGCCATCCTGGTTAACACGAGGGTCAACCATTATAATAATTGTGCTGTGTCCAAACTCTTCCTAACGGGTTTTCAGGCGCAGTGCATCCACTATCAACTTACCCTAACCTACCCCATCCCACATTCCATAATCCCACACCACCACACACATACATCCTACATCCCCATAGCCCATAGCCCCACACCTGCACATCCTACACCCCACACCCCAACACTCCCACATCCTACACTCCCATAGCCCATAGCCCCACACCTCCACTCCCACACCCCCACACTCCTACACCCCCACAGCCCATAGCCCCACACCTACACCCCCACAACCTACACTCCTGTTCCAGGCCCTTAACCAATGATTCTTTATTAGTTAATGGAGCTAACACCTTAACTTAATCACTGTAGCTAAGAGTGTTAACATGAGGACGGAGGATACATTAACAGCTCTACTAAAATACGTCCTGTTGGTGTGAGAGTTGGAGTGATAATGCCTCTTGCTGGTTTCTTCATAGCTGACTTAAGGAACTTACCCATCACGTGATGTGCCCCCGTCACCTCATAGCCAGTGGACAGAGTTACAGGAGGTGATATGATTATAAAAACTTAATGTACTACCTCACATTTATAAAGACTACGGGGCTAATACACCCCCACACCCCACAAGCAATAATTTAACATACAGATTATGAGAAACTGAGGGTGTTCAGACTCAGTGTATCAGTGTATCAGTGTATCAGAGAATCAGTGTATCAGAGCATCAGTGTATCAGTGTATCAGTGTATCGAAGCATCAGTGTATCAGAGCATCAGTGTATCAGTGTATCAGAGTATCAGAGTATCAGAGTATCAGAGTATCAGTGTATCAGAGTATCAGAGTATCAGTGTATCAGTGTATCAGTGTATCAGAGTATCAGAGTATCAGAGTATCAGAGTATCAGTGTATCAGAGTATCAGTGTATCAGTGTATCAGTGTATCAGTGTATCAGAGTATCAGAGTATCAGTGTATCAGAGTATCAGAGTATCAGTGTATCAGTGTATCAGTGTATCAGAGTATCAGTGTATCAGTGTCACAAACTTCCCGAGCAACATAATTGAAAATACTCTAACCTACACCTGCTGAGAAACTCTCCCCTACACCTGCTGAGACACTCTCCCCTACAACTGCTGAGGCACTCTCCCCTACACCTACTAAGACACTCTCCTCTAGACCTGCTGAGACACTCTCCCCTACACCTGCTGAGGCACTCTCACCAATACCTGCTGAGACACTCTCCCCTACACCTGGTGAAATACTCTACCCTACTCCTGCTGAGACACTCTCTCATACACTTACTAAGACACTCTCCCCTACACCTACTGAGACACTCTCCCATACACTACTGAGACACTTTCCCCTACACCTACTGAGACCATCTCCCCTACACCTGCGGAGACAAACTCCCATACACATGCTAGACACTCTCCCCTACACCTACTGAGACTCTCTCCCATACACCTGCTGAGACACTCTCCCCTACACCTGATGAGACACTCTCCCCTACACCTGATGAGACACTCTCTCCTACACCTGCTGAGAAACTCTCCCCTACACCTGCTGAGACACTCTCCCCTACACCTGCTGAGAAACTCTCGCCTACACCTGCTGAGACACTCTCCCCTATACCTGCTGAGACACTCTCCCCTACACCTGCTGAGACACTCTCTCCTACACCTGCTGAGACACTCTACCCTACACCTGCTGAGACACTCTACCCAACACCTGCTGAGACACTCTCCCCTACTTCTAATGAAACACTCTCCCCTAAACCTACTGAGACACGCTCCCTTACACTTACTATGACACTCTCTCCTACACCTGGTGAGACACTCTCCCCTATACCTACTGAGACACTCTCAGCTACATCTGCCGAGACACTCTCCCCTACACCTGCTGAGAAACTCTCCCATACACCTGCTGAAACACTCTCCCCTACACCTGCCGAGACACTCTCCCCTACACCTGCTGAGACACTCTCCCCTACACCTGCTGAGACACTCTACCCTACACCTGCTGAGACACTCTCCCTACACCTGCTGAGACACTCTCCCCTACACCTGCTGAGACACTCTACCCTACACCTGCTGAGACACTATCCCCTACACCTGCTGAGACACTCTACCCTACACCTGCTGAGACACTCTCCCCTACACCTGCTGAGACACTCTCCCCTACACCTGCTGAGACACTCTCCCCTACCTGCTGAGACACTCTCCCCTACACCTGCTGAGACACTCTCCCCTACACCTGCTGAGACACTCTCCCCTACACCTGCTGAGACACTCTCCCTACACCTGCTGAGACACTCTCCCTACACCTGCTGAGACACTCTCCCATACACCTGCTGAGACACTCTCCCCTACACCTGCTGAGACACTCTCCCTACACCTGTTGATACACTATCCCTACACCTGCTGAGACACTCTCCCTACACCTGCTGAGACACTCTCCCCTACACCTGCTGAGACACTCTACCCTACACCTGCTGAGACACTCTCCCAACACCTGCTGAGACACTCTCCCCTACACCTGCTGAGACACTCTCTCCTACACCTGCTGAGACACTCTACCCTACACCTGCTGAGACACTCTACCCTACACCTGCTGAGACACTCTCCCCTACACCTGCTGAGACACTCTCCCCTACACCTGCTGAGACACTCTCCCTACACCTGCTGAGACACTCTCCCTACACCTGTTGAGACACTCTCCCTACACCTGTTGAGACACTCTCCCTACACCTGCTGAGACACTCTCCCCTACACCTGCTGAGACACTCTCCCCTACACCTACTGAGACACTCTCCCGAAACCATGCTGAGACACACTCCCCTACACCTGCTGAGACACTCTCCCCTACACCTACTGAGACACTCTCCCCTACACCTACTGAGACACTCTCCCCTACACCTACTGAGACACTCTCCCTACACCTACTGAGACACTCTCCCCTACACCTGCTGAGACACTCTCCCTACACCTGCTGAGACACTCTCCCCTACACCTGCTGAGACACTCTCCCCTACACCTACTGAGACACTCTCCCTACACCTGCTGAGACACTCTCCCCTACACCTACTGAGACACTCTCCCCTACACCTGCTGAGACACTCTCCCCTACACCTGCTGAGACACTCTCCCTACACCTACTGAGACACTGTCTCGTACACCTACTGAGACACTCTCCCCTACACCTACTGAGACACTCTCCCCTACACCTACTGAGACACTCTCCCCTACACCTGCTGAGACACTCTCCCCTACACCTACTGAGACACTCTCCCCTACACCTACTGAGACACTCTACCCTACACCTGCTGAGACACTCTCCCCTACACCTACTGAGACACTCTCCCCTACACCTACTGAGACACTCTCCCCTACACCTGCTGAGACACTCTCCCTACACCTGTTGAGACACTCTCCCTACACCTACTGAGACACTCTCCCCTACACCTACTGAGACACTCTCCCCTACACCTACTGAGACACTCTCCCCTACACCTACTGAGACACTCTCCCCTACACCTACTGAGACACTCTCCCCTACACCTACTGAGACACTCTCCCCTACACCTGCTGAGACACTCTCCCCTACACCTGCTGAGACACTCTCCCCTACACCTACTGAGACACTCTCCCCTACACCTGATGAGACACTCTCCCCTACACCTACTGAGACACTCTCCCCTACACCTGAGACACTCTCCCCTACACCTACTGAGACACTCTCCCCTACACCTACTGAGACACTCTCCCCTACACCTACTGAGACACTCTCCCCTACACCTGCTGAGACACTCTCCCCTACACCTACTGAGACACTCTCCCCTACACCTACTGAGACACTCTCCCCTACACCTACTGAGACACTCTACCTACACCTGAGACACTCCCCTACACCTGCTGAGACACTCTCCCCTACACCTACTGAGACACTCTCCCCTACACCTACTGAGACACTCTCCCCTACACCTACTGAGACACTCTCCCCTACACCTGCTGAGACACTCTCCCCTACACCTACTGAGACACTCTCCCCTACACCTGCTGAGACACTCTCCCCTACACCTACTGAGACACTCTCCCCTACACCTACTGAGACACTCTCCCTACACCTGCTGAGACACTCTCCCCTACACCTACTGAGACACTCTCCCCTACACCTACTGAGACACTCTCCCCTACACCTGCTGAGACACTCTCCCCTACACCTACTGAGACACTCTCCCCTACACCTACTGAGACACTCTCCCCTACACCTACTGAGACACTCTCCCTACACCTGCTGAGACACTCTCCCCTACACCTACTGAGACACTCTCCCCTACACCTACTGAGACACTCTCCCCTACACCTACTGAGACACTCTCCCCTACACCTACTGAGACACTCTCCCCTACACCTACTGAGACACTCTCCCCTACACCTGCTGAGACACTCTCCCCTACACCTACTGAGACACTCTCCCCTACACCTACTGAGACACTCTCCCCTACACCTACTGAGACACTCTCCCCTACACCTACTGAGACACTCTCCCCTACACCTGCTGAGACACTCTCCCCTACACCTACTGAGACACTCTCCCCTACACCTACTGAGACACTCTCCCCTACACCTACTGAGACACTCTCCCTACACCTACTGAGACACTCTCCCCTACACCTACTGAGACACTCTCCCCTACACCTGCTGAGACACTCTCCCCTACACCTACTGAGACACTCTCCCCTACACCTACTGAGACACTCTCCCCTACACCTACTGAGACACTCTCCCCTACACCTACTGAGACACTCTCCCCTACACCTGCTGAGACACTCTCCCCTACACCTACTGAGACACTCTCCCTACACCTACTGAGACACTCTCCCCTACACCTACTGAGACACTCTCCCCTACACCTACTGAGACACTCTCCCCTACACCTGCTGAGACACTCTCCCCTACACCTGCTGAGACACTCTCCCCTACACCTACTGAGACACTCTCCCCTACACCTACTGAGACACTCTCCCCTACACCTACTGAGACACTCTCCCCTACACCTGCTGAGACACTCTCCCCTACACCTACTGAGACACTCTCCCCTACACCTACTGAGACACTCTCCCCTACACCTGCTGAGACACTCTCCCCTACACCTACTGAGACACTCTCCCTACAACTACTAAGACACTCTCCCCTACACCTGCTGAGACAATCTCCCCTACACCTCCTGAGACACTCTCCCCTACACCTGCTGAGACACTCTCCCTACACCTACTGAGACACTCTCCCTACACCTACTGAGACACTCTCCCCTACACCTGCTGAGACACTCTCCCCTACACCTACTGAGACACTCTCCCCTACACCTGCTGAGACACTCTCCCCTACACCTACTGAGACACTCTCCCCTACACCTACTGAGACACTCTCCCCTACACCTGCTGAGACACTCTCCCCTACACCTACTGAGACACTCTACCCTACACCTACTGAGACACTCTCCCTACACCTTCTGAGACACTTTTCCCTACACCTGCTGAGACACTCTCCCCTACACCTACTGAGACACTCTCCCTACACCTACTGAGACACTCTCCCCTACACCTGCTGAGACACTCTCCCCTACACCTGCTGAGACACTCTCCCCTACACCTACTGAGACACTCTCCCTACACCTACTGAGACACTCTCCCCTACACCTACTGAGACACTCTACCCTACACCTGCTGAGACACTCTCCCCTACACCTGCTGAGACACTCTCCCCTACACCTACTGAGACACTCTCCCCTACACCTACTGAGACACTCTCCCCTACACCTACTGAGACACTCTCCCCTACACCTACTGAGACACTCTCCCCTACACCTGAGACACTCTCCCCTACACCTACTGAGACACTCTCCCCTACACCTGCTGAGACACTCTCCCCTACACCTACTGAGACACTCTCCCCTACACCTACTGAGACACTCTCCCCTACACCTACTGAGACACTCTCCCCTACACCTGCTGAGACACTCTCCCCTACACCTACTGAGACACTCTCCCCTACACCTGCTGAGACACTCTCCCCTACACCTACTGAGACACTCTCCCATACACCTACTGAGACACTCTCCCATACACCTACTGAGACACTCTCCCCTACACCTGCTGAGACACTCTCCCCTACACCTACTGAGACACTCTCCCCTACACCTGCTGAGACACTCTCCCCTACACCTACTGAGACACTCTCCCCTACACCTGCTGAGACACTCTCCCTACACCTACTGAGACACTCTCCCTACACCTACTGAGACACTCTCCCCTACACCTGCTGAGACACTCTCCCCTACACCTACTGAGACACTCTCCCCTACACCTACTGAGACACTCTCCCCTACACCTGCTGAGACACTCTCCCCTACACCTACTGAGACACTCTCCCCTACACCTGCTGAGACACTCTCCCTACACCTACTGAGACACTCTCCCCTACACCTGCTGAGACACTCTCCCCTACACCTACTGAGACACTCTCCCCTACACCTACTGAGACACTCTCCCCTACACCTACTGAGACACTCTCCCCTACACCTGCTGAGACACTCTCCCCTACACCTACTGAGACACTCTCCCTACACCTACTGAGACACTCTCCCCTACACCTACTGAGACACTCTCCCCTACACCTGCTGAGACACTCTCCCCTACACCTACTGAGACACTCTCCCCTACACCTACTGAGACACTCTCCCCTACACCTGCTGAGACACTCTCCCCTACACCTACTGAGACACTCTCCCCTACACCTACTGAGACACTCTCCCATACACCAACTGAGAAACTCTCCCCTACACCTACTGAGAAACTCTCCCCTACACCTACTGAGACACTCTCCCTACACTGAGACACTCTACCCTACACCTGCTGAGACACTCTCCCCTACACCTGCTGAGACACTCTCCCCTACACCTACTGAGACACTCTCCCCTACACCTACTGACACACTCTCCCCTACACCTGTTAGACACTCTTCCCTACACCTACTGACACACTCTCCCCTAAACATACTGAGACACTCTCCCCTACACCTGTTGAGACACTCTCCCTACACCTGCTGAGACACTCTCCCCTACACCTGCTGAGACACTCTCCCCTACACCTACTGACACACTGTCTCCTAAACCTGTTGAGACACTCTCCCTACACCTACTGAGACACTCTCCCTAAACCTGTTGAGACACTCTCCCCTACACCTACTGACACACTCTCCCCTACACCTCCTGAGACACTCTCCCCTACACCTGCTGAGACACTCTCCCATACACCTGCTGAGACACTCTCCCCTACACCTACTGAGACACTCTCCCCTACACCTGCTGAGACACTCTCCCCTACACCTACTGAGACACTCTCCCCTACACCTACTGAGACACTCTCCCCTACACGTACTGAGACACTCTCCCTACACCTACTGAGACAATCTCCCTACACCTGCTGAGACACTCTCCCCTACACCTACTGAGACACTCTCCCCTACACCTACTGAGACACTCTCCCTACACCTACTGAGACACTCTCCCTACACCTACTGAGACACTCTCCCTACACCTGAGACACCTCCCTACACTGCTGAGACACTCTCCCTACACCTGCTGAGACACTCTCCCTACACCTCTGAGACACTTCCCCTACACCTACTGAGACACTGTCCCGTACACCTGCTGAGACACTCTCCCCTACACCTACTGAGACACTCTCCCATACACCTGCTGAGACACTCTCCCTACACCTGCTGAGACACTCTCCCCTACACCTGCTGAGACACTCTCCCCTACACCTACTGAGACACGTCCCTACCTACTAGACACTCTCCCTACACCTTCTGTGACACTCTCCCCTACACATACTGAGACACTCTCCCCTACACCTACTGAGACACGCTCCCTTACACTTACTATGACACTCTCTCCTACACCTGCTGGGACCCTCTCCCCTACACCAACTGCGACACTCTCTCCTACACCTGCTAGGCCACTCTCCCGTAAACCTACTGAGACGCTCTCCCATACACCTGCTGAGACACTCTCCCCTACGCCTATTGAGACACTCTCCCATACAACTACTGAGACACTCTCCCCTACACCTACTGAGACACTCTCCTCTACACCTGTTAAGACACTCTCCCCTACACCTACTGAGACACTCTCCCCTACACCTGTTAAGACACTCTCCCCTACACCTACTGAGACACTCTCCCCTACACCTACTGAGACACTCTCCCCTACACCTACTGAGACACTCTCCCCTACACCTACTGAGACACTCTCCCCTACACCTGTAAGACACTCTCCCCTACACCTACTGAGACACTCTCCCCTACACCTGTTAAGACACTCTCCCCTACACCTACTGAGACACTCTCCCCTACACCGATTGAGACACTCTCCCCTACACCTACTGAGACACTCTCCCCTACACCTGTTAGACACTCTCCCCTACACCTACTGAGACACTCTCCCCTACACCTGTTGAGACACTCTCCCCTACACCTACTGAGACACTCTCCCCTACACCTACTGAGACACTCTCCCCTACACCGATTGAGACACTCTCCCCTACACCTACTGACACACTTTCCCCTACACCTACTGAGACACTCTCCTCTACACCTGTTAAGACACTCTCCCCTACACCTACTGAGACACTCTCCCCTACACCTGTTAAGACACTCTCCCCTACACCTACTGAGACACTCTACCCTACACCGATTGAGACACTCTCCCCTACACCTGCTGAGACACTCTCCCCTACACCTGCTGAGGCGCTCTCCCATACACCTGCTGAGACACTCTCCCCTACATCTGCTGAGACACTCTCCCATGCACCTGCTGAGACACTCTCCTATACACCTGCTGAGACACTCTCCCATACAACTGCTGAGACACTCTCCCCTACACCTGCTGAGACACTCTCCCCTACACCTACTGAGACACTCTCCCCTACACCTGCTGAGACACTCTCCCATACACCTGCTGAGACAATCTCCCCTACACCTGCTGAGACACTCTCCATTACACCTATTGAGACACTCTCCCATACAACTACTGAGACACTCTCCCCTACACATACTGAGACACTCTCCCCTACACCTACAGAGCCACTCTCCCCTACACCTGCTGAGACACTCTCCCCTACACCTACTGAGACACTCTCCCATACAACTACTGAGACACTCTCCCTACACCTGCTGAGACGCTCTCCTCTACACCTGCTGAGACACTCTCCCCTACACCTACTGAGACACTCTCCCCTACACCTACTGAGACACTCTCCCTACACCTGCTGAGACACTCTCCCCTACACCTGCTGAGACACTCTCCCCTACACCTACTGAGACACTCTCCCCTACACCTACTGAGACACTCTCCCCTACACCTGCTGAGACACTCTCCCCTACACCTGCTGAGACACTCTCCCCTACACCTACTGAGACACTCTCCCCTACACCTACTGAGACACTCTCCCCTACACCTACTGAGACACTCTCCCCTACACCTACTGAGACACTCTCCCCTACACCTACTGAGACACTCTCCCTACACCTACTGAGACACTCTCCCCTACACCTACTGAGACACTCTCCCTACACTACTGAGACACTCTCCCCTACACCTACTGAGACACTCTCCCTACACCTGCTGAGACACTCTCCCCTACACCTTATGAGACACTCTCCCCTACACCTACTGAGACACTCTCCCCTACACCTGCTGAGACACTCTCCCATACACCTACTGAGACACTGTCCTGTACACCTGCTAAGACACTCTCCCCTACACCTACTGAGACACTCTCCCTACACCTGCTGAGACACTCTCCCCTACACCTACTGAGACACTCTCCCCTACACCTGCTGAGACACTCTCCCCTACACCTACTGAGACACTCTCCCCTACACCTGCTGAGACACTCTCCCCTACACCTACTGAGACACTCTCCCCTACACCTACTGAGACACTCTCCCCTACACCTACTGAGACACTCTCCCCTACACCTGTTAAGACACTCTCCCCTACACCTACTGAGACACTCTCCCCTACACCTGTTGAGACACTCTCCCCTACACCTACTGAGACACTCTCCCCTACACCTACTGAGACACTCTCCCCTACACCTACTGAGACACTCTCCCTACACCTGTTAAGACACTCTCCCCTACACCTACTGAGACACTCTCCCCTACACCTGTTAAGACACTCTCCCCTACACCTACTGAGACACTCTACCCTACACCGATTGAGACACTCTCCCCTACACCTGCTGAGACACTCTCCCCTACACCTGCTGAGACACTCTCCCCTACACCTGCTGAGACACTCTCCCCTACACCTGCTGAGACACTCTCCCTACACCTGCTGAGACACTCTCCCTACACCTGCTGAGACACTCTACCCTACACCTGCTGAGACACTCTCCCCTACACCTGCTGAGACACTCTCCCCTACACCTACTGAGACACTCTCCCCTACACCTGCTGAGACACTCTCCCATACACCTGCTGAGACACTCTCCCCTACACCTGCTGAGACACTCTCCCATACACCTAATGAGACACTCTCCCATACACTACTGAGACACTCTCCCCTCAACCTACTGAGACACTCTCCCCTACACCTACTGAGACACTCTCCCCTACACCTGCTGAAACACTCTCCCCTACGCGTCTTGAGACACTCTCCCATACAACTACTGAGACACTCTCCCATACACCTGCTGAGACGCTCTCCTCTACACCTGCTGAGACAATCTTCCCTACACCTACTGAGACACTCTTCCCTACACCTTCAGAGACACTCTCCCCTACACCTGCTGAGACGCTCTCCCCTACACCTGCTGAGACACTCTCCCCTACACCTACTGAGACACTCTCCCCTACACCTACTGAGACACTCTCCCCTACACCTGCTGAGACACTCTCCCCTACACCTGCTGAGACACTCTCCCCTACACATACTGAGACACTCTCCCCTACACCTACTGAGACACTCTCCCCTACACCTACTGAGACACGCTCCCATACACCTACTGAGACACTCTCCCCTACACCTACTGAGACACGCTCCCTTACACCTACTGAGACACTCCCCTACACCTACTGAGACACTCTCCCCTACACCTGCTGAGTTACTCTCCCCTACACAAGTATAAGACACTCTCCCCTACACCTACTGAGACACTCTCCCCTACACCTGCTGAGACACTCTCCCATACACCTACTGAGACACTGTCCTGTACACCTGCTAAGACACTCTCCCCTACACCTACTGAGACACTCTCCCCTACACCTGCTCAGACATTCTCTCCTAGACCTGCTAGGACACTCTCCCCTACACCTACTGAGACACTGTCCCGTACACCTACTGAGACAGTCTCCCCTACACCTGCTGAGACACTCTCACATACATTGCTCAGACACTCTCCCCTCGACAGACTGAGACACTCTCCCCTACACCTACTGAGACACTCTCCCCTACACCTACTGAGACACTCTCCCCTACACCTACTGAGACACTCTCCCCTACACCTGCTGAGACACTTTCCCCTACACCTACTGAGACACTCTCCCCTACACCTACTGAAACACTCTCCCCTACACCTACTGAGACACTCTCCCCTACACCTACTGAGACACTTTCCCCTACACCTATTGAGACAATCTCCCAACACCTGCTGAGACACTCTCCCCTACACCGACTGAGACACTCTCCCCTACACCTACTGAGACACTCTCCCCTACACATGCTGAGACACTCTCCCCTACACCTACTGAGACACTCTCCCCTAAACCTCTTGAGACACTCTCCCCTACACCTACTGACACACTCTCCCCTACACCTAATGAGACACTCTCCCGTACACATAGTGAGACACTCTCCCCTACTCCTACTGAGACACTTCCCCTACACCTACTGAGACACTCTCCCCTTCACCGACTGAGACACTCTCCCCTACACGTACTGAGACACTCTCCCCTACAATTACTGAGACACTCTCCCATACACCTGCTGAGACACTCTCCCCTACACCTACTGACACACACTCCCCTAAGCCTGATGAGACACTCTCCCCTACACTTACTGAGACACTTTCCCTACACCCACTGAGACACTCTCCCCTACACCTACTGAGACACTCTCCCCTACACCTGCGGAGACACTCTCCTCTACACCTGCTGAGACACTCTCCCCTACAACTGCTGAGACACTCTCCTCTACACCTACTGAGACACTATCCCTACACCTGCTGAGACACTCTCCTCTACACCTACTGAGACACTCTCCCCTACACCTGCTGAGACACTCTCCCCTACACGTGCAGAGACACTCTCCCATACACCTACTGAGACACTCTACCCTACACCTGCTGAGACACTCTCCCCTACACCTGCAGAGACACTCTCCCATACACCTACTGAGACACTCTACCCTACACCTGCTGAGACACTCTCCCCTACACCTGCAGAGACACTCTCCCATACTCCTACTGAGACACTCTACCCTACTCCTGCTGAGACACTCTCCCCTACACCTGCTGAGACACTCTCCCCTACACCTACTGAGACACTGTCCTGTACACCTGCTAAGACGCTCTACTCTACACCTACTGAGACACTGTCCCCTACACCTGCTGAGACACTCTCCCCTACACCTGCTAAGACACTCTCCCCTACACCTACTGAGACACTGTCCCGTACACCTACTGAGGCAGTCTCCCCTACACCTGCTAAGAGACTCTCACATACACCTGCTGAGACACTCTCCCCTCGACCGACTGAGACACTCTCCCCTACACCTACTGAGACACTCTCCCCTACACCTACTGAGACACTCTCCCCTACACCTACTGAGACACTCTCCCCTACACCTGCTGAGACACTCTCCCCTACACCTACTGAGACACTCTCCCCTACACCTACTGAAACACTCTCCCCTACACCTACTGAGACACTCTCCCCTACACCTACTGAGACACTCTCCCCTACACCTATTGAGACACTCTCCCTACACCAGCAGAGACACTCTACCCTACACCTGCTGAGACACTCTCCCCTACACCAACTGAGACACTCTCCACCTACACCTGCTGAGACACTCTCCCCTACACCTGCTGAGACACTCTCCCCAACACATACTGAGACACTCTCCCCTACACCTGCTGAGACACTCTCCTCTACACCTGCTGAGACACTCTCCCCTACACCTTTTGAGACACTCTCCCAAACAACTACTGAGACACTCTCCCAAACACCCGCTGAGACACTCCCCCTACACCTGCTGAGACACTCTCCCGTACACCTACTGAGACACTCTACCCTACACCTGCTGAGGCACTCTACCCTACTCCTGCTGAGACACTCACCCCTACACCTGCTGAAACAATCTCCCATACTCCTGCTGAGACACTCTCCTCTACACCTGCTGAAACAATCTCCCATACACCTGCTGAGACATTCTCCCCTACACCGACTGAGACACTCTCGCATACACCTGCTGAGACACTCTCCCATACACCTGCTGAAACAATCTCCAATACACCTCCTGAGACTCTCTCCCTTACACCTACTGACACAATCTCCCCTACACCTGCTGAAACTCTCTCCATTACACCTGCTGAGACATTCTCCCCTACACCTACTGAGACACTCTCCCCTACACACGCTAAGACACTCCCCTACACCTACTGAGACACTGTCCCGTACACCTGCTAAGACACTCTCCCCTACACCAACTGAGACACTCTCCCTTGCACCTGCTGAGACACTCTCCCATACACCTACTGAGACACTCTCCTGTACACCTGCTAAGACACTCTCCCCTACACCTACTGAGACACTCTCCCCTACACCTGCTAAGACACTCTCCCCTACACCTACTGAGACACTGTCCCGTACACCTACTGAGACAGTCTCCCCTACACCTGCTGAGAGACTCTCACATACACCTGCTGAGACACTCTCCCCTCGACCGACTGAGACACTCTCCCCTACACCTACTGAGACACTCTCCCCTACACCTACTGAGACACTCTCCCCTACACCTACTGAGACACTCTCCCCTACACCTGTTAAGACACTCTCCCCTACACCTACTGAGACACTCTCCCCTACACCTGTTAAGACACTCTCCCCTACACCTACTGAGACACTCTCCCCTACACCTACTGAGACACTCTCCCCTACACCTACTGAGACACTCTCCCCTACACCTGCTGACACACTCTCCCCTACACCTGCTGAGACACTCTCCCCTACACCTACTGAGACACTCTCCCCTACACCTACTGAGACACTCTCCCCTACACCTACTGAGACACTCTCCCCTACACCTGCTGACACACTCTCCCCTACACCTGCTGAGACACTTCCCCTACACCTGCTGAGACACTCTCCCCTACACCGATTGAGACACTCTCCCCTACACCTACTGAGACACTCTCCCCTACACCTGCTGACACACTCTCCCCTACACCTGCTGAGACACTTCCCCCTACACCTACTGAGACACTTTCCCCTTCACCTACTGAGACACTCTCCCCTACACCTACTGAGACACTCTCCCCTACACCTGCTGACACACTCTCCCCTACACCTGCTGAGACACTTCCCCCTACACCTACTGACACACTCTCCCCTACACCTGTTAAGACACTCTTCCCTACACCTACTAACACACTTTCCCCTACACCTACTGACACACTCTCCCCTACACCTGTTAAGACACTCTTCCCTACACCTACTGACACACTCTCCCCTAAACATACTGAGACACTCTCCCCTACACCTGTTGAGACACTCTTCCCTACACCTGCTGAGACACTCTCCCCTTCACCTGCTGAGACACTCTCCCCTACACCTACTGACACACTGTCTCCTAAACCTGTTGAGACACTCTCCCCTACACCTACTGAGACACTTTCCACTAAACCTGTTGAGACACTCTCCCCTACACCTACTGACACACTCTCCCCTACACCTACCGAGACACAGCCCCCTACACCTGCTGAGACACACTCCCATACACCTGCTGAGACACTCACCCCTACACCTACTGAGACACTCTCCCCTACACCTGTTAAGACACTCTCCCCTACACCTACTGAGACACTCTCCCCTACACCTACTGAGACACTCTCCCCTACACGTACTGAGACACTCTTCCCTACACCTACTGAGACACTCTCCCCTACACTTGCTGAGACACTCTCCCCTACACCTACTGAGACACTCTCCCCTACACCTACTGAGACACTCTTCCCTACACCTACTGAGACACTCTCCCCTACACCTACTGAGACACTCTCCCCTACACCGAATGAGACACTCTCCCCTACACCTGCTGAGACACTCTCCCATACACCTGCTGAGACATTCTACCCTACACCTGCTGAGACTCTTTCCCCTACACCTACTGAGACACTCTCCCATACACCTGCTGAGACATTCTACCCTACACCTACTGAGACACTCTCCCATACACCTGCTGAGACACTCTACCCTACACCTGCTGAGACACTCTCCCCTACACCTGCTGAGACACTCTCCCCTACACCTACTGAGACACGTTCCCTTACACTTACTATGACACTCTCTCCTACACCTGCTGGGACACTCTCCCCTACACATACTGAGACACTCTCCCCTACACCTACTGAGACACGCTCCCTTACACTTACTATGACACTCTCTCCTACACCTGCTGGGACACTCTCCCCTACACATACTGAGACACTCTCCCATACACCTACAGAGCCACTCTCCCCTACACCTGCTGAGACACTCTCCCCTACACCTGCTGAGACACTCTCCCCTACGCCTATTGAGACACTCTCCCATTCAACTACTAAGACACTCTCCCCTACACCTACTGAGACACTCTCCCCTACACCTGTTAAGACACTCTCCCCTACACCTACTGAGACACTCTACCCTACACCTGTTAAGACACTCTCCCCTACACCTACTGAGACACGCTCCCCTACACCTACTGACACACTTTCCCCTACACCTACTGAGACACTCTCCTCAACACCTGTTAAGACACTCTCCCCTACACCTACTGAGACACTCTCCCCTACACCTGTTGAGACACTCTCCCCTACACCTACTGAGACACTCTCCCCTACACCGATTGAGACACTCTCCCCTACACCTACTGAGACACTCAACCCTACACCTGTTAAGACACTCTCCCCTACACCTACTGAGACACTCTCCCCTACACCTGTTAAGACACTCTCCCCTACACCTACTGAGACACTCTCCCCTACACCTACTGAGACACTCTCCCCTACACCGATTGAGACACTCTCCCCTACACCTACTGAGACACACTCCTCTACACCTGTTAAGACACTCTCCCCTACACCTACTGAGACACTCTCCCCTACACCTGTTAAGACACTCTCCCCTACACCTACTGAGACACTCTACCCTACACCGATTGAGACACTCTCCCCTACACCTGCTGAGACACTCTCCCCTACACCTGCTGAGGCGCTCTCCCATACACCTGCTGAGACACTCTCCCCTACATCTGCTGAGACACTCTCCCATGCACCTGCTGAGACACTCTCCTATACACCTGCTGAGACACTCTCCCATACAACTGCTCAGACACTCTCCCCGACACCTGCTGAGACACTCTCCCCTACACCTACTGAGACACTCTCCCCTCCACCTGCTGAGACACTCTCCCATACACCTGCTGAGACAATCTCCCCTACACCTGCTGAAACACTCTCCATTACACCTATTGAGACACTCTCCCATACAACTACTGAGACACTCTCCCCTACACATACTGAGACACTCTCCCCTACACCTACAGAGCCAATCTCCCCTACACCTGCTGAGACACTCTCCCCTACGCCTATTGAGACACTCTCCCATACAACTACTGAGACACTCTCCCATACACCTGCTGAGACGCTCTCCTCTACACCTGCTGAGACAATCTCCCCTACACCTACTGAGACACTCTCCCCTACACCTACAGAGACACTCTCCCCTACACCTGCTGAGACGCTCTCCCCTACACCTGCTGAGACAATCTCCCATACACCTGCTGAGACACTCTCCCTACACCTACTGAGACACTCTCCCCTACACCTGCTGAGACACTCTCCCCTACACCTGCTGAGACACTCTCCCCTACACCTACTGAGACACTCTCCCCTACACCTACTGAGACACTCTCCCCTACACCTACTGAGACACTCTCCCCTACACCTACTGAGACACTCTCCCCTACACCTACTGAGACACGCTCCCCTACACCTACTGAGACACTCTCCCCTACACCTACTGAGACACGCTCCCTTACACTTACTCACACACTCTCCCCTACACCTACTGAGACACTCTCCCCTACACCTGCTGAGTTTCTCTCCCCTACACAAGTATAAGACACTCTCCCCTACACCTACTGAGACACTCTCCCCTACACCTGCTGAGACACTCTCCCATACACCTACTGAGACACTGTCCTGTACACCTGCTAAGACACTCTCCCCTTCACCTACTGAGACACTCTCCCTTACACCTGCTCAGACACTCTCCCCTAGACCTGCTAGGACACTCTCCCCTACACCTACTGAGACACTGTCCCGTACACCTACTGAGACAGTCTACCCTACACCTGCTGAGACACTCTCACATACACTTGCTCAGACACTCTCCCCTCGACCGACTGAGACACTCTCCCCTACACCTACTGAGACACTCTCCCCTACACCTACTGAGACACTCTCCCCTACACCTACTGAGACACTCTCCCCTACACCTGCTGAGACACTTTCCCCTACACCTACTGAGACACTCTCCCCTACACCTACTGAAACACTCTCCCCTACACCTACTGAGACACTCTCCCTACACCTCCTGAGACACTTCCCTACACCTATTGAGACAATCTCCCCTACACCTGCTGAGACGCTCTCCTCTACACCTGCTGAGACAATCTCCCCTACACCTACTGAGACACTCTCCCCTACACCTTCTGAGACGCTCTCCCCTACACCGACTGAGACACTCTCCCCTACACCTACTGAGACACTCTCCCCTACACATGCTGAGACACTCTCCCCTACACCTACTGAGACACTCTCCCCTAAACCTGTTGAGACACTCTCTCCTACACCTACTGACACACTCTCCCCTACACCTAATGAGACACTCTCCCGTACACATAGTGAGACACTCTCCCCTACTCCTACTGAGACACTTTCCCCTACACCTACTGAGACACTCTCCCCTTCACCGACTGAGACACTCTCCCCTACACGTACTGAGACACTCTGCCCTACACCTACTGAGACACTCTCCCATACACCTGCTGAGACACTCTCCCCTACCTCTACTGACACACACTCCCCTAAGCCTGTTGAGACACTCTCCCCTACACTTACTGAGACACTTTCCCTACACCCACTGAGACACTCTCCCCTACACCTACTGAGACACTCTCCCCTACACCTGCTGAGACACTCTCCTCTACACCTGCTGAGACACTCTCCCCTACACCTGCTGAGACACTCTCCTCTACACCTACTGAGACACTTTCCCTACACCTGCTGAGACACTCTCCTCTACACCTACTGAGACACTCTCCCCTACACCTGCAGAGACACTCTCCCATACACCTACTGAGACACTCTACCCTACACCTGCTGAGACACTCTCCCCTACACCTGCAGAGACACTCTCCCATACACCTACTGAGACACTCTACCCTACACCTGCTGAGACACTCTCCCCTACACCTGCAGAGACACTCTCCCATACACCTACTGAGACACTCTACCCTACTCCTGCTGAGACACTCTCCCCTACACCTGCTGAGACACTCTCCCCTACACCTACTGAGACACTGTCCTGTACACCTGCTAAGACGCTCTCCCCTACACCTACTGAGACACTCTCCCCTACACCTGCTGAGACACTCTCCCCTACACCTGCTAAGACACTCTCCCCTACACCTACTGAGACACTGTCCCGTACACCTACTGAGGCAGTCTCCCCTACACCTGCTTAGAGACTCTCACATACACCTGCTGAGACACTCTCCCCTCGACCGACTGAGACACTCTCCCCTACACCTACTGAGACACTCTCCCCTACACCTACTGAGACACTCTCCCCTACACCTGCTGAGACACTTTCCCCTACACCTACTGAGACACTCTCCCCTACACCTACTGAAACACTCTCCCCTACACCTACTGAGACACTCTCCCCTACACCTACTGAGACACTTTCCCCTACACCTATTGAGACAATCTCTCCTACACCAGCAGAGACACTCTACCCTACTCCTGCTGAGACACTCTCCCCTACACCTACTGAGACACTCTCCACCTACACCTGCTGAGACACTCTCCCCTACACCTGCTGAGACACTCTCCCCAACACCTACTGAGACACTCTCCCCTACACCTGCTGAGACACTCTCCCCTACACCTGCTGAGACACTCTCCCCTACACCTTTTGAGACACTCTCCCATACAACTACTGAGACACTCTCCCAAACACCCGCTGAGACACCCCCCCTACACCTGCTGAGACACTCTACCCTACTCCTGCTGAGACACTCTCCCCTACACCTACTGAGACACTCTCCCCTACACCTGCTGAGACACTCTCCCTACACCTGCTAAGACACTCTCCCTACCCTGCTGAGACACTCTACCCTACACCTACTGAGACACTCTCCCCTACACCTGCTGAGACACTCTCCCCTACACCTGCTAAGACACTCTCCCCTACACCTACTGAGACACTGTCTCGTACACCTAATGAGACATTCTCCCCTACACCTGCTGAGACACTCTCCCGTACACCTGCAAAGACACTCTCCCCTACGCCTGCTGAGACACTCTCCCTACACCTGTTGAGACACTCTCCCTACACCTGTTGAGACACTCTCCCTACACCTGTTGAGACACTCTCCCTACACCTGTTGAGACACTCTCCCCTACACCTGCTGAGACACACTCCCGTACACCTGCTGAGACACTCTCCCTACACCTGCTGAGACACTCTCCCCTACACCTGCTGAGACACTCTCCCCAACAACTGCTGAGACACTCTCCCTTACACCTACTGAGACACTCTCTCATACACCTGCTGCGACACTCACCCATACACCTGCAGAGACACTCTCCCCTACACCTGCTGAGACAGTCTCCCCTACACCTGCTGAGACACTCACCCCTACACCTGCTGAAACAATCTCCCATACTCCTGCTGAGACACTCACCCCTACACCTGCTGAAACAATCTCCCATACACCTGCTGAGACATTCTCCCCTACACCGACTGAGACACTCTCCCATACACCTGCTGAGACACTCTCCCCTACACCTGCTGAAACACTCTCCCATACACCTGCTGAGACTCTCTCCCTTACACCTACTGACACAATCTCCCCTACACCTGGTGAGACACTCTCCCCTACACCTGCTGAGACACTCTCCCCTACACCTACTGAGACACTCTCCCCTACACCTGCTGAGACACTCTCCCCTACACCTACTGAGACACTCTCCCCTACACCTGCTGAGACACTCTCCCCTACACCTACTGAGACACTCTCCCCTACACCTACTGAGACACTCTCCCCTACACCTACTGAGACACTCTCCCCTACACCTACTGAGACACTCTCCCCTACACCTGCTGAGACACTCTCCCCTACACCTACTGAGACACTCTCCCCTACACCTACTGAGACACTCTCCCCTACACCTACTGAGACACTCTCCCCTACACCTACTGAGACACTCTCCCGTACACCTACTGAGACACTCTCCCTACACCTACTGAGACACTCTCCCCTACACCTACTGAGACCCTCTCCCCTACACCTGCTGAGACACTCTCCCCTACACCTACTGAGACACTGTCTCGTACACCTACTGAGACAGTCTCCCCTACACCGACTGAGACACTCGCCACCTACACCTGCTGAGACACTCTCCCCTACACCTGCTGAGACACTCTCCCCTACACCTACAGAGACACTGTCCCGTACACCTGCTAAGACACTCTCCCCTACACCTGCTGAGACACTCTCCCCTACACCTGCTGAGACACTCTCCCCTACACCTGCTGAGACACTCTCCCTACACCTGTTGAGACACTCTCCCCAACACCTACTGAGACACTCTCCCCTACACCTGCTGAGACACTCTCCCCTACACCTGCTGAGACACTCCCCTACACCTACTGAGACACTCTCCCCTACACCTGCTGAGACACTCTCCCCTACACCTACTGAGACACTCTCCCTTACACCTGCTGAGACACTCTCCCATACACCTACTGAGACACTCTCCCCTACACCTGCTGAGACACTCTCCCCTACACCTACTGAGACACTCTCCCCTACACCTGCTGAGACACTCTCCCCTACACCTCCTGAGACACACTCCCCTACACCTGCTGAGACACTTTCCCTACACCTGTTGAGACACTCTCCCCTACACCTACTGAGACACTCTCCCCTACACCTGCTGAGACACTCTCCCCTACACATGCTAAGACACTCCCCTACACCTACTGAGACACTGTCCCGTACACCTGCTAAGACACTCTCCCCTACACCAACTGAGACACTCTCCCTTACACCTGCTGAGACACTCTCCCATACACCTACTGAGACACTCTCCCGTACACCTGCTAAGACACTCTCCCCTACACCTACTGAGACACTCTCCCCTACACCTGCTGAGACACTCTCCCCTACACCTGCTAAGACACTCTCCCCTACACCTACTGAGACACTGTCCCGTACACCTACTGAGACAGTCTCCCCTACACCAGCTGAGACACTCTCACATACACCTGCTGAGACACTCTCCCTTCGACCGACTGAGACACTCTCCCCTACACCGACTGAGACACTCTACCCTACACCTACTGAGACAATCTCCCCTACACCTACTGAGACACTCTCCCCTACACCTACTGAAACACTCTTCCCTAAACCTACTGAGACACATCTCCCCTACACCTACTGAGACACTGTCTCGTACACCTACTGAGACAGTCTCCCCTACACCTGCTGAGACACTCTCCCATACACCTACTGAGACACTCTTCCGTACACCTGCTAAGACACTCTTCCCTACACCTGCTGAGACACTCTCCCCTACACCTGCTGAGACACACTCCCCTACACCTGCTGAGACACTCTCCCTACACCTGTTGAGACACTCTCCCCTACACCTGCTGAGACACTCTCCCCTACACCTGCTGAGACACTCTCCCTACACCTACTGAGACACTCTCCCATACACCTCTGGACACTCCCATACACCTGCGGAGACACTCTCCCCTACACCTGCTGAGACACTCTCCCATACACCTGCTGAGACACTCTCCCTACACCTGCTGAGACACTCTCCCCTACACCTGCTGAGACACTCTCCCTACACCTGCTGAGACACTCTCCCCTACACCTGCTGAAACAATCTCCCATACACCTGCTGAGACACTCTCCCTACACCTACTGAGACACTCTCCCCTACACCTGTGAGACACTCTCCCCTACAACTGCTGAGACACTCTCCCCTACACCTACTGAGACACTCTCCCCTAAACCTGTTGAGACACTCTCCTCTACACTTACTCAGACACTCTCCCCTACACCTACTGAGACACTCTCCCCTACACCTGCTGAGACACTCTCCCCTACACCTGCTGAGACACTCTCCCCTACACCTACTGAGACACTCTCCCCTACACCTGTTGAGACACTCTCCTCTACACTTACTCACAGACTCTTCCCTACACCTACTGAGACACTCTCCCCTACACCTGCTGAGACACTCTCCCCTACACGTGCTGAGACACTCTCCCCTACACATGCTAAGACACTCCCCTACACCTACTGAGACACTGTCCCCTACACCTGCTGAGACACTCTCCCCTACACCTGCGAAGACACTCCCCTACACCTACTGAGACACTCTCCCCTACACCTGCTGAGTTACTCTCCCCTACACAAGTATAAGACACTCTCCCCTACACCTACTGAGACACTCTCCCCTACACCTGCTGAGACACTCTCCCATACACCTACTGAGACACTGTCCTGTACACCTGCTAAGACACTCTCCCCTTCACCTACTGAGACACTCTCCCTTACACCTGCTCAGACACTCTCCCCTAGACCTGCTAGGACACTCTCCCCTACACCTACTGAGACACTGTCCCGTACACCTACTGAGACAGTCTCCCCTACCCCTGCTGAGACACTCTCACATACACTTGCTCAGACACTCTCCCCTCGACCGACTGAGACACTCTCTCCTACACCTACTGAGACACTCTCCCCTACACCTACTGAGACACTCTCCCCTACACCTACTGAGACACTCTCCCCTACACCTGCTGAGACACTTTCCCTTACACCTAATGAGACACTCTCCCCTACACCTACTGAAACACTCTCCCCTACACCTACTGAGACACTCTCCCCTACACCTACTGAGACACTTTCCCCTACACCTATTGAGACAATCTCCCCTACACCTGCTGAGACGCTCTCCCCTACACCGACTGAGACACTCTCCCCTACACCTACTGAGACACTCTCCCCTACACATGCTGAGACACTCTCCCCTACACCTACTGAGACACTCTCCCCTAAACCTGTTGAGACACTCTCCCCTACACCTACTGACACACTCTCCCCTACACCTAATGAGACACTCTCCCGTACACATAGTGAGACACTCTCCCCTACACCTACTGAGACACTCTCCCCTACACCTACTGAGACACTCTCCCCTTCACCGACTGAGACACTCTCCCCTACACGTACTGAGACACTCTCCCCTACACCTACTGAGACACTCTCCCATACACCTGCTGAGACACTCTCCCCTACCTCTACTGACACACACTCCCCTAAGCCTGTTGAGACACTCTCCCCTACACTTACTGAGACACTTTCCCTACACCCACTGAGACACTCTCCCCTACACCTACTGAGACACTCTCCCCTACACCTGCTGAGACACTCTCCTCTACACCTGCTGAGACACTCTCCCCTACACCTGCTGAGACACTCTCCTCTACACCTACTGAGACACTTTCCCTACAGCTGCTGAGACACTCTCCTCTACACCTACTGAGACACTCTCCCCTACACCTGCTGAGACACTCTCCCCTACACCTGCAGAGACACTCTCCCATACACCTACTGAGACACTCTACCCTACACCTGCTGAGACACTCTCCCCTACACCTGCAGAGACACTCTCCCATACACCTACTGAGACACTCTACCCTACACCTGCTGAGACACTCTCCCCTACACCTGCAGAGACACTCTCCCATACACCTACTGAGACACTCTACCCTACTCCTGCTGAGACACTCTCCCGTACACCTGCTGAGACACTCTCCCCTACACCTACTGAGACACTGTCCTGTACACCTGCTAAGACGCTCTCCCCTACACCTACTGAGACACTCTCCCCTACACCTGCTGAGACACTCTCCCCTACACCTGCTAAGACACTCTCCCCTACACCTACTGAGACACTGTCCCGTACACCTACTGAGGCAGTCTCCCCTACACCTGCTGAGAGACTCTCACATACACCTGCTGAGACACTCTCCCCTCGACCGACTGAGACACTCTCCCCTACACCTACTGAGACACTCTCCCCTACACCTACTGAGACACTCTCCCCTACACCTACTGAGACACTCTCCCCTACACCTGCTGAGACACTTTCCCCTACACCTACTGAGACACTCTCCCCTACACCTACTGAAACTCTCTCCCCTACACCAGCTGAGACACTTTCCCCTACACCTATTGAGACAATCTCTCCTACACCAGCAGAGACACTCTACCCTACTGCTGCTGAGACACTCTCCCCTACACCTACTGAGACACTCTCCACCTACACCTGCTGAGACACTCTCCCCTACACCTGCTGATACACTCTCCCCCACACCTAATGAGACACTCTCCCCTACACCTGCTCAGACACTCTCCCCTACACCTGCTGAGACACTCTCCCCTACACCTTTGAGACACTCTCCCATACAACTACTGAGACACTCTCCCAAACACCGCTGAGACACTCCCCCTACACCTGCTGAGACACTCTTCCGTACACCTACTGAGACACTCTCCCCTACACCTGCTGAGACACTCTACCCTACTCCTGCTGAGACACTCGACCCTACACCTACTGAGACACTCTCCCCTACACCTGCTGAGACACTCTCCCCTACACCTGCTAAGACACTCTCCCCTACACCTACTGAGACACTGTCTCGTACACCTACTGAGACAGTCTCCCCTACACCTGCTGAGACACTCTCCCATACACCTACTGAGACACTGTCCCGTACACCTGCTAAGACACTCTCCCCTACGCCTGCTGAGATAATCTCCCCTACACCTGCTGAGACACACTCCCGCACACCTGCTGAGACACTCTCCCTACACCTGTTGAGACACTCTCCCCAACACCTGCTGAGACACTCTCCCCAACAACTGCTGAGACACTCTCCCTTACACCTACTGAGACACTCTCTCATACACCTGCTGCGACACTCTCCCATACACCTGCAGAGACACTCTCCCCTACACCTGCTGAGACAGTCTCCCCTACACCTGCTGAGACACTCACCCCTACACCTGCTGAAACAATCTCCCATACTCCTGCTGAGACACTCTCCTCTACACCTGCTGAAACAATCTCCCATACACCTGCTGAGACATTCTCCCCTACACCGACTGAGACACTCTCCCATACACCTGCTGAGACACTCTCCCCTACACCTGCTGAAACAATCTCCCATACACCTGCTGAGACTCTCTCCCTTACACCTACTGACACAATCTCCCCTACACCTGGTGAGACACTCTCCCCTACACCTGCTGAGACACTCTCCCATACACCTACTGAGACACTCTCCCCTAAACCTGTGAGACACTCTCCCCTACACCTACTGAGACACTCTCCCCTACACATGCTAAGACACTCCCCTACACCTACTGAGACACTGTCCGGTGCACCTGCTCAGACACTCTCCCCTTCACCAACTGAGACGCTCTCCCCTACACCTGCTGAGACACTCTCCCATACACCTACTGAGACACTGTCCCGTACACCTGCTAAGACACTCTCCCCTACACCTACTGAGACACTCTCCCCTACACCTGCTGAGACACTCTCCCCTACACCTGCAGAGACACTCTCCCATACACCCACTGAGACACTCTACCCTACTCCTGCTGAGACACTCTCCCCTACACCTGCTGAGACACTCTCCCCTACACCTACTGAGACACTGTCCTGTACACCTGCTAAGACGCTCTCCCCTACACCTACTGAGACACTCTCCCCTACACCTGCTGAGACACTCTCCCCTACACCTGCTAAGACACTCTCCCCTACACCTACTGAGACACTGTCCCGTACACCTACTGAGGCAGTCTCCCCTACACCTGCTGAGAGACTCTCACATACACCTGCTGAGACACTCTCCCCTCGACCGACTGAGACACTCTCCCCTACACCTACTGAGACACTCTCCCCTACACCTACTGAGACACTCTCCCCTACACCTACTGAGACACTCTCCCCTACACCTGCTGAGACACTTTCCCCTACACCTACTGAGACACTCTCCCCTACACCTACTGAAACACTCTCCCCTACACCTACTGAGACACTCTCCCCTACACCTACTGAGACACTTTCCCCTACACCTATTGAGACAATCTCTCCTACACCAGCAGAGACACTCTACCCTACTGCTGCTGAGACACTCTCCCCTACACCTACTGAGACACTCTCCACCTACACCTGCTGAGACACTCTCCCCTACACCTGCTGAGACACTCTCCCCAACACCTACTGAGACACTCTCCCCTACACCTGCTGAGACACTCTCCCCTACACCTGCTGAGACACTCTCCCCTACACCTTTTGAGACACTCTCCCATACAACTACTGAGACACTCTCCCAAACACCCGCTGAGACACTCCCCCTACACCTGCTGAGACACTCTTCCGTACACCTACTGAGACACTCTCCCCTACACCTGCTGAGACACTCTACCCTACTCCTGCTGAGACACTCGACCCTACACCTACTGAGACACTCTCCCCTACACCTGCTGAGACACTCTCCCCTACACCTGCTAAGACACTCTCCCCTACACCTACTGAGACACTGTCTCGTACACCTACTGAGACAGTCTCCCCTACACCTGCTGAGACACTCTCCCATACACCTACTGAGACACTGTCCCGTACACCTGCTAAGACACTCTCCCCTACGCCTGCTGAGATAATCTCCCCTACACCTGCTGAGACACACTCCCGCACACCTGCTGAGACACTCTCCCTACACCTGCTGAGACAGTCTCCCCTACACCTGCTGAGACACTCACCCCTACACCTGCTGAAACAATCTCCCATACTCCTGCTGAGACACTCTCCTCTACACCTGCTGAAACAATCTCCCATACACCTGCTGAGACATTCTCCCCTACACCGACTGAGACACTCTCCCATACACCTGCTGAGACACTCTCCCCTACACCTGCTGAAACAATCTCCCATACACCTGCTGAGACTCTCTCCCTTACACCTACTGACACAATCTCCCCTACACCTGGTGAGACACTCTCCCCTACACCTGCTGAGACACTCTCCCATACACCTACTGAGACACTCTCCCCTAAACCTGTTGAGACACTCTCCCCTACACCTACTGAGACACTCTCCCCTACACATGCTAAGACACTCCCCTACACCTACTGAGACACTGTCCCGTACACCTGCTAAGACACTCTCCCCTACACCAACTGAGACACTCTCCCTTACACCTGCTGAGACACTCTCCCATACACCTACTGAGACACTCTCCTGTACACCTGTTAAGACACTCTCCCCTACACCTACTGAGACACTCTCCCCTACACCTGCTGAGACACTCTCCCCTCGACCGACTGAGACACTCTCCCCTACACCTATTGAGACACTCTCCCCTACACCTACTGAGACACTCTCCCCTACACCTACTGAGACACTCTCCCCTACACCTGCTGAGACACTTTCCCCTTCACCTACTGAGACACTTTCCCCTACACCTACTCAAACACTCTCCCCTACACCTACTGAGACACTCTCCCCTACACCTACTGAGACACTGTCTCGTACACCTACTGAGACAGTCTCCCCTACACCTACTGAGACACTTTCCCCTACACCTAATGAGACACTCTCCGCTACACCTATTGAGACAGTGTCCCCTACACCTGCTTAGACACTCTCCCATACACCTAATGAGACACTGTCCCGTACACCTGCTAAGACACTCTCCCCTACACCGACTGAGACACTCTCCACCTACACCTGCTGAGACACTCTCCCCTACACCTGCTGAGACACTTTCCCCTACACCTACTGAGACACTTTCCCCTACACCTATTGAGACAGTCTCCCCTACACCTGCTGAGACACTCTCCCATACACCTACTGAGACACTGTCCCGTACACCTGCTAAGACACTCTCCCCTACACCTGCTGAGATAATCTCCCCTACACCTGCTGAGACACACTCCCCTACACCTGCTGAGACACTCTCCATACACCTGTTGAGACACTCTCCCCAACACCTACTGAGACACTCTCCCCTACACCTGCTGAGACACTCTCCCCTACACATGCTAAGACACTCCCCTACACCTACTGAGACACTGTCCCGTACACCTGCTAAGACACTCTCCCCTACACCAACTGAGACACTCTCCCTTACACCTGCTGAGACACTCTCCCATACACCTACTGAGACACTGTCCCGTACAGCTGCTAAGACACTCTCCCCTACACCTACTGAGACACTCTCCCCTACATCTGCTGAGACACTCTCCCCTACACCTGCTAAGACACTCTCCCCTACACCTACTGAGACACTGTCCCGTACACCTACTGAGACACTCTCCCCTACACCTGCTGAGACACTCTCCCATACACCTGCTGAGACAATCTCCTATACACCTGCTGAGACACTCTCCCATACAACTGCTGAGACACTCTCCCCTACACCTGCTGAGACACTCTCCCCTACACCTACTGAGACACTCTCCCCTACACCTGCTGAGACACTCTCCCATACACCTGCTGAGACAATGTCCCCTACACCTGCTGAGAAGCTCTCCCTTACACCTGCTGAGACACTCTCCCCTCCACCTGCTGAGACAATCTCCCCTACACCTACTGAGACACTCTCCCCTTCACCTGTTGAGACACTCTCCCTTACACCTGCTGAGACACTCTTCCCTACACCTGCAGAGACACTCTCCCATACACCTACTGAGACACTCTACCCTACACCTGCTGAGACACTCTCCCCTACACCTGCAGAGGCACTCTCCCATACACCTACTGAGACACTCTACCCTACACCTACTGAGACACTCTCCCGTACACGTGCTGAGACACTCACCTACACCTGCTGAGACACTCTCCCCTACACTTGGTGAGACACTCTACCCTACTCCTGCTGAGACATTCTCCCCAACTCCTGCTGAGACAATCTCCCATACAACTACTGAGACACTCTCCCAAACACATGCTGAGACACTCTCCCCTACACCTGCTGAAACAATCTCCCATACACCTTGTGAGACATTCTCCCCTACACCGACTGAGACACTCTCCCATACACCTGCTGAGACACTCTCCCCTACACCTGCTGAAACAATCTCCCATACGCCTGCTCAGACTCTCTCCCTTACACCTACTGACACACTCTCCCCTACACCTGGTGAGACACTCTCCCCTACACCTGCTGAGACACTCTCCCCTACACTAACTGAGACACTCTCCCCTAAACCTGTTGAGACACTCTCCCCTACACTTACTCACACACTCTCCCCTACACCTACTGAGACACTCTCCCTTACACCTGCTAAGACACTCTCCCCTACACATGCTAAGACTTTGTCCACTACACCTACTGAGACACTCTCCCGTACACCTGCTAAGACACTCTCCCCTACACCTGCTGAGACACTCTCCCTTACACCTGCTGAGACACTCTCCCATACACCTATTGAGACACTGTCCTGTACACCTGCTAAGACGCTCTCCCCTACACCTACTGAAACACTCTCCCCTACACCTGCTGAGACACTCTCCCCTACAACCTGCTAAGACACTCTCCCCTACACCTACTGAGACACTGTCCCGTACACCTACTGAGACAGGCTCCCCTACACCTGCTGAGACACTCTCACATACACCTGCTGAGACACTCTCCCCTCGACCGACTGAGACACTCTCCCCTACAACTACTGAGACACTCTCCCCTATACCTACTGAGACACTCTCCCCTACACCTACTGAGACACTCTCCCCTACACCTGATGAGACACTTTCCCCTACACCTACTGAGACACTCTCCCCTACACCTACTGAAGCACTCTCCCCTACACCGACTGAGACACTCTCCCCTACATCTACTGAGACACTTTCCCCTACACCTATTGAGACACGCTCCCCTACACCTACTGAGACACTCTCCCCTACACCGACTGAGACACTCTCCCCTCCACCGACTGAGACACTCTCCCCAACACCTACTGAGACACTCTCCCCTACACCTGCTGAGACACTCTACCCTACACCTACTGAGACACTCTCCCCTACACCTGCTGAGACACTCTACCCTACACCTTTTGAGACACTCCCATACAACTACTGAGACACTCTCCCAAACACCTGCTGAGACACTCCCCCTACACCTGCTGAGACACTCTCCCCTAAACCTGTTGAGACACTCTCCCCTACACTTACTCACACACTCTCCCCTACACCTACTGAGACACTCTCCCCTACACATGCTGAGACACTCTCCCATACACGTACTGAGACACTGTCCTGTACACCTGCTAAGACACTCTCCCCTACACCTACTGAGACACTCTCTCCTACACCTGCTGAGACACTCTCCCCTACACCTGCTGAGACACTCTACCCTACTCCTGCTGAGACACTCCACCCTACACCTACTGAGACACTCTCCCCTACACCTGCTAAGAAACTCTCCCCTACACCTGCTGAGATAATCTCCCCTACACCTGCTGAGACACACTCCCCTACACCTGCTGAGACACTCTCCCTACACCTCTTTAGACACTCTCCCCAACAACTGCTGAGACACTCTCCCTTACACCTACTGAGACACTCTCTCATACACCTGCTGCGACTCTCACCCATATACCTGCAGAGACACTCTCCCCTACACCTGCTGAGACACTCTCCCATACACCTACTGAGACACTGTCCTGTACACCTGCTAAGACACTCTCCCCTACACCTACTGAGACACTCTCTCCTACACCTGCTGAGACACTCTCCCCTACACCTGCTGAGACACTCTCCCATACAACTACTGAGACACTCTCCCAAACACCTGCTGAGACACTCCCCCTACACCTGCTGAAACAGTCTCTCGTACACCTGCTGAGACACTCTCCCCTACACCTGCTGAGACACTCTACCCTACTCCTGCTGAGACACTCCACCCTACACCTACTGAGACACTCTCCCCTACACCTGCTGAGACACTCTCCCCTACACCTGCTCAGACACTCTCCCCTACACCTACTGAGACACTGTCTCGTACACCTACTGAGACAGTCTCCCTACACCTGCTGAGACACTCTCCCTACACCTACTGAGACACTGTCCAGTACACCTGCTGAGACACTCTCCCCTACACCTGCTGAGACACTCTCCCCTACACCTGCTGAGACACTCTCCCTACACCTGCTGAGACACTCTCCCTACACCTGCTGAGACACTCTCCCCTACACCTGCTGAGACACTCTCCCCTACACCTGCTGATACAATCTCCCATACACCTGCGAAGACACTCCCCTACACCTGAACATCTCCCTACACCTGCTGAGACACTCTCCCTACACCTGCTGAGACACTCTCCCCTACACCTGCTGAGACGCTCTCCCATACACCTGCTGAGACACTCTCCCCTACACCTGCTGAGACAATCTCCCTACACCTGCTGAGACACTCTCCCTACACCTGTTGAGACACTCTCCCTACACCTGTTGAGACACTCTCCCCTACACCTGCTGAGACACTCTCCCATACACCTACTGAGACACTCTCCCCTACACCTGCTGAGACACTCTCCCCTACACCTACTGAGACACTCTCCCTACACCTGCTGAGACACTCTCCCTACACCTACTGAGACACTCTCCCTACACCTGCTGAGACACTCTCCCCTACACCTACTGAGACACTCTCCCTACACCTGCTGAGACACTCTCCCCTACACCTACTGAGACACTCTCCTCTTACACCTGTTGAAGACACTCTCCCCTACCACCTACTGAGACACTCTTCCCTACACCTGCTGAGACACTCTCCCCTACACGACTGAGACACTCTCCCCTACACCTATTGAGACACTCTCCCCTACACCTACTGAGACACTCTCCCAAACTCCTGACACCTATACACCTACGAGGACACTCTCCCCTACACCTGCTGAGACACTTTCCCTTCACCTACTGAGACACTCTCCCCGACACCTACTGCAAGACACTCTCCCCTACACCTACTGAGACACTCTCCCCTACACCTACTGAGACACGTCTCCGTACACCTGACTGAGACAGTCTCCCTACAACTACTGAGACACTTTCCCCTACACCTACTGAGACACCTCCCGCTATACACCTGCTGAGACAGCTCTCCCACTAAACACCTGCTGAGACACTCTCCCATACACCTACTGAGACCACTGTACCCGTACACCTGCTGAGACACTCTCCCCTACACCTGCTGACAGACTCTCCCCATACCTACTGAGACCGCTCCCCTTAGGCCTGCTGAGACACTCTCCCCTAGACCTGCTGAGACACTCTCCCCTACACCTACTGAGACACTCTTCCCCTACACCTGCTGAGGACGACTCTACCCTTCCACAACTACTATGACACTCGTCTCCCCTACACCTGCTGAGACACTGCAACACGACCTACTAGTGACTCGGGAATCTCCCCTACACCTGCGATAGAGACTCGGTTCACAGTCCCTGCTAGACACCATGCTAGGCATGCCGACGACTCGGGGACTAGGTCTCTCTCACCCTAGACCGACTGAGGACACTACTCAACTAGCACCTACCTGAGACACTCTCCTGAACTCTCCTGAGCACCTCTCCGACACTCTCCGCGACACCTACTCCGAGACTACCTGCTCCCCTACACTGACCTGCGAGACACTCTCCACCTACACCTGCTGAGACAACTCTCCTCCACGCCCTGCAGGACCCTCTTCCCATGCTGAACACTTACCTCCCGAACAAAACCTACATCCCGAGACACTCTACCCTACCCTGCTGAGGACACTCTCCCTACACCAACATGAGGACACATCCCACCTACACCATGTGAGACACGGGTGTTCTTCTTTTTCCCCACACCTCGCTGGACACTCTCCCCAACACATACTGAGACAAACTGAATGCCCTAGGCCCTGTCGGAAAGAGCCCATCTCCTCAAGACCTGACTGAAACTCTCCCCCCAACACTCTTGAGGACTACTCTCCAAACACAACTACTGAGCACCCTCTCAAACATACTAAGACACTTCTCCCTCCTGAACACTGGCCCGTAACCTCTGCCCTAAACTCACTCTCCGAACTCTAACACACAACTGCATGTAGGAACTCCCTCCCCTACACACCTGCTGAGGACACTCAAACTCCGAGACTAACCTTCTCCGAAACATCTCTAACACCACTGGCTCCTCGCTGAGCAACTTCTATAGGGACACTCTCCCCTCACATACTGAGACACTCTCCAAACCTGGACATCTCTCCCAGCTACACCTCTCCCCTACACATGCACGGACAAAACTCCTCTCCTAGACCCTTATACACTCTCCGAACACTTACCCTGTAAACCTCTCCAGGAATACACTCTGCGACCTCTTCCCTACAAACTTACGACACAACCTCCTCCTACTACCTGCCCGAAAGAGCGCTCATCAGCATTAACACTCTAAGAAAAAGGAAGACCTCTCCCTACACCTGCTGAGACTACTCTTCAACTCTAGACACCTACGGGGGCCTGTCCCGTAACGCTGGCGAAGACACTCTCCCCTACACCACTCTGAAGACACTCCCTACAACTACTGGCCATAGACTACCTGAGACACTCTCCCTCCACACTCGACAAGGACACTCTCCCCTACACCTGCTGAGACACTCTCCCCTACCACCACTCAAGAGACACTCTCCCATCAACAAGCTGCGTGGACCTCTACTCCACCTGATGACACACTCATCCATTCCTACTGCAGCAGGCAACTCTCCTTCAACAACCTACACTCTCCACTAACCCTTACCTAGAGACCTCTCCCCTACACCTGCTAAGAACACTCTTACCTACACCTGCTGAGACACTCTCCCTACCCCTACCTGAGACACGTCTCCCTCTACTAACTTCTCCCCAACTCCACTAACTGCTGAGACAACTCTTCCCTACAACCTGACTGAGGACACTCTCCCCTAACACTGACTGAGACACTCTCCCCTACACTCTGCAGACACTCATCCCATCCAGTCCTCAAATCTAACCTCTACCCTACCCCTCACCTGAGACACTTCTCCCTACACCTACTGAGCACCACTCTCCCTACACCTGTTAGAGACACTCTCCCCTACACCTCTGAGATACACATCTCCCTACACCTGTCAGGACCTCTCCCTACACCTAGGAGACACTCTCCCCTACACCTACTGACACACTTTCCCCTACACCTACTGAGACACTCTCCTCTACACCTGTTAAGACACTCTCCCCTACACCTACTGAGACACTCTCCCCTACACCTGTTAAGACACTCTCCCCAACACCTACTGAGACACTCTCCCCTACACCGATTGAGACACTCTCCCCTACACCTACTGAGACACTCAACCCTACACCTGTTAAGACACTCTCCCCTACACCTACTGAGACACTCTCCCCTACACCTGTTAAGACACTCTCCCCTACACCTACTGAGACACTCTCCCCTACACCTACTGAGACACTCTCCCCTACACCGATTGAGACACTCTCCCCTACACCTACTGAGACACACTCCTCTACACCTGTTAAGACACTCTCCCCTACACCTACTGAGACACTCTCCCCTACACCTGTTAAGACACTCTCCCCTACACCTACTGAGACACTCTACCCTACACCGATTGAGACACTCTCCCCCTACACCTGCTGAGACACTCTCCCCTACACCTGCTGAGGCGCTCTCCCATACACCTGCTGAGACACTCTCCCCTACATCTGCTGAGACACTCTCCCATGCACCTGCTGAGACACTCTCCTATACACCTGCTGAGACACTCTCCCATACAACTGCTCACACACTCTCCCCGACACCTGCTGAGACACTCTCCCCTACACCTACTGAGACACTCTCCCCTCCACCTGCTGAGACACTCTCCCATACTCCTGCTGAGACAATCTCCCCTACACCTGCTGAAACACTCTCCATTACACCTATTGAGACACTCTCCCATACAACTACTGAGACAATCTCCCCTACACATACTGAGACACTCTCCCCTACACCTACAGAGCCAATCTCCCCTACACCTGCTGAGACACTCTCCCCTACGCCTATTGAGACACTCTCCTATACAACTACTGAGACACTCTCCCATACACCTGCTGAGACGCTCTCCTCTACACCTGCTGAGACAATCTCCCCTACACCTACTGAGACACTCTCCCCTACACCTACAGAGACACTCTCCCCTACACCTGCTGAGACGCTCTCCCCTACACCTGCTGAGACAATCTCCCCTACACCTACTGAGACACTCTCCCCTACACCTACTGAGACACTCTCCCCTACACCTGCTGAGACACTCTCCCCTACTCCTGCTGAGACACTCTCCCCTACACCTACTGAGACACTCTCCCCTACACCTACTGAGACACTCTCCCCTACACCTACTGAGACACTCTCCCCTACACCTACTGAGACACTCTCCCCTACACCTACTGAGACACGCTCCCCTACACCTACTGAGACACTCTCCCCTACACCTACTGAGACACGCTCCCTTACACTTACTCACACACTCTCCCCTACACCTACTGAGACACTCTCCCCTACACCTGCTGAGTTTCTCTCCCCTACACAAGTATAGACACTCTCCCCTACACCTACTGAGACACTCTCCCCTACACCTGCTGAGACACTCTCCCATACACCTACTGAGACACTGTCCTGTACACCTGCTAAGACACTCTCCCCTTCACCTACTGAGACACTCTCCCTTACACCTGCTCAGACACTCTCCCCTAGACCTGCTAGGACACTCTCCCCTACACCTACTGAGACACTGTCCCGTACACCTACTGAGACAGTCTCCCCTACACATGCTGAGACACTCTCACATACACTTGCTCAGACACTCTCCCCTCGACCGACTGAGACATTCTAGCCTACACCTACTGAGACACTCTCCCCTACACCTACTGAGACACTCTCCCCTACACCTACTGAGACACTCTCCCCTACGCCTGCTGAGACACTCTCCTCTACACCTACTGAGACACTCTCCCCTACACCTGCTGAGACACTCTCCCCTACACCTGCAGAGACACTCTCCCATACACCTACTGAGACACTCTACCCTACACCTGCTGAGACACTCTCCCCTACACCTGCAGAGACACTCTCCCATACACCTACTGAGACACTCTACCCTACACCTGCTGAGACACTCTCCCCTACACCTGCAGAGACACTCTCCCATACACCTACTGAGACACTCTACCCTACTCCTGCTGAGACACTCTCCCCTACACCTGCTGAGACACTCTCCCCTACACCTACTGAGATACTGTCCTGTACACCTGCTAAGACGCTCTCCCCTACACCTACTGAGACACTCTCCCCTACACCTGCTAAGACACTCTCCCCTACACCTACTGAGACACTGTCCCGTACACCTACTGAGGCAGTCTCCCCTACACCTGCTTAGAGACTCTCACATACACCTGCTGAGACACTCTCCCCTCGACCGAAAGAGACACTCTCCCCTACACCTACTGAGACACTCTCCCCTACACCTACTGAGACACTCTCCCCTACACCTGCTGAGACACTTTCCCCTACACCTACTGAGACACTCTCCCCTGCACCTACTGAAACACTCTCCCCTACACCTACTGAGACACTCTCCCCTACACCTACTGAGACACTTTCCCCTACACCTATTGAGACAATCTCTCCTACACCAGCAGAGACACTCTACCCTACTCCTGCTGAGACACTCTCCCCTACACCTACTGAGACACTCTCCACCTACACCTGCTGAGACGCTCTCCCCTACACCTGCTGAGACACTCTCCCCAACACCTTCTGAGACACTCTCCCCTACACCTTTTGAGACACTCTCCCAAACAACTACTGAGACACTCTCCCAAACACCCGCTGAGACACTCCCCCTACACCTGCTGAGACACTCTACCCTACTCCTGCTGAGACACTCGACCCTACACCTACTGAGACACTCTCCCCTACACCTGCTGAGACACTCTCCCCTACACCTGCTAAGACACTCTACCCTACTCCTGCTGAGACACTCGACCCTACACCTACTGAGACACTCTCCCCTACACCTGCTGAGACACTCTCCCCTACACCTGCTAAGACACTCTCCCCTACACTTACTGAGACACTGTCTCGTACACCTAATGAGACATTCTCCCCTACATCTGCGGAGACACTCTCCCATACACCTACTGAGACACTGTCCCCTACACCTGCTGAGATAATCTCCCCTACACCTGCTGAGACACACTCCCGTACACCTGCTGAGACACTCTCCCTACACCTGTTGAGACACTCTCCCCTACACCTGCAGAGACACTCTCCCATTCACCTACTGAGACACTCTACCCTACACCTGCTGAGACACTCTCCCCTACACCTGCAGAGACACTCTCCCATACACCCACTGAGACACTCTACCCTACTCCTGCTGAGACACTCTCCCCTACACCTGCTGAGACACTCTCCCCTACACCTACTGAGACACTGTCCTGTACACCTGCTAAGACGCTCTCCCCTACACCTACTGAGACACTCTCCCCTACACCTGCTGAGACACTCTCCCCTACACCTGCTAAGACACTCTCCCCTACACCTACTGAGACACTGTCCCGTACACCTACTGAGGCAGTCTCCCCTACACCTGCTGAGAGACTCTCACATACACCTGCTGAGACACTCTCCCCTCGACCGACTGAGACACTCTCCCCTACACCTACTGAGACACTCTCCCCTACACCTACTGAGACACTCTCCCCTACACCTACTGAGACACTCTCCCCTACACCAGCTGAGACACTTTCCCCTACACCTACTGAGACACTCTCCCCTACACCTACTGAAAATCTCTCCCCTACACCTACTGAGACACTTTCCCCTACACCTATTGAGACAATCTCTCCTACACCAGCAGAGACACTCTACCCTACTGCTGCTGAGACACTCTCCCCTACACCTACTGAGACACTCTCCACCTACACCTGCTGAGACACTCTCCCCTACACCTGCTGAGACACTCTCCCCAACACCTAATGAGACACTCTCCCCTACACCTGCTCAGACACTCTCCCCTACACCTGCTGAGACACTCTCCCCTACACCTTTTGAGACACTCTCCCATACAACTACTGAGACACTCTCCCAAACACCCGCTGAGACACTCCCCCTACACCTGCTGAGACACTCTTCCGTACACCTACTGAGACACTCTCCCCTACACCTGCTGAGACACTCTACCCTACTCCTGCTGAGACCCTCGACCCTACACCTACTGAGACACTCTCCCCTACACCTGCTGAGACTCTCTCCCCTACACCTGCTAAGACACTCTCCCCTACACCTACTGAGACACTGTCTCGTACACCTACTGAGACAGTCTCCCCTACACCTGCTGAGACACTCTCCCATACACCTACTGAGACACTGTCCCGTATACCTGCTAAGACACTCTCCCCTACGCCTGCTGAGATAATCTCCCCTACACCTGCTGAGACACACTCCCGCACACCTGCTGAGACACTCTCCCTACACCTGTTGAGACACTCTCCCCAACACCTGCTGAGACACTCAACCAACAACTGCTGAGACACTCTCCCTTACACCTACTGAGACACTCTCTCATACACCTGCTGCGACACTCACCCATACACCTGCAGAGACACTCTCCCCTACACCTGCTGAGACAGTCTCCCCTACACCTGCTGAGACACTCACCCCTACACCTGCTGAAACAATCTCCCATACTCCTGCTGAGACACTCTCCTCTACACCTGCTGAAACAATCTCCTATACACCTGCTGAGACTTTCTCCCCTACACCGACTGAGACACTCTCCCATACACCTGCTGAGACACTCTCCCCTACACCTGCTGAAACAATCTCCCATACACCTGCTGAGACTCTCTCCCTTACACCTACTGACACAATCTCCCCTACACCTGGTGAGACACTCTCCCCTACACCTGCTGAGACACTCTCCCATACACCTACTGAGACACTCTCCCCTAAACCTGTTGAGACACTCTCCCCTACACCTACTGAGACACTCTCCCCTACACATGCTAAGACACTCCCCTACACCTACTGAGACACTGTCCCGTGCACCTGCTAAGACACTCTCCCCTACACCAACTGAGACACTCTCCCTTACACCTGCTGAGACACTCTCCCATACACCTACTGAGACACTCTCCTGTACACCTGTTAAGACACTCTCCCCTACACCTACTGAGACACTCTCCCCTACACCTGCTGAGACACTCTCCCCTACACCTGCTAAGACACTCTCCCCTACAACTATTGAGACACTGTCCCGTACACCTACTGAGACAGTCTACCCTACACCTGCTGAGAGACTCTCACATACACCTGCTGAGACACTCTCCCCTCGACCGACTGAGACACTCTCCCCTACACCTATTGAGACACTCTCCCCTACACCTACTGAGACACTCTCCCCTACACCTACTGAGACACTCTCCCCTACACCTGCTGAGACACTCTCCCCTTCACCTACTGAGACACTTTCCCCTACACCTACTCAAACACTCTCCCCTACACCTACTGAGACACTCTCCCCTACACCTACTGAGACACTGTCTCGTACACCTACTGAGACAGTCTCCCCTACACCTACTGAGACACTTTCCCCTACACCTAATGAGACACTCTCCCCTACACCGACTGAGACACTCTCCCCTACACCTGCTGAGACACTCTCCCCTACACCTGCTGAGACACTCTCCCCTACACCTACTGAGACACTCTCCCCTACACCTACTGAGACACTCTCCCCTACACCTACTGAGACACTCTCCCCTACACCTACTGAGACACTCTCCCCTACACCTACTGAGACACTGTCTCGTACACCTACTGAGACAGTGTCCCCTACACCTGCTGAGACACTCTCCCCTACACCTGCTGAGACACTCTCCCATACACCTACTGAGACACACTCCCCTACACCTGCTGAGACACACTCCCCTACACCTGCTAAGAAACTCTCCCCTACACCTGCTGAGATAATCTCCCCTACACCTGCTGAGACACACTCCCCTACACCTGCTGAGACACTCTCCCTACACCTGTTGAGACACTCTCCCCAACACCTGCTGAGACACTCTCCCCAACAACTGCTGAGACACTCTCCCCTACACCTACTGAGACACTCTCCCCTACACCTACTGAGACACTCTCCCCTACACCTACTGAGACACTCTCCCCTACACCTGCTGAGACACTTTCCCCTTCACCTACTGAGACACTCTCCCCTACACCTACTCAAACACTCTCCCCTACACCTACTGAGACACTCTCCCCTACACCTACTGAGACACTGTCTCGTACACCTACTGAGACAGTCTCCCCTACACCTACTGAGACACTTTCCCCTACACCTATTGAGACAATCTCCCCTACTCCTGCTGAGACGCTCTCCCGTACACCGACTGAGACACTCTCCACCTACACCTGCTGAGACACTCTCCCCTACACCTGCTGAGACACTCTCCCCTACACCTACTGAGACACTTTCCCGTACACCTACTGAGACACTTTCCCCTACACCTATTGAGACAGTCTCCCCTACACCTGCTGAGACACTCTTCCATACACCTACTGAGACACTGTCCCGTACACCTGCTAAGACACTCTCCCCTACACCTGCTGAGATAATCTCCCCTACACCTGCTGAGACACACTCCCCTACACCTGCTGAGACACTCTCCATACACCTGTTGAGACACTCTCCCCAACACCTACTGAGACACTCTCCCCTACACCTGCTGAGACACTCTCCCCTACACATGCTAAGACACTCCCCTACACCTACTGAGACACTGTCCCGTACACCTGCTAAGACACTCTCCCCTACACCAACTGAGACACTCTCCCTTACACCTGCTGAGACACTCTCCCATACACCTACTGAGACACTGTCCCGTACAGCTGCTAAGACACTCTCCCCTACACCTACTGAGACACTCTCCCCTACATCTGCTGAGACACTCTCCCCTACACCTGCTAAGACACTCTCCCCTACACCTACTGAGACACTGTCCCGTACACCTACTGAGACACTCTCCCCTACACCTGCTGAGACACTCTCCCATACACCTGCTGAGACAATCTCCTATACACCTGCTGAGACACTCTCCCATACAACTGCTGAGACACTCTACCCTACACCTGCTGAGACACTCTCCCCTACACCTACTGAGACACTCTCCCCTACACCTGCTGAGACACTCTCCCATACACCTGCTGAGACAATGTCCCCTACAGCTGCTGAGAAGCTCTCCCTTACACCTGCTGAGACACTCTCCCCTCCACCTGCTGAGACAATCTCCCCTACACCTGCTGAGACACTCTCCCCTACACCTACTGAGACACTCTCCCCTTCACCTGTTGAGACACTCTCCCTTACACCTGCTGAGACACTCTTCCCTACACCTGCAGAGACACTCTCCCATACACCTACTGAGACACTCTACCCTACACCTGCTGAGACACTCTCCCCTACACCTGCAGAGGCACTCTCCCATACACCTACTGAGACACTCTACCCTACACCTACTGAGACACTCTCCCGTACACGTGCTGAGACACTCACCTACACCTGCTGAGACACTCTCCCCTACACTTGGTGAGACACTCTACCCTACTCCTGCTGAGACATTCTCCCCAACTCCTGCTGAGACAATCTCCCATACACCTATTGAGACACTCTCTCATACAACTACTGAGACACTCTCCCAAACACATGCTGAGACACTCTCCCCTACACCTGCTGAAACAATCTCCCATACACCTTGTGAGACATTCTCCCCTACACCGACTGAGACACTCTCCCATACACCTGCTGAGACACTCTCCCCTACACCTGCTGAAACAATCTCCCATACGCCTGCTGAGACTCTCTCCCTTACACCTACTGACACACTCTCGCCTACACCTGGTGAGACACTCTCCCCTACACCTGCTGAGACACTCTCCCCTACACCAACTGAGACACTCTCCCCTAAACCTGTTGAGACACTCTCCCCTACACTTACTCACACACTCTCCCCTACACCTACTGAGACACTCTCCCTTACACCTGCTAAGACACTCTCCCCTACACATGCTAAGACTCTGTCCACTACACCTACTGAGACACTCTCCCGTACGCCTGCTAAGACACTCTCCCCTACACCTGCTGAGACACTCTCCCTTACACCTGCTGAGACACTCTCCCATACACCTATTGAGACACTGTCCTGTACACCTGCTAAGACGCTCTCCCCTACACGTACTGAGACACTCTCCCCTACACCTGCTGAGACACTCTCCCCTACAACCTGCTAAGATACTCTCCCCTACACCTACTGAGACACTGTCCCGTACACCTACTGAGACAGGCTCCCCTACACCTGCTGAGACACTCTCACATACACCTGCTGAGACACTCTCCCCTCGACCGACTGAGACACTCTCCCCTACAACTACTGAGACACTCTCCCCTATACCTATTGAGACACTCTCCCCTACACCTACTGAGACACTCTCCCCTACACCTGATGAGACACTTTCCCATACACCTACTGAGACACTCTCCCCTACACCTACTGAAGCACTCTCCCCTACACCGACTGAGACACTCTCCCCTACATCTACTGAGACACTTTCCCCTACACCTATTGAGACACGCTCCCCTACACCTACTGAGACACTCTCCCCTACACCGACTGAGACACTCTCCCCTCCACCGACTGAGACACTCTCCCCAACACCTACTGAGACACTCTCCCCTACACCTGCTGAGACACTCTACCCTACACCTACTGAGACACTCTCCCCTACACCTGCTGAGACACTCTACCCTACACCTTTTGAGACACTCCCATACAACTACTGAGACACTCTCCCAAACACCTGCTGAGACACTCCCCCTACACCTGCAGAGACACTCTCCCCTAAACCTGTTGAGACACTCTCCCCTACACTTACTCACACACTCTCCCCTACACCTACTGAGACACTCTCCCCTACACCTGCTGAGACACTCACCCCAACACATGCTGAGACACTCTCCCATACACCTACTGAGACACTGTCTCGTACACCTACTGAGACAGTTTCCCCTACACCTGCTGAGACACTCTCCCATACACCTACTGAGACACTCTCCCATACACCTACTGGGACACTGTCCCGTACACCTGCTAAGAAACTCTCCCCTACACCTGCTGAGACACTCTCCCTTACACCTACTGAGACACTCTCCCATACACCTACTGGGACACTGTCCCCTACACCTGCTGCGACTCTCACCCATATACCTGCAGAGACACTCTCCCCTACACCTGCTGAGGCAGTCTCCCCTACACCTGCTGAGACACTCTCCCCTACACCTGGAGACACTCTCCCCTACACCCGCTGAAACAATCTCCCATACTCCTGCTGAGACACTCTCCGCTACACCTGCTAAAACAATCTCCCATACTCCTGCTGAGACAGTCTCCCCTACACCTGCTGAGACACTCTCCCCTACACCTGGAGACACTCTCCCCTACACCTGCTGAAACAATCTCCAATACACCTGCTGAGACATTCTCCCCTAAACCGACTGAGACATTCTCCCATACACCTGTTGAGACACTCTCCCCTACACCTGCTGAAACAATCTCCCATACACCTGCTGTGACTCTCTCCCTTACACCTACTGACACACTCTCCCCTACACCTGGTGAGACACTCTCCCCTACACCTGCTGAGACACTCTCCCCTACACCTACTGAAACACTCTCCCCTAAACCTGTTGAGACACTCTCCCCTACACTTACTCACACACTCTCCCCTACACCTACTGAGACACTCTCCCCTACACCTGCTGAGACATTCTCCCCTACACATGCTAAGACACTCTCCCCTACACCTACTGAGACACTGTCCTGTACACCTGCTAAGACACTCTCCCCTACACCTACTGAGACACTCTCCCCTACACTTGCTGAGACACTCTCCCCTACACCTGCTAAGACACTCTTCCCTGCACCTACTGAGACACTATCCCGTACACCTACTGAGACAGTCTCCCCTACACCTGCTGCGACACTCTCACATTCGGGTGTCTCATACGGAGGCGAAATTTTTTTTTTTGAGTTTGAAAAATCGGCCCATGGTATTAATGATGTAGTTCTATGTGCAGAATCATATGATATCTTCAGATTTGAAAAGTTTTCATTTTTTGCTAGGTAAATTTTAACTTGAAATCTTATGAAAATTCAGTATTCCCACCCTTTTACCAACACCACTAAATAGCTTATTTAAAGTAAAGTAAATGTATCAGGTTAATTTATTAGGATGAAAATGATCCAGAATAGTGATACGAATGATTTTGACACATTTATTAAATTTAATATTCCTTTAGAAAACAAAATCATCAAATACAAAAACCGGTTTTACTACTACGACCCGGTGTTGCTGTACACCATAGAGAACATGTCTTTCTTGCTTCTGTTTCTACTCATCACCTCCCTGCTGACCACCTGAGCTCGGATGTAGCCTTCCCTCCTCTCCTGTCTGTACACGTGACTGCTGGCCTCGCTCACTTGCTGTACACAACGCTCTATACTCTGGGTGTGCGAGGGCCAGGCAGGGACATGCATGGGGTTGTCCAGGAAAGCTCTGACTTGAACATTGGTGAGGCTGCAGGTAAGAGGGGGCTCACTGCCAGCCTGGATGTTATCCAGATCTATGAGATCAGTGAGGGTCTTGGCACCTAGATTGACTTCAGGAGTCTTCCTGACCCTGAAGGAATCGTCACCAACTGATTCGTCATGCCCAGATCCTCTCATAAGTCTCATATCCAAGATCTTTTTGACTGCCACTCTTCTCTCCTCCTCATCCTTACTGCAGAGCATTGTCTGCAGAACTGCCTCGGGATGAGCATACCAGGAAGATCTCCTCACAGTCTGCTCCACAATCTGAACAACCTTCCTTGGCTGACTCCTCAGGAGCTCAAGCTGGAAGAGAACATGCCTCGGACCTTCGGAGAACGATGACTTGACCTTGGTGTTGAACCAATTTGGCAAGTAGACACTCACGATGAATTGGACAATAAGTCTCAGGTTGTGAAGCTGGTTCCCTTTCAGTTTATGATGAGCGACCCAAATTCTGCAGAACCTGAGAGCCGTTGTGAGCCACCTAGAATGTGAGACTGGACCTATCTGCAGGAAAGCAAGTCTATCAGGCATGACCCCAGTTTTGATGGCACTGCAAATCATGTAACCATAGTACTGGTCAGTACTCAGGTCGTCAATGACAGTATGTGCAAGCTCAACGAGTGGAGGGCCAACTGTGATTTTTTCAAAGCTCGGTCTTATTTCTAACTCAGTGGCAGAGTCCAGCATCTTGCCAAGAGGACCAGACCATCTGTTGTTTGAAAGAGTCTTGCCATCCAGCTCCTGGATCAGATGTCTGAGTGGCAACTCGTTGGTGTGGAGGTCACAAACAATCCAGACCAGCTTCCTCCCAATCTTCCGCTCTATCCACTGTATGACCCCCCCTTGCCACCCTGTGTTCGTGTTGGTGCTGTCCCCTCCAATGGCCTGCAGGGTCTGGTCTACGTTCCTCTCTCTGAGCCAGTTCACAATATTATCTGCCACTATCTCAGCTGGTTTCCTGATGTCATCTTTCTCTGGAGTGAAATGCCACAAATACTTCCCTCCTGGTTCACTGCAGCAGGAGTAGTGTTCCTCCTTCACCATGGCAGGGAACAACTTGTCAGAATCTCCAACTTTCATGAACACTTTAGTGTCATCCCTTCTCCCATCAAAGAACAAACAATTGATTCCATTTTCTCTTATCCCCTTATCAAACTCCTCTTCTAGGTTACTGACAAGTTAATCCTGAGCTCTCCTTACTTTGTTATGATCTATCACCAGGTGAACATCATCAGGTGTTATCAAACCACCGTCAACCCAGGCACCTGTTGCTATCTCTGCAGTTTCTCTGAGACCAGTGTGGTGTCGCATGCTGGCCAGAGTTATGCTCGGGATATCTTTCCTATTTCGAATCTTATGCCTGGAAGGTTTGAGATCATTATTTTCTGGGTTAGGGACAAAGTCACCATTCTCCTGGTCAGCACTCGGATCAGCCATCGGGAAGTCATTAAACTCTGAATCAGCTTGACTCCAATCATCGGCCTTTTTTACCTCACCCTGGGCCTTCTCAAGTCTCTTTTCCTCGGCAACTCTTCTCCTCTTCTGTCTCTCTGTGGCAGCCTCCTGTCTCTTGGACTCCGGAAAATCTTGGCTAGAAATCATGAGAGCCCCTATACTGCCAGTCTTCTCTCTCTGTGCTTTGACAAATGCCAGTTCGATCACAGGAATCTTCAGTTCACGCTTGCAAATACAGGAGATGTGGGCATCGGATTTACAGTCACAATCGCATCCAAACTCAGGACAGAGAACAATTGGGCACTTCCAAGTAATTATGTCAAATAACTGGTACAGTTGCTTGGCAAAGCTGTCCTTAACTGCAAGTTTTCCTCTCCCAAGAGAGATATCTCTTGCCTTTTCCCAACTGGTTAGCAGTCTCTCACTAATCTTCTTCTGACTTGTTATGACTGGAGGCTTGAACTGAGCGTTAGCCAGAGTGTACTGTGCCAAGACAGCTTTGGTCCTATCACTGGCAATGTCTTTGTTTGTGTAAGTTCTTTGGTTCTTTTCACTGATTTGCCTGATTAAAACACCGTATCTCAAAGCATCTCTCAATGTAGGCAACTCCGACTTCAGGAGCTCTCTCCCAGACCCAAGATAGTGACTGAGATGGCTGGATTTTTGGTTCCTCGTCCTGACACAAGCAGCCATCGCAAATATTATCAACTTATAAATGCATCAGAATCTGAAACAGAAAAAAATATTGCTAGTTGGGTTGTTAAAGAATGAAATCAGAAAGCAATGTTCACTATTTAATTGTAATGCACTAATGCAGCTGTACGTCAGATTTTCGATAAATTTCACGCTAAAATTTACCTAGCAAAAGGTTGCAAAATATTGAAACTGAAAATATTTTCTATTTATATACACTAAAATCTACCAAAAAGTGATGGGCCATTAGTTTTAGCTGATCTTCCCTCCTATGACACACCCTACTCTCACATACACCTGCTGAGATACTCTCCCCTCGACCGACTGAGACACTTTCCCCTACACCTACTGAGACACTCTCCCCTACACCTACTGAGACACTCTCCCCTACACCTGCTGAGACACTTTCCCCTACACCTACTGAGACACACTCCCCTACACCTACTGAAACACTCTTCCCTACACCTACTGAGACACTCTCCCCTACACCTACTGAGACACTTTCCCCTACACCTATTGAGACAATCTCCCCTACCCCTGCTGAGACGCACTCCCCTACACCGACTGAGACACTCTCCCCTACACCTACTGAAACACTCTCACCTAAACCTGTTGAGACACTCTTCCCTACACCTACTGACACACTCTCCCCTACACCTAATGAGACACTCTCCCCTACACCGACTGAGACACTCTCCCCTACTCCTACTGAGACACTGTCCCCTACACCTACTGAGACACTCTCCCCTACACCGACTGAGACACTCTCCCCTACACGTACTGAGACACTCTCCCCTACACCGACTGAGACACTCTCCCCTACACCTACTGGGACACTCTCCCCTACACCGACTGAGACACTCTCCCCTACACCTACTGAGACACTCTCCCCTACACCGACTGAGACACTCTCCCCTACACGTACTGAGACACTCTCCCGTACACCTGCTGAGACACTCTCCCCTACACCGACTGAGACACTCTCCCCTACACATACTGAGACACTCTCCCCTACACCTACTGAGACACTCTCCTCTACACCGACTGAGACACTGTCCCCTACACCGACTGAGACACTCTCCCCTACACCTACTGAGACACTCTCCCCTACACCTGCTGAGACACTCTCCCCTCCACCGACTGAGACACTCTCCCCTACACCTACTGAGACACTCTCCCCTACACCTGCTGAGACACTCTCCTCTACACCTTTTGAGACACTCTCCCCTACACCTGCTGAGACACACGCATCTACACCTACTGAGACACTTTCCCTACACCTGCTGAGACACTCTCTCAATCACCTGTTGCGACACTCTCCCCTACACCTACTGAGACACTCTCCCCTACACCGACTGAGACACTCTCCCCTACACCTACTGAGACACTCTCCCCTACACCTGCTGAGACACTCTCCCCTACAACTACTGAGACACTCTCCCCTACACCTGCTGAGACACTCTCCCATACACCTGCTGAGACACTCTCCCCTACACCGACTGAGACACTCTCCCCTACACCTACTGAGACACTCTCCCCTACACCGACTGAGACACTCTCCCCTACACGTACTGAGACACTCTCCCCTACACCGACTGAGACACTCTCCCCTACACCTACTGAGACACTCTCCCCTACACCGACTGAGACACTCTCCCCTACACCTACTGAGACACTCTCCCCTACACCGACTGAGACACTCTCCCCTACACGTACTGAGACACTCTCCCGTACACCTGCTGAGACACTCTCCCCTACACCGACTGAGACACTCTCCCCTACACATACTGAGACACTCTCCCCTACACCTACTGAGACACTCTCCTCTACACCGACTGAGACACTGTCCCCTACACCGACTGAGACACTCTCCCCTACACCTACTGAGACACTCTCCCCTACACCTGCTGAGACACTCTCCCCTCCACCGACTGAGACACTCCCCCCTACACCTACTGAGACACTCTCCCCTACACCTGCTGAGACACTCTCCTCTACACCTGTTGAGACACTCTCCCCTACACCTGCTGAGACACACGCATCTACACCTATTGAGACACTTTCCCTACACCTGCTGAGACACTCTCTCATACACCTGTTGCGACACTCTCCCCTACACCTACTGAGACACTCTCCCCTACACCGACTGAGACACTCTCCCCTACACCTACTGAGACACTCTCCCCTACACCTGCTGAGACACTCTCCCCTACAACTACTGAGACACTCTCCCCTACACCTGCTGAGACACTCTCCCATACACCTGCTGAGACACTCTCCCCTACACCGACTGAGACACTCTCCCCTACACCTGCTGAGACACTCTCCCCTACACCTGCTGAGACACTCTCCCATACACCTGCTGAGACACTCTCCCATACACCTGCTGAGACACTCTCCCCTACACCTGCTGAGACACTCTCCCCTACACCTGCTGAGACACTCTCCCCTCCACCGACTGAGACACTCTCCCCTACACCGACTGAGACACTCTCCCATACACCTGCTGAGACACTCTCCCCTACACCTGCTGAGACACTCTCCCATACACCGACTGAGACACTCTCCCCTACACCTGCTGAGACACTCTCCCCTACACCTACTGAGACACTCTCCCCTACACCTGCTGAGACACTCTCCCCTACACCTGCTGAGACACTCTCCCATACACCTGCTGAGACACTCTCCCCTACACCTACTGACACACTCTCCCCTGCAACTACTGAGACACTCTCCCCTACACCTGCTGAGACACTCTCCCCTACACCTACTGAGACACTCTCCCCTCCTCCGACTGAGACACTCTCCCCTACACCTGCTGAGACACTCTCCCATACACCTGCTGAGACACTCTCCCCTCCTCCGACTGAGACACTCTCCCCTACACCTGCTGAGACACTCTCCCCTACACCTACTGAGACACTCTCCCCTCCTCCGACTGAGACACTCTCCCCTACACCTACTGAGACATTCTCCCCTACACCGACTGAGACACTCTCCCCTACACCTGCTGAGACACTCTCCCATACACCTAGTGAGACACTCTCCCCTCGTCCGACTGAGACACTCTCCCCTACACCTGCTGAGACACTCTCCCCTACACCTACTGAGACACTCTCCCTTCCTCCGACTGAGACACTCTCCCCTACACCTACTGAGACACTCTCCCCTACACCGACTGAGACACTCTCCCCTACACCTGCTGAGACACTCTCCCCTACACCTGCTGAGACACTCTCCCCTACACCTGCTGAGACACTCTCCCCTACACCTACTGAGACACTCTCCCCTACACCTGCTGAGACACTCTCCCCTACACCTGCTGAGACACTCTCCCCTACACCTGCTGAGACACTCTCCCCTCCACCGACTGAGACACTCTCCCCTACACCGACTGAGACACTCTCCCATACACCTGCTGAGACACTCTCCCCTACACCTGCTGAGACACTCTCCCATACACCGACTGAGACACTCTCCCCTACACCTGCTGAGTCACTCTCCCCTACAACTACTGAGACACTCTCCCCTACACCTGCTGAGACACTCTCCCCTACACCTGCTGAGACACTCTCCCATACACCTGCTGAGACACTCTCCCCTACACCTACTGACACACTCTCCCCTGCAACTACTGAGACACTCTCCCCTACACCTGCTGAGACACTCTCCCCTACACCTACTGAGACACTCTCCCCTCCTCCGACTGAGACACTCTCCCCTACACCTGCTGAGACACTCTCCCATACACCTGCTGAGACACTCTCCCCTCCTCCGACTGAGACACTCTCCCCTACACCTGCTGAGACACTCTCCCCTACACCTACTGAGACACTCTCCCCTCCTCCGACTGAGACACTCTCCCCTACACCTACTGAGACATTCTCCCCTACACCGACTGAGACACTCTCCCCTACACCTGCTGAGACACTCTCCCATACACCTAGTGAGACACTCTCCCCTCGTCCGACTGAGACACTCTCCCCTACACCTGCTGAGACACTCTCCCCTACACCTACTGAGACACTCTCCCTTCCTCCGACTGAGACACTCTCCCCTACACCTACTGAGACACTCTTCCCTACACCGACTGAGACACTCTCCCATACACCTGCTGAGACACTCTCCCCTTCACCTGCTGAGACACTCTCCCATACACCGACTGAGACACTCTCCCCTACACCTGCTGAGTCACTCTCCCCTATAACTACTGAGACACTCTCCCCTACACCTGCTGAGACACTCTCCCCTACACCTGCTGAGACACTCTCCCATACACCTGCTGAGACACTCTCCCCTACACCTACTGACACACTCTTCCCTGCAACTACTGAGACACTCTCCCCTACACCTGCTGAGACACTCTCCCCTACACCTACTGAGACACTCTCCCCTCCTCCGACTGAGACACTCTCCCCTACACCTGCTGAGACACTCTCCCATACACCTGCTGAGACACTCTCCCCTCCTCCGACTGAGACACTCTCCCCTACACCTGCTGAGACACTCTCCCCTACACCTACTGAGACACTCTCCCCTCCTCCGACTGAGACACTCTCCCCTACACCTACTGAGACATTCTCCCCTACACCGACTGAGACACTCTCCCCTACACCTGCTGAGACACTCTCCCATACACCTAGTGAGACACTCTCCCCTCGTCCGACTGAGACACTCTCCCCTACACCTGCTGAGACACTCTCCCCTACACCTACTGAGACACTCTCCCTTCCTCCGACTGAGACACTCTCCCCTACACCTACTGAGACACTCTTCCCTACACCGACTGAGACACTCTCCCCTACACCTGCTGAGACACTCTCCCGTACACATACTGAGACACTATCCCCTACACCTACTGAGACACTTTCCCCTACACCTGCTGAGACACTCTCCCATACACCTGCTGAGACACTCTTCCCTACACCTACTGAGACACTCTCCCCTACATCGACTGAGACACTCTCCCGTACACATACTGAGACACTATCCCCTACACCTACTGAGACACTTTCCCCTACACCTACTGAGACTCTCTCCCCTACACCTATGTGAGACACTCTCACCTACACCTAGTGAGACACTCTCCCATACACCTGCTGAGACTATCTCCCGTACACCTGCTGAGACACTCTCCCCTACACCTGCTGAGGCACTCTCCCCTACACCTGCTTAGACAATCTCCCATACACCTGCTGAGACACTCTTCCCTACACCTGCTGAGACAATCTCCCCTACACCTGCTGAGACACTCTCCCTTACACCTGCTGAGGCAGTCTCCCCTACACCTGTTGAGACGCTCTCCCTTACACCTGCTGAGACACTCTTCCCTACACCTGCTGAGACAATCTCCCCTACACCTGCTGAGACACTCTCCCTTACACCTGCTGAGACAGTCTCCCCTACACCTACTGAGACACTCTCCCCTACACCTGTTGAGGCGTTGCTGAACCTTGGGAAGTTTACTGATGTGATCTGAGAAGTTTCGTTTGGTGGTTTGAGAAGAGGAATGAGTACCAGCCTAGGCGAGGCAGGCGAGGTCCAGTCGACTTACCGGTGAGGTGGTACTGGGAACAGGGAAAGACTGTTTGTTTTTAAGCTGGTGTTCGAGTGCTGGTTTTTAAGCTGGTGTTTAAGTGTACACTAAACCACCTATTTTACAGAACTTCATTAAACCGGTACACCTTTATAAATCGGACACATCTATAAACCGGGCACCACGATAAATAGGATACTCCATTAAACGTGTCACCCTTATACACCGAATACCCTCAACAAACCGGACACCTCGATAAACCGGACACCTCAATAAACCGGCCCACCTCTAAATACAAGTAAGATCTGTAAGTAAGTGAGGTCGGCTGGGTTCTACTTACTGGTCGACCTTGTTACCCGATATCGTTCATTTGTTGTCATTTCTCACCTGAAAAGACAAAAAAATAAAGGTCGTTAGTTTCCTTGTGTTAGACGATTTATGATTCACCCTCTAGTCATGTCTCATTGGGCTTGCAAGTTTGAGGCCCATTAGGACAGTTTTATTTTAGGCCCTACGTCTATTGGTCCATAATTCTATAGGTCTTCTGATTGGCCCCACCCTCGGTAATTACTCACAGGTACCGACTATTCCACACAGCACTATTGATTATTCATTTATTTATCTCTCAACTTTACTTCCCATACGTTGTTGACAATTGTCTAAGAGTAAATAAAGTAAATATACAATGAACAAAGTCAGAAAAAATGTGAGGAAATTCTCTCTGGCGTCATTTTTGTTTCCATAAGTTGAAGGGAAACATACATGGCCACTTAACAGTTCTCTACACAACCCTGGTGGCCACTTAACAGTTCTCTACACAACCCTGGTGGCCACTTAACTGTTCTCTACACAACCCTGGTGGCCACTTAGCTGTTCTCTACACAACCCTGGTGGCCACTTAACTGTTCTCTACACAACCCTGGTGGCCACTTAACTGTTTTCTACACAACCCTGATGGCCACTTAACTGTTCTCTACACAACCCTGGAGGGCCACTTAACTGTTCTCTACACAACCCTGGTGGCCACTTAACTGTTTTCTACACAACCCTGGTGGCCACTTAGCTGTTCTCTGAACAAACCTGGTGGCCACTTAACTGTTCTCTACACAACCCTGGAGGGCCACTTAACTGTTTTCTACACAACCCTGGTGGCCACTTAACTGTTTTCTACACAACCCTGGAGGGCCACTTAGCTGTTCTCTACACAACCCTGGTGGCCACTTAACTGTTTTCTACACAACCCTGGTGGCCACTTAACTGTTCTCTACACAACCCTGGTGGCCACTTAACTGTTTTCTACACAACCCTGGTGGCCACTTAACTGTTCTCTACACAACCCTGGAGGGCCACTTAACTGTTCTCTACACAACCCTGGAGGGCCACTTAACTGTTTTCTACACAACCCTGGTGGCCACTTAACTGTTCTCTACACAACCCTGGTGGCCACTTAACTGTTCTCTACACAACCCTGGTGGCCACTTAACTGTTCTCTACACAACCCTGGTGGCCACTTAACTGTTCTCTACACAACCCTGGTGGCCACTTAACTGTTCTCTACACAACCCTGGTGGCCACTTAACTGTTCTCTACACAACCCTGGTGGCCACTTAGCTGTTCTCTGAACAACCCTGGTGGCCACTTAACTGTTCTCTACACAACCCTGGAGGGCCACTTAACTGTTTTCTACACAACCCTGGTGGCCACTTAACTGTTTTCTACACAACCCTGGAGGGCCACTTAGCTGTTCTCTACACAACCCTGGTGGCCACTTAACTGTTTTCTACACAACCCTGGAGGGCCACTTAACTGTTCTCTACACAACCCTGGTGGCCACTTAACTGTTTTCTACACAACCCTGGTGGCCACTTAACTGTTTTCTACACAACCCTGGAGGGCCACTTAGCTGTTCTCTACACAACCCTGGAGGGCCACTTAACTGTTCTCTACACAACCCTGATGGCCACTTAGCTGTTTTCTACACAACCCTGGTGGCCACTTAACTGTTTTCTACACATCCCTGGTGGCCACTTAACTGTTTTCTACACAACCCTGGTGGCCACTTAACTGTTTTCTACACATCCCTGGTGGCCACTTAACTGTTTTCTACACAACCCTGGTGGCCACTTAACTGTTTTCTACACAACCCTGGTGGCCACTTAACTGTTTTCTACACAACCCTGATGGCCACTTAGCTGTTTTCTACACAACCCTGGTGGCCACTTAACTGTTTTCTACACATCCCTGGTGGCCACTTAACTGTTTTCTACACAACCCTGGTGGCCACTTAACTGTTTTCTACACAACCCTGGTGGCCACTTAACTGTTCTCTACACAACCCTGGTGGCCACTTAACTGTTCTCTACACAACCCTGGTGACCACTTAACAGTTCTCTACACAACCCTGGAGGCCACTTAACTGTTCCCTACACAACCAAGTGGCCACTTAACAGTTCTCTACACAACCCTGGTGGCCACTTAACTGTTCCCTACACAACCCAAGTGGCCACTTAACTGTTCTCTAAATAATCCTGGTGGCCACTTAACAGTTCTCTACACAACCCTGGTGGCCACTTAACTGTTTTCTACACATCCCTGGTGGCCACTTAACTGCTCTCCACACAACCCTGGTGGCCACTTGACTGTTCTCTACACAACCCAGGTGGCCACTTAACAGTTCTCTACACAACCCTGGTAGCCACTTAACTGTTCTTTACACATCCCTGGTGGCCACTTAACTGTTCCCTACACAACCCTGGAGGGCCACTTAACTGTTCCCTACACAACCCAAGTGGCCACTTAACTGTTCTCTAAATAACCCTGGTGGCCACTTAACTGTTCTTTACACATCCCTGGTGGCCACTTAACTGTTCCCTACACAACCCAAGTGGCCACTTAGCAGTTCTCTACACAACCCTGGAGGGCCACTTAGTTGTTCTCTACACAACCCAAGTGGCCACTTAACAGTTCTCTACACAACCCTGGTGGCCACGTAACTTTCTTTACACAACCCTGGTGGCCATTTAACTGTTCTTTACACAACCCTGGTGGCCACTTAACAGTCCTCTACACAACCCTGCTGGCCACTTAACTGTTCTCCACACAACCCTGGTGGCCACTTAACAGTCCTCTACACAACCCTGCTGGCCACTTAACTGTTCTCCACACAACCCTGGTGGCCACTTAACTGTTCTCTACACAACCCTGGTGGCCACTTAACTGTTCTCTACACAACCCTGGTGGCCACTTAACTGTTCTCTACACAACCCTGGTGGCCACTTAACAGTCCTCTACACAACCCTGGTGGCCACTTAACTGTTCTCTACACAACCCTGGTGGCCACTTAACTGTTCTCTACACAACCATGTAACCTCCATGTATCCCTCCTGTATCCTCCCCGTATCCTCCTTGTATCTCTCCCTGTATCCTCCCTGAATCATCCCTGTATCCTCCCTGTATCCTCCCTGAATCATCCCTGTATCCACGCATTATCCTACCTGTATCCCTCCTGTATCCTCCCTGTATCCTCCCTGTATCCCTCCTGTATCCTCCCTGTATCCCTCCCTGTATCCTCCCTGTATATCTCCTGTATCCCTCCTGTATGCTCCCTGTATCCCTCCCTGTATCCCTCCCTGTCTCTTCCCTGTATCCTCGCTGTATCCTCCCTGTATCCCTTCCTGTATCCTCCCTGTATCTTCCCTGTATCCTCCCTGAATCATCCCTGTATCCCACCTGTATCTCTCCCTGTATCCTCCCTGTATCTCTCCCTGTATCCTCCCTGAAGCATCCCTGTATCCACGCATTATCCTCCCTGTATCCCTCCTGCATCCTCCCTGTATCCCTCCTGTATCCCTCCCTGAATCCTCCCTGTATCCCTCCTGTATCCCTCCTGTATTCCTCCTGTATCCTCCCTGTATCCCTCCTGTATCCTCCCTGTAGCCTCCCTGTTTCCTCCCTGTATCCCTCCCTGAATCCTCCCTGTATCCTTCCTGTATCCTCCCTGTATCATCTCTGTATCCTCCCTGTCTCCCACCTGTATCCTCCCTGTATCCCTCCCTGTATCCTCCCTGTATCCCTCCTGTATCCCTCCCTGTATCCTCCCTGTATATCTCCTGTATCCCTCCTGTATCCTCCCTGTATCCTCCCTTTATCCTCCCTGTATCCCTCCCTGTATCCTCCCTTTATACTCCCTGTATCCCACCTGTATCCTCCCTGTATCCCTCCCTGTCTCTTCCCTGTATCCTCCCTGTATCCTCCCTGTATCCTCCCAGTATCCCTCCCTGTATCCTCCCCGTATCCCTCCTGTATCCTCCCTCTATCCTCCCTGTATCCTCCCTGTACCACTCAAAACCTAACCTGACCTAACCTAACCTAACCTAACCTAGCCTAACCTAACCTAACCTAACCTAGCCTAACCTAACCTAGCCTAACCTAGCCTAACCTAACCTGACCTAACCTAGCCTAACCTAACCTAACCTAACCTAACCTAGCCTAACCTAGCCTTATGTCCTAGGTTATGTTAGGCACCATCACCTCGACCCTCAGGCCAAGTGTTCGTGCTGTGTTCAGGTTGAGGTCTAGAAGCACTGTCATTAAGGCCAGTAAACAGCTATGATGGCCGGGGGACGAGAGGTCGATTATACTGAAGCCAATACACGAACCAAGTTGGGATAATTAGCACACTATCTGGTACACTGTAACACTATCTGGTACACTGTAACACTATCTGGTACACTGTAACACTATCTGGTACACTGTAACACTATCTGGTACACTGTACACTATCTGGTACACTGTAACACTATCTGGTACACTGTAACACTATCTGGTACACTGTAGCACTATCTGGTACACTGTAACACTATCTGGTACACTGTAACACTATCTGGTACACTGTAACACTTTCTGGTACACTGTACACTATCTGGTACACTGTAACACTATCTGGTACACTGTAACACTATCTGGTACACTGTAACACTATCTGGTACACTGTAACACAATCTGGTACACTGTAACACTATCTGGTACACTGTAACACTATCTGGTACACTGTAACACTATCTGGTACACTGTAACACAATCTGGTACACTGTAACACTATCTGGTACACTGTAACACTATCTGGTACACTGTAACACTATCTGGTACACTGTAACACAATCTGGTACACTGTAACACTATCTGGTACACTGTAACACTATCTGGTACACTGTAACACTATCTGGTACATTGTAACACTATCTGGTACACTGTAACACTATCTGGTGCACTGTTCACTATCTGGTGCACTGTACACTCTCTGGTGCGGCAGGAGGCAGGGCAGGAGGTGCGGCAGGAGGCAGGGCAGAAGGTAGGGAAGGAGGCATGGCAAGAGGCAGAGCAGGAGGCAGGGTAGGAGGTTGGGCAGGAGGCAGGTCAGGGGTTAGGGCAGGAGGCAGGTCAGGGGTTAGGGCAGGAGGCAGGACAGGAGACAGGGCAGGAGGTGGGCAGGAGGCAGGGCAGGAGGTGCGGCAGGAGGCAGGGCAGAAGGTGGGCAGGAGGCATGGCAGGAGGCAGGGCAGGAGGCAGGGTAGGAGGTTGGGCAGGAGGCAGGTCAGGGGTTAGGGCAGGAGGCAGGACAGGACACAGGGCAGGAGGTGGGCAGGAGGCAGGGCAGGAGGTAGGGCAGGAGGCAGGGCAGGAGGTAGGGCAGGAGGCAGGGCAGGAGGCAGGGCAGGAGGCAGGGTAGGAGGCAGGTCAGGAGGCAGGGCAGGAGGTAGGGCAGGAGGTAGGGCAGGAGGCAGGGCAGGAGGCAGGGCAGGTGACAGGGCAGGAGGTGGGCAGGAGGCATGGCAGGAGGCAGGGCAGGAGGCATGGCAGGAGGTACGGCAGGAGGCAGGGCAGGAAGTAGGGAAGGAGGCAGGGCAGGAGCCAGGGCAGGAGGCAGGGCAGGCGGAAGGGCAGGCGGCAGGTTAGGAGGCAGGTTATAGGGCAGGAGGCAGAGCAGGAGGCAGGGTAGGAGGTAGGGAAGGAGGCAGGGCAGGAGGCAGGGCAGGAGGCAGGGCAGGAGGTGGGCAGGAGGCAGGGTAGGAGGTAGGGCAGGAGGTAGGGCAGGAGGTAGGGCAGGAGGCAGGGCAGGAGGCAGGGTAGGAGGCAGGTCAGGAGGCAGGGCAGGAGGCAGGACAGGAGGAAGGGGAGGCGGCAGGGCAGGAGGCAGGGCAGGAGGCAGGGCAGAAGGCAGGGAAGGAGGCATGGCAGGTGGCGTGGCAGGACGCAGGGTAGGAGGCAGGGCAGGAGGCAGGGCAGGAGGCAGGGCAGGAGGCAGGGTAGGAGGTAGGGCAGGAGGCGTGGCAGGAGGCAGGGCAGGAGGCAGGGCAGAAGGCAGGGAAGGAGGCAGGTTGTAGGGCAGGAGGCAGGGCAGGAGGCAGGACAGGAGGCAGGGCAGGAGGCAGGGCAGGAGGCAGGTTGTAGGGCAGGAGGCAGGGCAGGAGGCAGGGGAGGAGGCAGGGCAGGAGGCAGGGCAGAAGGCAGGGAAGGAGGCATGGCAGGTGGCGTGGCAGGAGGCAGGGTAGGAGGTACGGCAGGAGGCAGGTCAGCTTGTAGGGCAGGAGGCAGGGCAGGAGGCAGGGCAGGAGGCAGGGTAGGAGGTAGGGCAGGAGGCGTGGCAGGAGGCAGGGCAGGAGGCAGGGCAGAAGGCAGGGAAGGAGGCATGGCAGGAGGCATGGCAGGAGGCAGGGCAGGTGACAGGGCAGGAGGTGGGCAGGAGGCAGGGCAGGAGGCAGGGCAGGAGGCAGGGTAGGAGGCAGGGTAGGAGGCAGGGCAGGAGGCAGGGTAGGAGGCAGGGTAGGATGGTCTCCTATGGTTTACAGTGATATTGGACCACTGTGATGAGTCTGATGTGGTACAACCGTGGCGCAGGTGAGGGGGGTGAGGGAGAGGTGGTGAGGGAGAGGTGGTGAGGGAGAGGTGGTGAGGGAAGGGTGGTGAGGGAGAGGTGGTGAGGGAGAGGTGGTGAGGGAGAGGTGGTGAGGGAGAGGTGGTGTGGCAGATTTGATTGTTTTGATTTTGCCGCTTGCAGCGGCTACTTTATTGTGCACCCCACACTCATCCTGTGAGTGGTAGCGCAAAAGGATTACAGAGTAGGGTTTACAAAGGGTCACAATAATTAACCCCGGTTGTCAGGATATTTTGGCACTGAAAGTTACACAGTATTTCATTTACATTATTTGTTTAGTTCCATACATAAAGGGTAACTTATTCACAAATGCGTGAGAACAGGCGTGTGAGGCAGTATGTCTGGCCTCACACTTTGTTATTCACATTTACGTGGGAGGTATTCAAGCACATTGTGTGTTTGGTTCTGTACATGAGTACTGATATACTGTAGCTACTTGGTGCAAAAAAGTGGATACAATCTTAATATGTCGGCTATCTTGCCATTAGAGATGAAGTGTTGTGCCATTTCACACACAGTGTGCTTGGACCTGTCCCAAAAAGGTTCTATCTTCACACAGTCGAGGACGTAGTGTTCAAGTGTGTGGCCATATGTATGACCACACACTTTACATTTAGTTTTGTTTACATCTGCTTGAGGAACATACTGCCAAAGGTACATATATACTAACCTTAATCTAGCGGTTACAACATCTTGTAATCTAGTGATCTTGTTACTTGCTCCATATACATGTTTCACTTGATACATCTCATCATGGTAACCTATGGATCGACTAGTGCCTGTTTGCACTTGTCTACTTGCGTCAAACTCATCAATAAGTTCTTTCCTAATTACAGTTTTAAGGGTTCTTTTTGACAGACCCAAATTGTATTCAACGGTGTCTTTGTTAGACGCGAGTTTGGCGAGGGCATCAACTCTGTCATGTTTTATGAGGCCTATGTGAGAGGGGATCCACAACAGTTTGACCCTGACACCCCGGTCAACAAGGCACGCATATTTGTGTCTGGCTTCAGAGACAAGAGCGTGACAACCTGAGTCGAGGGTACCAAGGGCAAGTAGTGAGGATAGAGAGTCAGTGATGATGAGACTGTCAGTAACAGTGGTTTCAATGAATTTAATAGCTGTGAGTATGGCAACTAATTCAGTTTGTAGAGTGGATGCCCAGTTGTTAATTCTAACTCCTTTCTCAATTATATTACCGTCAGGTTGAGTAAGAACAATAGCACTTCCAGCCCTCCCACAGGCGGTGTTTAGAGATCCATCAGTGTAGATGGTCTGTGTGATATTATCATCAGTCTGTAGAGTGTGTATGTGTTCAAGAGCTCTCAATTTGGCAGTGTGTTGGAGATGAATGCTTTGTATAATCAATTTTTTAGGCGGATACTTCGGTATTGTGATATCGAAGAGAATTGTCCGCCAGGGTGGCAGGAAGCGCTGTTGTGTCTCAACTTTGTACAGGTGGTCGAGTCCAAATATCTTCATATGTGTAGCTGTAGTTTGGATCCATTTAGACTCAGAAGTCCCATGGTTCATACATTCTAGCAATTTTAAGGAAACTATATTATCAGGATCACCACGCAGAAGCCTCAGGGCTATCATGAGGTTGACTTCAATTATTCCATCTTTAACACGGGGTATTAGGGTGTGTCATACGGAGGCGAATTTTTTTTTTTGAGTTTGAAAAATCGGCCCATGGTATTAATGATGGAGTTCTATGTGCAGAATCATGTGATATCTTCAGATTTGAAAAGTTTTAATTTTTTGCTAGGTAAATTTTAACTTGAAATCTTATGAAAATTCAGTATTCCCACCCTTTTACCAACACCACTAAATACCTTATTTAAAGTAAAATAAATGTATCAGGTTAATTTATTAGGATGAAAATGATCCAGAACAGTGAAACGAATGATCTTGACACATTTATTAAATTTAATATTCCTTTAGAAAACAAAATCATCAAATACAACCGGTTTTACTACTACGACCCGGTGTTGCTGCACACCATAGAGAACATGTCTTTCTTGCTTCTGTTTCTACTCATCACCTCCCTGCTGACCACCTGAGCTCGGATGTAGCCTTCCCTCCTCTCCTGTCTGTACACGTGACTGCTGGCCTCGCTCACTTGCTGTACACAACGCTCTATACTCTGGGTGTGCGAGGGCCAGGCAGGGACATGCATGGGGTTGTCCAGGAAAGCTCTGACTTGAACATTGGTGAGGCTGCAGGTAAGAGGGGGCTCACTGCCAGCCTGGATGTTATCCAGATCTATGAGATCAGTGAGGGTCTTGGCACCTAGATTGACTTCAGGAGTCTTCCTGACCCTGAAGGAATCGTCACCAACTGATTCGTCATGCCCAGATCCTCTCATAGGTCTCATATCCAAGATCTTTTTCATTGCCACTCTTCTCTCCTCCTCATCCTTACTGCAGACAATTGTCTGCAGAACTGCCTCGGGATGAGCATACCAGGATGATCTCCTCACAGTCTGCTCCACAATCTGAACAACCTTCCTTGGCTGACTCCTCAGGAGCTCAAGCTGGAAGAGAACATGCCTCGGACCTTCGGAGAACGATGACTTGACCTTGGCGTTGAACCAATTTGGCAAGTAGACACTTACGATGAATTGGACAATAAGTCTCAGGATGTGAAACTGGTTCCCTTTCAGTTTATGATGAGCGACCCAAATTCTGCAGAACCTGAGAGCCGTTGTGAGCCACCTAGAAGGTGAGACTGGACCTATCTGCAGGTAAGCAAGTCTATCAGGCATGACCCCAGTTTTGATGGCACTGCAAATCATGTAACCATAGTACTGGTCAGTACTCAGGTCGTCAATGACAGTATGTGCAAGCTCAACGAGTGGAGGGCCAACTGTGATTTTTTCAAAGCTCGGATTTATTTCTAACTCAGTGGCAGAGTCCAGCATCTTGCCAAGAGGACCAGACCATCTGTTGTTTGAAAGAGTCTTGCCATCCAGCTCCTGGATCAGATGTCTGAGTGGCAACTCGTTGGTGTGGAGGTCACAAACAATCCAGACCAGCTTCCTCCCAATCTTCCGCTCTATCCACTGTATGACCCCCCTTGCCACCCTGTGTTCGTGTTGGTGCTGTCCCCTCCAATGGCCTGCAGGGTCTGGTCTACGTTCCTCTCTCTGAGCCAGTTCACAATGTTATCTGCCACTATCTCAGCTGGTTTCCTGATGTCATCTTTCTCTGGAGTGAAATGCTACAAATACTTCCCTCCTGGTTCACTGCAGCAGGAGTAGTGTTCCTCCTTCACCATGGCAGGGAACAACTTGTCAGAATCTCCAACTTTCATGAACACTTTAGTGTCATCCCTTCTCCCATCAAAGAACAAACAATTGATTCCATTTTCTCTTATCCCCTTATCAAACTCCTCTTCTAGGTTACTGACAAGTTTCTCCTGAGCTCTCCTTACTTTGTTATGATCTATCACCAGGTGAACATCATCAGGTGTTATCAAACCACCGTCAATCCAGGCAGCTGTTGCTATCTCTGCAGTTTCTCTGAGACCAGTGTGGTGTCGCATGCTGGCCAGAGCTATGCTCGGGATATCTTTCCTATTTCGAATCTTATGCCTGGAAGATTTGGGATCATTATTTTCTGGGTTAGGGACAAAGTCATCATTCTCCTGGTCAGCACTCGGATCAGCCATGGGGAAGTCATTAAACTCTGAATCAGCTTGACTCCAATCATCGGCCTTTTTTACCTCACCCTGGGCCTTCTCAAGTCTCTTTTCCTCGGCAACTCTTCTCCTCTTCTGTCTCTCTGTGGCAGCCTCCTGTCTCTTGGACTCCGGAATATCTTGGCTAGAAATCATGAGAGCCCCTATACTGCCAGTCTTCTCTCTCTGTGCTTTGACAAATGCCAGTTCGATCACATGAATCTTCAGTTCACGCTTGCAAATACAGGAGATGTGGGCCTCGGATTTACAGTCACGATCGCATCCAAACTCAGGACAGAGAACAATTGGGCACTTGCAAGTAATTATGTCAAATAACTGGTCCAGTTGCTTGGCAAAGCTGTCCTTAACTGCAAGTTTTCCTCTCCCAAGAGAGATATCTCTTGCCTTTTCCCAACTGGCTAGCAGTCTCTCACTAATCTTCTTCTGACTTGTTATGACTGGAGGCTTGAACTGAGCGTTAGCCAGAGTGTACTGTGCCAAGACAGCTTTGGTCATATCACTGGCAATGTCTTTGTTTGTGTAAGTTCTTTGGTTCTTTTCACTGATTTGCCTGATTAAAACACCGTATCTCAAAGCATCTCTCAATGTAGGCAACTCCGACTTCAGGAGCTCTCTCCCAGACCCAAGATAGTGACTGAGATGGCTGGATTTTTGGTTCCGCGTCCTGACACAAGCAGCCATCGCAAATATTATCAACTTATAAATGCATCAGAATCCGAAACAGAAAAAAATATTGTTAGTTGGGTTGTTAAAGAATGAAGTCAGAAAGCAATGTTCACTATTTAATTGTAATGCACTAATGCAGCTGCACGTTAGATTTTCGATAAATTTCACGCTAAAATTTACCTAGCAAAAGGTTGCAAAATATTGAAACTGAAATTATTTTCTGTTTATATACACTAAAATCTACCAAAAAAGTGATGGGCCATTAGTTTTAGCTGATCTTCCCTCCTATGACACACC
>CAUDMG010001248.1:1900000-1906264 GCA_958450375.1 Homarus gammarus | reverse complement strand
AATGGCAACAATTGCCTTATATGTGATTAATGGCAGCAGTGGGGCGAAAACAAAAAATGGCAACAATTGCCTTATATGTGATTAATGGCAGCAGAGGGGCGAAAACAAAAAATGGCAACAATTGCCTTATATGTGATTAATGGCAACAGAGGGGCGAAAACAAAAAATGGCAACAATTGCCTTATATGTGATTGATGGCAGCAGAAGGGCGACAATAAAAAATGGCAACAATTGCCTTATATGTGAATAATGGCAGCAGAGGGGCGACAATAAAAAATGGCAACAATTGCCTTATATGTGAATAATGGCAGCAGTGGGGCGACAATAAAAAATGGCAACAATTGCCTTATATGTGATTAATGGCAGCAGTGGGGCGAAAACAAAAAATGGCAACAATTGCCTTATATGTGATTAATGGGAGCAGAGGGGCGACAATAAAAAATGGCAACAATTGCCTTATATGTGATTAATGGCAGCAGTGGGGCGAAAACAAAAAATGGCAACAATTGCCTTATATGTGATTAATGGCAGCAGTGGGGCGAAAACAAAAAATGGCAATTATTGCCTTATATGTGATTAAAGGCAGAAGAGGGACGAAAACAAAAAATGGCAACAATTGCCTTATATGCGATTAACGGTGGCAGAGGGACGAAAACAAAAAATGGCAACAATTGCCTTATATGTGATTAATGGCAGCAGTGGGGCGAAAACAAAAAATGGCAACAATTGCCTTATATGTGATTAATGGCAGCAGAGGGGCGAAAACAAAAAATGGCAACAATTGCCTTATATGTGATTAATGGCAGCAGAGGGGCGACAATAAAAAATGGCAACAATTGCCTTATATGTGATTAATGGCAGCAGAGGGGCGAAAACAAAAAATGGCAACAATTGCCTTATATGTGATTAATGGCAGCAGAAGGGCGACAATAAAATATGGCAACAATTGCATTATATGTGATTAATGGCAGCAGTGGGGCGAAAACAAAAAATGGCAACAATTGCCTTATATGTGAATAATGGCAGCAGAGGGGCGACAATAAAAAATGGCAACAATTGCCTTATATGTGATTAATGGCAGCAGTGGGGCGAAACAAAAAATGGCAACAATTGCCTTATATGTGATTAATGGCAGCAGAGGGGCGACAATAAAAAATGGCAACAATTGCCTTATATGTGATTAATGGCAGCAGTGGGGCGAAAACAAAAAATGGCAACAATTGCCTTATATGTGATTAATGGCAGCAGTGGGGCGAAAACAAAAAATGGGAATTATTGCCTTAAATGTGGTTAATGGCAGCAGTGGGGGGAAAACAAAAAATGGCAACAATTGCCTTATATGCGATTAACGGTGGCAGAGGGACGAAAACAAAAAATGGCAACAATTGCCTTATATGTGATTAATGGCAGCAGTGGGGCGAAAACAAAAAATGGCAACAATTGCCTTATATGTGATTAATGGCAGCAGAGGGGCGACAATAAAAAATGGCAACAATTGCCTTATATGTGATTAATGGCAGCAGAGGGGCGAAAACAAAAAATGACAACAATTGCCTTATATGTGATTAATGGCAGCAGAGGGGCGAAAACAAAAAATGACAACAATTGCCTTATATGTGATTAATGGCAGCAGAGAGGCGAAAACAAAAAATGGCAACAATTGTCTTATATGTGATTAATGGCAGCAGGAGGGCTACAATAAAAAATGGCAACAATTGCCTTATATGTGAATAATGGCAGCAGTGGGGCGAAAACAAAAAATGGCAATTATTGCCTTATATGTGAATAATGGCAGCAGAGGGGCGACAATAAAAAATGGCAACAATTGCCTTATATGTGATTAATGGCAGCAGTGGGGCGAAAACAAAAAATGGCAACAATTGCCTTATATGTGATTAATGGCAGCAGTGGGGCGAAAACAAAAAATGGCAACAATTGCCTTATATGTGATTAATGGCAGCAGGGTGGCGAAAACAAAAAAAGGCAACAATTGCCTTATATGTGATTAATGGCAGCAGAGGGGCGACAATAAAAAATGGCAACAATTGCCTTGTATGTGATTAATGGCAGCAGTGGGGCGAAAACAAAAAATGGCAACAATTGCCTGATATGAGATTAATGGCAGCAGAGAGGCGAAAACAAAAAATGGCAACAATTGCCTTATATGTGATTAATGGCAGCAGAGGGGCGACAATAAAAAATGGCAACAATTGCCTTATATGCGATTAACGGTGGCAGAGGGACGAAAACAAAAAATGGCAACAATTGCCTTATATGTGATTAATGGCAGCAGTGAGACGAAAACAAAAAATGGCAACAATTGCCTTTTATGTGATTAATGGCAGCAGTGGGGCGAAAACAAAAAATGGCAACAATTGCCTTATATGTGATTAATGGCAGCAGTGGGGCGAAAACAAAAAATGGCAATTATTGCCTTATATGTGATTAATGGCAGAAGAGGGACGAAAACAAAAAATGGCAACAATTACCTTATATGTGATTAACGGCAGCAGTGGGGCGAAAACAAAAAATGGCAACAATTACCTTATATGTGATTAATGGCAGCAGAATGGCGAAAACAAAAATAGGCAACAATTGCCTTACATGTGATTAATGGCAGCAGAGGGCCGACAATAAAAAATGGCAACAATTGCCTTGTATGTGATTAATGGCAGCAGTGGGGCGAAAACAAAAAATGGCAACAATTGCCTTATATGTGATTAATGGCAGCAGAGGGGCGAAAACAAAAAATGGCAACAATTGCCTTATATGTGAATAATGGCAGCAGAGGGGCGACAATAAAAAATGGCAACAGTTGCCTAATATGTGATTAATGGCAGCGGAGGGGCGACAATAAAAAATGGCAACAATTGCCTTATATGTGATTAATGGCATCAGTAGGGCGAAAACAAAAAATGGCAACAATTGCCTTATATGTGATTAATGGCAGCAGAGGAGCGAAAACAAAAAATGGCAACAATTGCCATATATGTGATTAATGGCAGCAGAGGGGCGACAATAAAAAATGGCAACAATTGCATTATATGTGATTAATGGCAGCAGTGGGGCGAAAACAAAAAATGGCAACAATTGCCTTATATGCGATAAACGGCAGCAGAGGGGCGAAAACAAAAAATGGCAACAATTGCCTTATATGTAATTAATGGCAGCAGTGGGGCGAAAACAAAAAATGGCAACAATTGCCTTATATGTGATTAATGGCAGCAGAGGGGCGAAAACAAAAAATGGCAACAATTGCCTTATATGTGATTAAGTGCAGCAGAGGGGCAAAAACAGAAAATGGCAACAATTGCCTTATATGTGATTAATGGCAGAAGAGGGACAAAAACAAAAAATGGCAACAATTGCCTTATATGTGATTAATGGCAGCAGTGGGGCGAAAACAAAAAATGGCAACAATTGCCTTATATGTGATTAATGGCAGCAGTGGGGCGAAAACAAAAAATGGCAATTATTGCCTCATATGTGATTAATGGCAGAAGAGGGACAAAAACAAAAAATGGCAACAATTGCCTTAAATGTGGTTAATGGCAGCAGTGGGGCGAAAACAAAAAATGGCAACAATTGCCTTATATGCGATTAACGGTGGCAGAGGGACGAAAACAAAAAATGGCAACAATTGCCTTATATGTGATTAATGGCAGCAGTGGGGCGAAAACAAAAAATGGCAACAATTGCCTTATATGTGATTAATGGCAGCAGTGGGGCGAAAACAAAAAATGGCAATTATTGCCTCATATGTGATTAATGGCAGAAGAGGGACAAAAACAAAAAATGGCAACAATTGCCTTAAATGTGGTTAATGGCAGCAGTGGGGCGAAAACAAAAAATGGCAACAATTGCCTTATATGCGATTAACGGTGGCAGAGGGACGAAAACAAAAAATGGCAACAATTGCCTTATATGTGATTAATGGCAGCAGTGGGGCGAAAACAAAAAATGGCAACAATTGCCTTATATGTGATTAATGGCAGCAGTGGGGCGAAAACAAAAAATGGCAACAATTGCCTTATATGTGATTAATGGCAGCACAGGGGCGAAAACAAAAAATGGCAACAATTGCCTTATATGAGATTAATGGCAGCAGAGGGGCGAAAACAAAAAATGGCAACAATTGCCTTATATGTGATTAATGGCAGCAGAAGGGCGACAATAAAAAATGGCAACAATTGCCTTATATGTGAATAATAGCAGCAGAGGGGCGACAATAAAAAATGGCAACAATTGCCTTATATGTGATTAATGGCAGCAGTGAGGCGAAACAAAAAATGGCAACAATTGCCTTATATGTGATTAATGGCAGCAGAGGGGCGACAATGAAAAATGGCAACAATTGCCTTATATGTGATTAATGGCAGCAGTGGGGCGAAACAAAAAATGGCAACAATTGCCTTATATGTGATTAATGGCAGCAGTGGGGCGAAAACAAAAAATGGCAATTATTGCCTTATATGTGATTAATGGCAGAAGAGGGACGAAAACAAATAATGGCAACAATTGCCTTAAATGTGGTTAATGGCAGCAGTGGGGCGAAAACAAAAAATGGCAACAATTGCCTTATATGCGATTAACGGTGGCCGAGGGACGAAAACAAAAAATGGCAACAATTGCCTTATATGTGATTAATGGCAGCAGTGGAGCGAAAACAAAAAATGGCAACAATTGCCTTATATGTGATTAATGGCAGCAGTGGGGCGAAAACAAAAAATGGCAACAATTGCCTTATATGTGATTAAGGGCAGCAGAGGGGCGACAATAAAAAATGGCAACAATTGCCTTATATATAATTAATGGCAGCAGTGGGGCGAAAACAAAAAATGGCAACAATTGCCTTATATGTGATTAATGGCAGCAGAGGGGCGAAAACAAAAAATGGCAACAATTGCCTTATATGTGATTAATGGCAGCAGTGGGGCGAAAACAAAAAATGGCAACAATTGCCTTATATGTGATTAAGGGCAGCAGAGGGGCGACAATAAAAAATGGCAACAATTGCCTTATATGTAATTAATGGCAGCAGTGGGGCGAAAACAAAAAATGGCAACAATTGCCTTATATGTGATTAATGGCAGCAGAGGGGCGAAAACAAAAAATGGCAACAATTGCCTTATATGTGATTAATGGCAGCAGAGGGGCGAAAACAGAAAATGGCAACAATTGCCTTATATGTGATTAATGGCAGCAGAAGGGCGACAATAAAATATGGCAACAATTGCCTTATATGTGAATAATGGCAGCAGAGGGGCGACAATAAAAAATGGCAACAATTGCCTTATATGTGATTAATGGCAGCAGTGGGGCGAAACAAAAAATGGCAACAATTGCCTTATATGTGATTAATGGCAGCAGAGGGGCGACAATAAAAAATGGCAACAATTGCCTTATATGTGATTAATGGCAGCAGTGGGGCGAAAACAAAAAATGGCAACAATTGCCTTATATGTGATTAATGGCAGCAGAGGGGCGAAAACAAAAAATGGCAACAATTGCCTTATATGTGATTAATGGCAGCAGAGGGGCGAAAACAAAAATGGCAACAATTGCCTTATATGTGATTAATGGCAGCAGAAGGGCGACAATAAAAAATGGCAACAATTGCCTTATATGTGAATAATGGCAGCAGAGGGGCGACAATAAAAAATGGCAACAATTGCCTTATATGTGATTAATGGCAGCAGTGGGGCGAAACAAAAAATGGCAACAATTGCCTTATATGTGATTAATGGCAGCAGAGGGGCGACAATAAAAAATGGCAACAATTGCCTTATATGTGATTAATGGCAGCAGTGGGGCGAAAACAAAAAATGGCAACAATTGCCTTATATGTGATTAATGGCAGCAGTGGGGCGAAAACAAAAAATGGCAATTATTGCCTTATATGTGATTAATGGCAGAAGAGGGACGAAAACAAAAAATGGCAACAATTGCCTTAAATGTGGTTAATGGCAGCAGTGGGGCGAAAACAAAAAATGGCAACAATTGCCTTATATGCGATTAACGGTGGCAGAGGGACGAAAACAAAAAATGGCAACAATTGCCTTATATGTGATTAATGGCAGCAGTGGAGCGAAAACAAAAAATGGCAACAATTGCCTTATATGTGATTAATGGCAGCAGTGGGGCGAAAACAAAAAATGGCAACAGTTGCCTTATATGTGATTAAGGGCAGCAGAGGGGCGACAATAAAAAATGGCAACAATTGCCTTATATGTAATTAATGGCAGCAGTGGGGCGAAAACAAAA
>CAUDMG010001248.1:1770000-1895000 GCA_958450375.1 Homarus gammarus | reverse complement strand
ATCACCATCATCAATTCTGCTACTGCCACCACTACTATCACCAGCATCACTTCTACTTTCACCACTACTTTCATCACCACTATCAACACCACCACCACCACCACCACCATCATCATCACTTCTAAATATCATCACCACTACTATCATCACCAACCATCACCATCACTATTACCGAATCGATCACACTACCATGAACGACTATGGTAAAAATTGCCACCATGACTCCAGTAGGGGGCATCAACTTACACTATCGTTACTACCACTATCCTACCTACAACTATGACCATTGCTTCACCACACCTCACCTCTCACCGCACCTCACCTCTCACCGCACCTCACCTCTCACCCTAGTCAAGTTACAGCTCAGGGTGGACGCCAGAAAAATATCAGCCTTTAACCTATGTGTCTACGAAGGAGTGACCAACAGGGCCGCGAGGATCACGTCTCTCTCCCCGTGTCACTTGTGTTGACGTTTCAGAGGAGGATAGAGAGTGAAGTTGTGGTAATCGCAGTAGGAGGCTTTTAAGTGTGTTGGGAATCAAGAATGAGGGTGTAGAGGGGTGTTGTGTGGTAGTGGAGGGGTGTAGGGGGGTGTTGTGTGGTAGTTGAGGGGTGTAGGGGGGTGTTGTGTGGTAGTGGAGGGGTGTAGGAGGTGTTGTGTGGTAGTAGAGGGGTGTACAGGGTGGTGTGGGGTGGAAGGTGTGTCTTAAATAAATAATGCTAGTGTGTGTGTGTGTGTGTGTGTGTTATGGTCCCCGCTAACAAGTACATCCGTTCACAACATCCTTAATTTATCTCAGATTCTGCTTAAAACAACCATCTTAATCCTACTATCAAACTAAACGCCTTAATTAAACGTGTAACTCCCCCCCCCCCCCCCACACACACGCCACTATTTTAGCTCACGTAATCAATTGGGTTTGAAAAATTGACAAAACAATGAATACCCAAAACGACTCCATTACCTCCCCACTCACTCCCTTTTTATCTCACCTTTTTTGTAAGCATTAGTTAACTTTTTTGTCGAATGAATCGTTTTGAATAATACAAAAGACAGTGAATAATATATTATGTTTGGCAGCCTCTCCCTCCTTCCCACTCTCTCCCTCTCACTCACTCTCTTTTTTTACTTTTATATGACTCTCTCTCTCTCTCTCTCTCTCTCTCTCTCTCTCTCTCTCTCTCTCTCTCTCTCTCCTCCCTTACAATACTCCTTATCCGTAATTTTTCACGTGTTAGTTAAGGTCGAATAAGCACCACAGCGATATGGATGGAGTTAATTATGCAAATCTGACCTCGTATGTTTATATAAAATGAGAATCTTCACCGCCTTTGCCCTAACTTGGGAGGCCGCCAAGATGCTGCCGCTCACAGACTACCGCCAACTTGTGTTTTTTTTTACTCGTTTTAGCAGTTATTGTCATGATCTTATTTCGATTTTTTTTCGATATTTTTCTTGTTTGTTTTTTAATATATCTATATATTAATATTTTTTGTCGAGATGAAGTGGTCACCGTACTACAGAATGGATATAGAATCTCTAGAAGGCATACAGAGGAGAATGGCAAGACTAATCCCGGGCATTAGGAACCTTGAGTACAGAGACAGGGTAAAGCATCTTAATTTGCACTCCCTCGAGAGACGTAGAGCGAGGGGCGATATGATAGAGGTGTATAAATGGAAGTCAGAGTTAAACAAAGGTACTCAAACTATTCAACCAGAAGCAAACTCGTTACCAAACATCATCATTAACTCGAACACGCTAAATAGCTTTAAACATAGGATGGATGGATATATGGGCAATAGGAGTTGGGTGTAAATGGGACTGCTCAGTATGGGCCAATAGGCCCGCTGCAGTTTCCTCCATTCTTAAGTTCTTATAAATAACTTATGTTCTCTCGTTCTCGTGGTGACGAAACTGTTCACTTGTTCTTGTCTGTTCTTTCGTTCTGGTGGCAGTGGTCAGTAAGTTACTTTTGTCTGCGACAATAATCATCGGAATTAACTTTCAAAACAGTCAAATAGTTCTGCTTGTGTTCTTCTGTCATGACGATGATCAGCAAAATGTCCCTGTTGCAAAAATTATCAAATACTGCAGTTGTAAGATACATAATTCCTAATACCAAACATTTCATTATTGCAAAAATAATTATTATTGTTGCATATATTCCGACGCTGTTCAAAATATTCCCTTTTTTATGCGTTCAGATGTTTTGCTTATAAGAAATACACACAGTATTTCAGTTTATGCATACATCATCTTAGCTCAACAATAACTAAAGTCTTAAAGCGTTTACCTTAACCTAACCTAACCTAGATCATACAGCAAACGTCAACAATTAAATAATTAATAGATACTCTACATTTTTGTACTTTCTATTTACCTTTGCAAATTTTGTGTGAATTTGGGATTTAAATTATTGTAAAAGTGACTAAATTCGCTTCTATTTCCTTTCTTGAATCGAAAACTGATTTGAGAAAATTAATTCAACTCCATGACATTTCTTTTGAGAAACACACACACACACACACACACACACACACACACACACACACATCTACTACCAGTAATATAATCCAGCATTGTTTTTTACCTTACAAGAGTACTAATAGAAATTAAGTCTTAGTTTAGCACGTTAATAATATCAACATGATAATAAACCACTGCCAGAGAAGACGAAAAAAATAAAAAAAATATCACATTGCTATACTATAATATTAAAAAAAAAAACGAAATTATGAGCCTTGAGGTTAAAGATTAAAAAAAAAAAGGCGGAGGAATTAACAAGACTAACGAATGAAACAAAAGAAAAGTCTAGTTTAATTACGGATTCTTGATTAAAACCCACTGCAGAGAGGAAAAGAAAGAGGGAAAAACGTGGGCAGTGGGCGTGTATGAGCTCTGGCATACAGATGAGACCGTCCCCACCTCTTATTTAACTTATCACAGGTTAATTAGCATACCGCTATTTTTACAGGCAGCAGGCAGAGGTCGACCGTGGCTTGCTGAGACGGTGTGGAGGCAGGAGAGAGAGAGAGAGAGAGAGAGAGAGAGAGAGAGAGAGAGAGAGAGAGAGAGAGAGAGAGCAACAACGGTAACATGAAGACGGTCGCCAAACTCCCCTATTATTATTACGTCACTTGATACACGGTACGGGTCACAGCCTCCATCCCTATTGTCTAACCTCTCCCCATCTCCCTCCTCCAACAGTACCCCCAACACCCATCATCACCCCACTTCAACACCCACCACCATCACCCCACCCACACCCTACCACCCCACCCACACCCTACCACCCCGCCCACACCCTACCACCCCGCCCACCAAGTTTTATTACTATACAGTACATACAATATTCAGTGTTAATTAATTAGTTTGGTTAATAACTTATTCAGCTTAATTAATTATTGCTCAACTAATTATTCTGTTCTGATTAATTATTCGACTTATATAATTTATTCTTCATTGGTTAATTATTCTGTATTAATTGGGTTCATTGATCACGAGTAATTAATTAGTCAGTATTAATTATTTATCCTCAATTCATTCTTCTGCATTAGTTGAATAGTAAATTATGATAAATTAATCCACATAAAATTAATAGCCTATGGTAATTTTCTGCATCAATTAATTATGTGCTAAATAATGAATCCCCAATCAATAATTAATTACTAACTAATGACTCCCTATTAGTTATTCAAGATAGACCAATTAATAATAAAAGCAATTCCATCAATATATCTTCGTAAAAAATAAATAAAACCACAACTCAGTGTTTGCATAAAATTTTAAATATCTTAAACAAAAACAAAATACAGTGAAGTCAAGGACGAGTTTTATATCACCCATAATACACCTTAAACCGGTATTCTGGGGTCTGATTAACCCCAGAAGTTCAGGTTTAGGTCTTAATGCCAAGGGGCCGATCAGTGGCTTCACGCTGACCCCACACATGTGTTATAAAATGTTCTCTTTTGTGTAGTGTACTAAACAGGGATAAATACCAAGATACAAAGGTTTAAGTAAGTTATATATGTTATGCATGAACGTACATATGAGGTAAAAAAAACAGTAAAGTTACATATGAGACAAAAAGGGTAAATATAACTTACATATGGGGTAAAAACGGTAAAAATAACTCACATATGAGGCAAAAATGGTAAAAATAACTACATATGTGATAAAAGCGGTAAATATACTGTAAGTTACATATGAGGTAAAAACATTATATACAAGTTATATACACACACACACACACACACACACACACATTCCCCGCCCCTGAACTGTGTGCCAATTGCAGTTCCCACTATTACTAGATACCGACTATCTATTTAATGCCAGCACTTAGGTACCCCCATCAGCGTAATGGCTCACCACGTGTTAGTGATAGAGGGACTGTTAAAAGTACAGTTGTTGGTGTGTCTTATGACCTCCACCATCTGATCCTCACTGGAATGTGGCAGAGAGTTTAGAAATTTGACTGAGTATAAAAATAAAGCTTTGTGATTCGACTTATAAGTAAAGAAGCTAAACAGAGCCAAACAAATAGAGATTACGAATTCGACTTAGTACAAAAATGCAAAACAAATTAGCAAGGCGATTTAGAATAAAGTGTAAAACTATTATCAACTTTTGGGTAATGGTTTAAACTCTACTAGAAACAAAATTTTAATGAAAAAAATAATAGAGATTAAGTATATAAGTATATATATTTAATTCACGTTTGTGTGAATATATAACTGGAAAACAATATATCCCCAAGAATATTTTGCTTTTCTTTTTTTAAGGCTATAAACACAGGTCTCAACACCATTCCTTGAGCCTGTAACTCACTTATAGTACTGGCGATATAACCCACGTGACCGAGGCTACCAGACCCACTCCTCAACGCCCCGCAAATCAAACCTTACACACAAGGACGCCAACAATATCTGTCACCCTCGCCCAGAATATAAAGGAGCTCCTGCGCGTGACCACTGCACCAAATTGTTTACATTACACGTGACGTCTACCATCAGAGGCAGCACCCAACACCCCCTCCCCTGTCCTCCTCAACTCCCCCTAATATACAACACGATTCTTTATGCTGCAAATATGGAGTTTCAGCCACAGCTTTACTGATGAGGTGCCGTGAGAGTAATTCCCTTGCGTCTGAGATATGCGGGATAACATTGTGTTCAAGAGGAGATATTGACGATGGAAATGCGCCCGTGGCTATATCGAGAAAGGGTTTAATATTTAGGAGTCGAGGGGTGGTTTTTGAAGGCGTCCTCTGCATACTCAAACACCTTTACTCACTTGCAAATGTATCAACGAAATAAATAACGAGAGATACGTTCGTAGATCCGAGGATTATAAACGGCAATAATATTTGAGTTGTCATATTTTAAATACGCTTGAGTACACACCGTAGGGAGGAGGAGCAGCGGCAAATTAACGACATTCTGGTGAATCACTAAACAATGGGTAATCGTGAGGTGTTTTTCTTATGCTCAGGGGCAGCCATCTGGAGAATTATCAGGAGAGAAGAGGGGTAGAGGGTGCAGGGGGGGATGGGGGAGGAGCGGGGGAGGGGGGATGACGGGGATAGGACAAACAAGGCCTCTCACTCCTGCCGCAGCACCTCCAAGAAGGACCACAAACCACACACCAAATTCGGCTGGACGGACAATAGAGGCCTTACTGACGTCTTATCTCCCCTTTTAAGAGTACTCGCGCTAAGACAGAAGAACGCCTCAGGTCCTCGATGTTCGAATTCCTTATTATCAAGATACATGTTCTCCGCCCTTACTGATTGACCACTAACAGAGGCTCTTCCACCGGGATGTTTCATTGGCATCAGCTGATTTATGATCAGGTTTCGATTCGAGTTGGAAGTACCATTAAGATGATACCGCTAAGGCGATTGGATATCCCTTATATACCACCGATAACAGTATTCATCTCCTTATGGGTCGAGGTAAAGGGATATCTGATGCGCTTCTGTTTAAGTTTCAATCATGTTCTTTTTCACTTTTAAGCCACGTGAACTAATCGGCAATCATCTCATACAAGTCAAACTACCGATATCAGTCCTTCTCATGAACAGTGGGAACGTGGAACAGAAATACAAGGATAATTAACTCCTATCGTGTAATAAGCAGACTGAAGAACTGATAAACTCGTAGGCAATAAAAGTATCAAAGTACTTACATAATCACTTTTTTTCTGAGGTTAGCGCCTTGTGTACGGGTTACCCTCTGAGCTGAATAAAATCATCAGACGTTAACGGTGGTATGGATGGCCACAGCTTCGTGTTCACAGCCTCCTGGTGCCGCTACTGACAATATTTTCACTGCCATTGTCACTATCTCGTGTTCAACCGTCAGGATATGCTCAAAAATATCATCCAACAAAAGAAACTCATCGACTGACTTTGTGTGTCGCTGGAGCTTGATTCAGGTCTAGGGAGTGAGGCTGTGGTGTGTTTCATGACCTGATTACGAAGATACTATCAGGACATGTATGTTGGTGGCTGTACTCAAGCGGTCCTACACATCAGTATTAGAAAGTGAAGAACAAAATAAGTATCGACTTTTTTTTAATGAAAACTTTGGTATAAGACGAAAAAAAAAGGACAGAACTTAACACACAGAACTTCAGAACAATTTTACTTTTAAATTAGAAGCAACAAACTGCCTACTAAGAGACTTGAATAATTGGGAGATAATTTTTGTTTTGTATTTCAACTGGCGTCATATTCCGAGACATCATAATAGAGTCACTGTTGCTTCATGGACAGAAAACGATGGCTGGGTTTCTGAGACCATTCAAAACAAGAGAAACCAAACCGAGAATGATACTTCTTGGAGTTCTATTCTCAACTAGCAACCCCCCTCCCTCCATCCCCCTCCACTAAAATAGCTGAACTAGAACGCGTACAATTACCCTCCACTGCCCGGACTGCCCCACTAAAGCATCATACAACTGGCGTGGCACTTACAGGCACTCAATCTCCATTCACAGTCAACTCCAGACTAGGGAGATGCATCATTCTGGATATAATGAAGAGACTTGAAAGACTACAACTTAATCTACACTTGAGAAATAATTACATACTGGAGTGAAATATGCGATACAATATCTTACCTCACCAACATATACAGGTATAATTAGCATATAATTAAGAGGTAAAAGTGTAAATATTATAGGCCCTACGAGACCTTATAATCTACTGTAAACATTATAGCCCTTACGAGACCCTATAATCCCTTTGTCGGTATATAAACATGAACAGACGACCATAATCATAACGAAGATTATAGATAAATGACTTTCTATACTGTACCGACCGACCAGACTACTACCGAGATATATAATCAGACCTTCGTAATATAATTCCAAATGGGTGAACGGAAGAACACCAGGGGTCCCTTAATCAATGATAGGTTAAACGATAAGAGTCGAGACCAGGTAAAGGACAGGTATTTACTATTGGTAGGAACAACTCGGTACTTGCAACAGGTTATATCAGGTATTTGGTAGGAACAACTCGGTACTTGTATTTATTCTCTAATTACAGTGTACTTACCCCCTTGAGTACTATGACACTGGCATTATGACACTAAAGAGAAATATGGCACTGCGGCACTGGCATTATGGCACTATGACACTGACACTATAACACTGGGAATTATGGCACACTATTTCCAATTTAATATCACGCTGCGGAGGGGGGCTGCGGCGAGGGGCGAGCAGAGGGGTGGGTGGGGGGGGGCGGGGGAGGGGGGCTGCGGCGAGGGGCGGGAGGGGGGCTGCGGCGAGGGGCGAGGGAAGGGGAAGCAGAGGGGTGGGTTGGGGGGGCGGGGGAGGGGGGCTGCGGCGAGGGGCGAGGGAAGGGGAAGCAGAGGGGTGGGTTGGGGGGGTGGGGGAGGGGCTGCGGCGAGGGAAGGGGAAGCAGGAGAGTGGGTGGGGGGAGTGGGGGGGGGGGGAAGGGGGCATAACACTGCCTAAAACCCGCTCATATAACTTGTTTAAGCTCCCTAACGCGGCGGGCAGCATTTAATTTCAGCGCAGTATTCCCCAAACGGTGTAAGAAAGTGGACGTAATAGGGGAGGCTATCTCTTTTAAGGCTAATCTACAACACACTTACCGAGCCGCCTTACCAACAACAGCTAAAGTCTATAAATTTTCCTCTTCATACATTTTTTTTAAAGATTTGTTATACTTTTTGTTTTCTACTTTTTAATGTTGATTTTTTACTTTTTAACATTTTTCACATTTCCCTTTTTTTTCTATTTAATATTTCTTACTTTTACATTATATATTTTTTATAATTTTTTACTTTTTAATATTTTTTACATTTTTTAATTTTTAAAATTTGCTTTAGTTTTTAATATTTTTTTCTTCTACTTTTTAATATTATCATCATAAGCTACTAAGTGATTGCCTCATTATATCGTAGTAAGTTAAAGAAGGGTGAAGGATACATACATAACACATACATACATACATACATACATACGTACATTAGATCCCAGGTGAAGCAATGACCAGTAGAACCTTAGTGAAAGAGAGTTAACGAAATAACTAGGAACGAGAGAGAGAGAGAGAGAGAGAGAGAGAGAGAGAGAGAGAGAGAGAGAGAGAGAGAGAGAGAGAGCAGCAGCAGCAGGTGTCAGGTAGTGAAAAGTTGGTAAGTTTTCTCCTAAGTGTGGGTGATAAGTCAAGATAAAAGAGATAATGAAACTGGTAGTCGGCGGCCCAAGTGTCATAGTTTGATGGGCGGCGCCTGGCCTCCTGTGTCTGTGACTCACGCCGGCGGGGGAGGAAGGGGGAAGGGGGGAGGGGGTACGGGGAGGGGGTACGGGGGAGGGGGTACGGGGGAGGGGGGTACGGGGGAGAGGGGACGGGGGGAGAGGGAAGGGAGGGAGGAAGGGATGGGTAGTGGGAGGAGGGAAGCATGGATAGTGAGAGGGACGGATGAGTAAGAGAGAGAGAGAGAGAGAGAGAGAGAGAGAGAGAGAGAGAGAGAATGTTTGATATACAGAATGGTCTGAGAAAGAGGTTGTTAAAACGCAGAGACAGACAGACAAACAGACAGACAGAACTGTATACACCTCCACACTCCACACAGTTCAACCAAGAACTCCCTCCCCTTTCCTCCATTCCTCTCCCTCCCCTCCCCCCCTCCCTATTCCTCCCTTCTCCCCCAACTCCTCTCTCTCCTTCCTACCTTCCTTCTCCCCCACCATCCCACTCTTATCCTCCGACAGTCTCTCCCACACACCAGGTAAAACCAACAACAACAATAACAGGTCACTCGCCAGTCCAGTCAGTTAGTTACTCGCCAGTGTTTGGGTCAGGTGGTCCGCTACCCTCCTACCTTCTGCCGCTCCCACACCTGCGCGAACACCTGGCTCACTCCACTGCAGTACTTACCTGTAGAAAGATAGAAAAAATCATTAGCACAGGTGTAGATGTTGTACGGATTGGGAAATAAATGCAATGAACTGTGTTGGAGGAGCTCTGAGTAGCGTGACGACAAGGATACCACGTGCGTGTGCATGTGTGTGTGTGTGTGTGTGTCTGTGTGTGTCTGTGTGTGTGTGTGTGTGTGCGTGTGTGTGTGCGTGTGTGTGTGTGTGTGTCTGTGCGTGTGTGTGTGTGTGTGTGTGTGGGTGGGTGTGGGTGTTTAATATGAATGACTCAGGGGTATTAATAACGGGGTATAATTAGATCTTATTGGTAACTGCAGGTGTGTGGCGTCCCAGGCAGATGCTTCAGCCGGTAATGACGGTCCAGTTGTGTGGCGCTAATGACTGTTATTGAGAGATGATCAACTGTTCGAGGATGACATCTTACTTTAAACATGAATTGTAACAGGGAATTCAATTTAATTTTTTCTCGGTAAATATACGTTTTCTGTTCTTAAATTAACACCCGGCCGTTCAGCTCCACCTTGAACTTGGAGGAACTTTGAATTAGGTTTTCATATTTGGAAACAGAGATTATTATTTTTTATTTAAATATTACTGATTGCACACACACACACCTATAACGTACCATTAACTCGTCTCCCCCACAAAAATCAATAAGAAAATCAATCTACCAAAACCGGAACAGCAATAAATTAATGGCAGACAAAAATACAACTCTGTCTATAACCTAACCTAACCAAACCTAACCTAACCAAACTGAGAGACAATTAGTGTGATTTCTACATATCATGAAGCTTATATCCCTCATATTTAATGCTTTTCTTCGGATAAATGTTTAGTATTTACCAGGTACAGTCACCCAGAGAAGTCGTGTCGTTTCTCTTTCTGAACCACGAACCCCAAGATTCAGACTCGTGAACCCGAAGCAGTAGACTGATGCATTATTCTGTCCATAAATGCTTCGGATTCATGAGTTCGAATCTCGGGGTTCGGGATTCAGGAAAAGCGACACGTGTTTTCTGGGTGAATGTACTGTACCTTCAAGAGAGCAATCGAAAAATTTAACCCTATCAATATTATCGCTGTTGTTGTATCTGTATTATTCTCGCTAAATAAACTGTTTCAATTTTTCATTTTATTTCAACTAGTTCTAACACACTGCCACAGTATTAAACACCGCTGTATCAGACCCATGTACAGTACACTCGGGGACAAAAGTTCGCTCCCCGTGGTGAAACTGAGTCACGGGAATGAGTCTCCGAACTGACTTTCCCTGACTGTTTCATCTCATTGGGGTCGAAGCTGTTTCGTTTTGAGGCGGGAGTGAACTTTTGACCCCGACTGTACTTACCGCTCCTACGTCGTGGACACTTCCCTCACCTGCACGACTGTTTACATTGTGTGAAGGTAATTTACTGTATTGTGAAGTCATGGCGCAAATTTAAGAAATTTTACATTAAAATTGTCTCTTATACTGTCGACTTAGATATCATACAAATCTACGTATCAATTTATATATAAAAACTCACTAACCATATGAATCAATTTATATAAAAACTAACGCTAACTATATACATCTCGTGGATATTATTTTATACTGACAACAATATCAACCTCTTATTTGGACACGTTCATCCCTTAAACCAACTCAGGCACCGTTTATTTAGTGCAATTGCAGGAAGTTGCTCCAGTAGTTCATAAAGTCTGGAGGAAATGATACTACCACCACGTCATAATAGGCAGCGAGACTTGTATTTGTGCAGCACACGACAAAAACATGAACAAGACCCACGAGGACACACAGGTGTATTTTCCCCCCACGTAATTCCCACAAATAACGTATATTAGTCCCCCACCAGAGGTCAACTCATTAACTTTTTAATTAAGGAAGAACGATAATACGGACTTGTCATAATAGTGATGGTGGGATCAGTCCTGCTTTGTTCAACCCTGCTAGCTCGGGTCCTCTGTCTCAAGGATTCTCCTTTTCACTCGGTGACTGAGGGAAAATTTTCTTAGTCTTCCGCTCCTGGTCCGTTCACGGTAGTATTTTGGTTTTCTGCACCCCCACCCCACCCCACACCCATACCACCCCCTGCTCCACTCCACCCCACCCCACCCCCTGCCCCTGGTCAAGAGTTGTCCAGTTGTTGTCACCATGGCAATTGTTCAACAATACTTAAGTCATCTTTGTTTATATTCAACTGGCCTGTTACTTTACTTAACTCTCTCTCTCTCTCTCTCTCTCTCTCTCTCTCTCTCTCTCTCTCTCTCTCCTCCTGTGGTTCATCATACCTTATCTTCATGCATCACACTTTGTTCCTCCCTTTCTTCTTTTTCCTCTCTCTTTTATCAAAAGTTCCCTCCCCTTCACTCTTTCTCTTTTCTTCTCTCTTTTCCAACTTCACTTCTTAATTTCTCTATCTATCTTCCAATGGCCTTTTATTCTTTATCGTTTACCTTGTGCTTTCATCATTCCCTCTCACCCTGTTTCCCTCCCTCCTCCAATCTCTCCCCCTACCTCTTTCTTCCCCCCTCCTCACCCTCTTGCTCGCAGCACTTACTCCCCCCTTCCCTTTTCCCTCTCTATATTTTCTCCTTCCCTCTCTATCCTTCTCTTCTTCCTCCCCTCCTGTCTATCGCATCTCTCCATCAACGCTTCACTACCTCCCTGTCTTATCTCCATCCATCCATTGTTATCTTTCTCTCAATCCATTCATACCTTTCTCTCTCCCTCCCTCCATCCTTGTCTTACCTATCCATCAATCCATCCATTCATCCATCCATCTATCCTTATACCTCTCTCAATGCCTCCCCTCCTCCCTCCCTCCCTCAGTATCAAAACAAAGCGATTATCCTGCCATCTGGTGGTGGCCGACGGAGTAATTATAAAGCCCGTCACGTTTGACACCCTTGAAGCCCCTTCCTGTCAGGCTTTGGGGAAGCCCGACGGCGTTTGACAGCCCCACAAGAGCACAGTAAGGGGGGGGGGGGGGGAGATGGGGGAGCTAGGGTCCTGTCAAGCTTCAAAGGCAAAGTGTTGAGTCCAAACTACACGGGGAAATTGTTAGTTCTTGTTGTGTGAGAGAGAGAGAGAGAGAGAGAGAGAGAGAGAGAGAGAGAGAGAGAGAGAGAGAGAGAGAGCATTAAGCATATATTGGGGCCTGTAGGTTTATATACAGACACAGAGAGACTCACAGGTATAAACATAGATCTAGGAGTCCCAGGGAACATACAGGGAGATATATATTATACCTAGAGGAATAACTCCCAAGAAAATAGCTATACACATCTAAGTATGCACAACTCCCAGCTATAGAGAGATGAAGTCCCAGCTATAGAGAGATGAAGTCCCAGGTATAGAGAGATGCAGTCCCAGTTATAGAGAGATGAAGTCCCAGGTATAGAGAGATGAAGTCCCAGGTATAGAGAGATGAAGTCCCAGGTATAGAGAGATGAAGTCCCAGCTATAGAGAGATGAAGTCCCAGCTATAGAGAGATGAAGTCCCAGCTATAGAGAGATGAAGTCCCAGGTATAGAGAGATGAAGTCCCAGGTATAGAGAGATGAAGTCCCAGCTATAGAGAGATGAAGTCCCAGCTATAGAGAGATGAAGTCCCAGCTATAGGGAGATGAAGTCCCAGGTATAGAGAGATGAAGTCCCAGGTATAGAGAGATGAAGTCCCAGGTATAGAGAGATGAAGTCCCAGGTATAGAGAGATGAAGTCCCAGCTATAGAGAGATGAAGTCCCAGGTATAGAGAGATGAAGTCCCAGCTATAGAGAGATGAAGTCCCAGTTATAGAGAGATGAAGTCCAAGGTATAGAGAGATGCAGTCCTAGTTATAGAGATCCTCAACCCTCATGTATACAGAGAGGCGCTACCACTTGCTTCACCTGCACGTGGGAGGGGAGGGGGGACGGGCAAGGGGGAATCCAGGTGTGTTTTACGAGTCAGTCTACCTTCCCTCCCTCCCGCACCCCTGCACCTCCCCCGCCCACCACTGCACCTCCTCCACCCACCCCTGTCCCTCCCCCGCTCACCCCTGCACATCCCCAGCCCACTCCTGCACCTCCCCTAACACCAGGCAGCCAGTGGTGATGCCTCAAACTGCTGTATCGGCCCCGTTAACCTTGTCTCTCTCTTACCTTGGTGACTGGTTAAATAGAGGCCCCCAGATTCCCAATAGTCTCTGATTCAACCATTTGGATTGAGTGCTCTGACATAATTGGCTCTCATTTAATCATTAGGTTTGGGGGATAATCATAATTAGGGTCAATCTAGTCATTAGGAACAAGTTTTAATAGCTCCCAACCTAACCTAACCTAACCTAACCTAACGTAACCTAACTCATTTCACCTGATGATTAAACACACTAACGTTACCTGAGGGAGAAGGAGGTTAGGTTAGGTTACGTTACATTTGGTTAGGTTATATTCAGTTAGCTTATGTTTTATGTTAAGCTAGGTTAGGTGAGGTCATGTTAAGGTAGAATAGGTTAGGCTAGATTAAGTTAGGTTAAGTTCGTTTAGGTTAAGTTAGGTTATAGGTTCGAGTGTTTAATTATCAGGTGAAAAATAAATCGGGATGCCTAATCTTCACGTGATCTCCAAAACAGGTCCAGAGCTCCCATGATAAACACAAGTACGGCTCTAACAAGCACCAGACACCTGCCTTAAGAGGAATCACCCACTTATTATCAGCCGAGCGAGACTGATACGCTGGCTTTATTAGGAAATGAAATACATATTTTTCTTCTTTTCCTTTAATATTAAAAGAGACATTGAGACAGTTTATTTAGCCAGAAAAATACAGATACTAAGACTCTCTTTAACCACGGGCTGTAGGTGTTGCTTTGTTTAGTTCACTATACGAGGAAAATTAGCTCGAAGTCTAGACGTATTGTAAAAAATGGAAAAAAAAAAAAAAAATTTCATCTTGTCCAAAAAATTAAGACATATTTCGTTTTTACCAGTAAGGTAAATATGATGGCATATATCTTCACAAATATCCTAACTTAACCTAATCTAACTTAACTATTGACCTAACCTAACCAAACCTATCATGACATAACCTAACCCTAACCTAATTTAATCCAGCCAAACCAAACTAAACTAAACCAAACCAAACTAAACTAAACCAAACCAAACTAAACCAGCTATGTCCTAACAAAACTACAAACACTCTCCTCTGGTTCAGTCAACAAACACTTGAAAACTGATAATATATCTACGAAATTTATCGCACTTCTTCCTCACTGCCACACACCCACGACACACACTCATTCACTATAGGCAAGATCTCTCTGTATTCACCAGCCAACATACTGCAACACCCGTGTGGTACATAATGCTGAGAATACAAATACAAAATAATACAAGAATAATAGGAGTTATTCTACAAAAAACAACAAACATTTCTTAATATCATTGTGGTATACAAATTCCAATAAGCATATTTATGTAGGGGTTCGATGAATTTCAAAATGAACACTAAGATTCCTGTTGTCTCGGTAAGGTTATCAAATTCCTTCGTCCGTTGTGTCATATTGCTTAACACAAAATCGTAGAGATACTTTTTTGGAGCGAGTGTATATGAAGATCTACGATTTAATTAATAAAAAACAACAACAATTAATAATGGAGAGTATCGTGATTATACTCAACGTTAAAGGAAAATATAAAAGATTAGCGAATCCCGTGGCATCTTGTAACAAAACACCGTGAGGTCTTGAGAGAAAAATATCAATAATGAAACTGGTTAAATACTTCACGGTGCAGAGAACATGTCTTGAGGAAACATCACTGGGTCTTCATGTGTTCTCCAGGTTAATGGAAACGATGCTCGCGGGTATATTAATTCTTGTTTATATTAGAGGTCAGCCCGTAACTCCCCCCACACCCGACAATCTAGGACGGGCTGCGCTCATTACCATCTGGCTCTATTATGCAAGGCCGCCAAATCTATATCCAATAAATGGTAATTGCGGGACTAATTGCAGGGATTACCTCGTCTTAGGCGGCCATCACGGATTTCTGTGGTTTTGAAGAAATTTAAAGGTATTTTCCGGATGGTCCGAAGGAAGGATTACTATTACCATAACATGAGTAACTGAGCCATAACCACAAAATGGTTCGCCATTATCTTCTTTAACCCGGAATTATTGGCGATGGAGCGGAGGAGCCGCGTGGGCACCTCTGATAATAGAGTTGCAAGTCGTTCACAGACCTACGAGAGTCTCGACCATGAAGGTTCACCAGACTGGTAACAGACGTAGAGGCGAGGACCGTCTCCCGGCACACCGTCTCTCCTCACGATAAAACTCAACTGTTAAAGAAGCATTAACCAACAACTATCTTTACAGATGCGGTAAGAGCAGAGCGTTGCAGATAATTGGAACCCAAACTGAGTTTACGGCCGATATTACCATAAGAATGTTTACAGCAAGCATCCACGAGAAGCATGACCACTCCCCATTTTCTTTAACTCTGAACCAATTGTACGAGAAGAAATTATGGGGCTGAGCAGAGGGAATTGACGCGAGGTTGTTTCGTGGTTGTCATGGTCGTTAATGCTTGTAAGCTTGTTAGAGGAAGGTGATTATCACCGCCGGCTGGAACGTCCAACGAGGCGGGCTGCCTACTCCCCGCCCTTATAAGGGAGTCGTCAAGACACTGGAGGACGCCCCTCCGACGGTTTTTACTGGCCAGGTCTTCACGAAGCCGCCCAATTGACACTACTGTTTACACTATCATATGATCCTTCCTCACAGGCCTTCAGCACCGTGAGCGCACGACACAGCAAGGTTGACGTGGCCCTGTACTGACAACTGGTGGCACTTCCAACGCGTCGTTGTCATATCTTCATGTGTGACCTGTAGTACCCGGAGTATGGGAACCTGTATGGCACCACACTAGTAGTTATTATGTCCTTTGAAAATCCTCACCATCGTTAATCTCACTCTCATATAATAATAAACAATACAAGTTAAAGGAACATTGAGCCACCTCTTGTGTACAGTAACTGAATGAGATCTTCCTGACAACAGTGGAGCTCATCTGTCCAAGGAAGACAATATTTCTCTGCAGTTTTTCGAGTATTCGCGGAATGTAGCCCATGAAGCGCTGTGACAAGAGACCTGAATACGTGGCTGGGGTTGAGCGACCCTCGGGGGACATTCCTCAGATGTTCCCTTGGAAAAATAATGATTTTCCTTCCGTCAGAAACTCTTCAAAAACTCTGGTCCCGCAGTCTACTACACTGGTTGATGCAGTGCGGGCGGCCTCGTGAAATCAAATATAACCTTACTTGACACAATGTACTGAAATGGATATTGTTTTTTCTCTGTATTGGTTTATAAAGCTTGTATAGAGAGAGGGTAGAGCTACGCACATGCCGATGCTATAATGTATTACTGCACTTCAACAACTAGGGGTTTTAAGCACACTAGCCCATCAACAATTAAAGATCACGAGAGATACAACCTTACAGAGAGGGCACATGAAGTTTTAGGGGGATATTCTGTATACAAAATTCAGACTCACATCAACTGAACACATCGTCCCCATAACACCACAACGCCTCAAGATCTCATTACTGTACAGCCACTGTTACGGGTCCTCACGCACACCGTCAACAACCACTGCTAAGACCTCCGAACACGTTTACTGAAGACGTATATTTGTATTTGACGTTTTTTATGAGTTATGATGTCAAATCTGACCCAAAAAAGTGGAACAGACTTGACTATTTCTTAATCCCTTCTCCAACACTCCTCCCTCAACACACTATATATCTATCAACTGTGTCGCAGGAGGGGAGGGGACACCCGATAACGCCCAGGTAACATTTCACCTGAGGATTATAAAAAGAGACACAGATAAAGAAGAAGAAAAAAAGGTCACAATCTGAGTGAGGTGTGTTGAGGCTGGTCAGACGGACGCCATGTGAGACAGTGACATCTCTCTCTCTCTCTCTCTCTCTCTCTCTCTCTCTCTCTCTCTCTCTCTCTCTCTCTCTCTCTCCTCTCACTCATCCTCCCCTCCTTCCTTCCTTCCCTTCCTCAATTACTCTACCCTTTTAAACCCAAACCATATATATATCGATCGCCTTCCAATATAGCCCATACTTACCTGCCATTACAGTTTATGATGAAGAGGTCACCATTCTGGGGAGGAAATGGGGAGAAGGGTGTTTGTGCACAGAGGGTAAAGTGGGGATAGTGGCGGGGTAGGGGTGAACGTGAGGAGGGATAGGGTGTGAGAGGGGGAGGGGGATGTTGGGTAGGGATAACGAGTGAGAGAAAAGGGGTGTTTGGGGACGAAGGATAGAGGGTTTGCTGGGGTAAGGTAGGGGGTAAACTGTGAGAGAAAGGGAGAGAGGAGGGGGATAAAGGGAGAGGGGATGGGGATAAAGAGGGGGGAGGGGGATAAAAAAGGGGGGATAAAGAGAGAGGGAGGGGGTGGGAGGGCCGGGAGCTACTCGGCTTGGGGTAGCGAGGATGTAAACAGTTTACTCCTATTCTCTGGAAATTATTACCCTCCCTTGGTATAAATATTTACTCCCTGGCAGACCATAAACTTCCCCCCTTGCGATTATTTTCACACAGAGAGGTCGTTTAGAGGTGGTTGGTACCGTGGTGTGGCGGGGAGGAACTTCTACGTTTACACCAGAACTCGGGTTCGATACTGTAAACACGGTAGCAGTGAAGTATTACAAGCTTATGGTATGTTGGCATCTTGATAGTAAATCTGTCTTTAAAATAGCCCCAGGTAACCCCTTTATGATACTGTACAGGTAAAAGGTAAACTGTAACTGGTAATTTAAAGGTATGGGGGCCTTTACTGTGACCATTCATAATATTATGCATAGTGAAGAAATCAAGTTATAACTCAGAGGTATATTTAATGATGCAGGTAATCTAAATGACAAAGACCAAACAGGTGTGCTATATTTTCCCTTTGGTTTTAGATAAGCAATTCTTGATCACAATACCAACACGCTCAGTCTCATCTCGACTCCACTTCAAACACCTCTATTGTCCGACGACTTGAATTCTACACGAAAAAAGAAGACAGTTCTCCTTCCACCCAGAACCTAACATAAGTCCCACACCCTAAAATGTAAAACAGCCTCTTTCTTCTTCTTCTTCTCCACACACAATGCGCCTCTAACGTTGTCCATGGATTTCTATTGTACAGTCCCCATTCACCTCATGCCGAACACCTATTTGCATTGTCCGGTCCAGCCTGGAGCCTAACACTGCACCCCACAGCGGGCAGTATCGTCCCACGCGCTGCCTTATCAGTCAACATTGACTCACAGCGACACTCACACCAGCGCGATGTGGAGTCTCCCACCAGTGCGATAACTTAACTAACATGTACAGAACACCTGGCCTCCACTGGTGGGTGTCTTACAAGCTATCTACCTTCTTGCTTCTTCCTCTTCCTCATTATTCTATCTTCTTTCTCTCTTCTTCGTACACAGGCCAGGGCAGACATCGAACTTGTAGAACACCGTTAAAAAAAAGCAATTGGATCATTGTGTTGCCAATGAATAAAACAACATACTGAATATGGGTTTATGGACGCAAGGTGACCAGCCCTGACAGACGCTCCGCTCTTGAACACAATCCTGATGGAGATCTCCCTGGGAAATAATTTTTACAGCCGAGTTTTATCGATCGTTTTGCATTTTATGATGGCGTTGTGTTGCGTCGGAGGAGCGTCGTGGTGTTACTTAGTGACGGAATGACTTTTAAATCAAAGTTCCCCGATGAGACGATTAGCTTGATTTCTGGGGTAATAGCTGGGGGAAGTCTTGTTCTTTTTGAGGTAACAGGTGGGGGAAATCTTGGTCTTTCTGGGGTAACAGGTGGGGAAAGTCTTGGTCTATCTGGGGAACAACTCGCTGAACTTTGGTCTTGGGGGAAAATATTGTCACCTGGTATTATAGAACAACCTGGCAGTACCTGGTAACTGGTATTTGGTAACATATTGACATTTTCCATTTCTGTAAACTGCATGTACCTGGTATCTAGTGTTATATTCAGTTGCAAACAAGTACCTAATATGGCCATAACCTGCTATTACCTGGCACGAGTACAACTTACAGGTACCTGGTATTCCTGTAACTTAATGGTATTTGACTTCAATTTTCACCTCACGATTGAATCTCATAGTATGTTCTCATGTCCGTTCTAATTAATCCAAAAAAAAATACATACATTAATTTTGAAGATAGTGACATTTGTTTACCTGCATACACTAATTAATTACCTATTAAAGGCGCTACTTAATCAAGCTGCTGCACCTGTTCTCTGGGCACAGTAAATGTGGCCACCCTAAAATTAGATGGATTTTATAATTAGACTCAAGGGCCACGCCGGAGAAATAGTGTGTAAACTTTGACTGGGTAAACGGGGCCACAGTTATTATGTGGCCACAGTCTTTAGGGGCCACAGTCTTTAGGAGGCCACAGTCTTTAGGGGCCCACAGTCAATAGGGGCCCACAGTCTTTAGGGGCCCACAGTCAAAAGGGGCCCACAGTCTTTAGAGGCCACAGTCTTTAGAGGCCTCAGTCTTCAGGGGCCACAGTCTTTAGGGGTCACAGTCCTAATAGGCCCCAAACCAACCCATCCTATGAATTAATATTGGGGTCTAGTACTAAGAGGCTCCAACTTAGCTTAATGTAGTAAACTCTCTCTCTCTCTCTCTCTCGGTCACACAAAACATCTATAACTCCCATATGGTTTATTCTTATTTACATATTATTATTATCATTATTATTATTATTAATTTACTGATTATCGTCCGGTTAAAAATATCGACCTATAGTGATAACGGAGGCTGGAGAAAAGGCCACAATAGACTAAGATAATGCACAAAACTTCAGCTGGTAATTTTAGAAACAGGGAGAATACATTAAATTAGTCGGTAATTTTTAGAAAGACGTGAGATTAAATCGGGTGGTAATTTAAGAGATGAGAGATTATCTGAAATACTTTAGTAACTTGAGAGACAAAAGAGATAAAAAGTAAAATAATCAGTGGAGAAGATAACAGCCCAAGAGATGGTATTTTAAATTAGTCGGCAGCTTAAGAGATAATGTATATACGTTGGTGAGGTTCAGAGATGAGAGATAATATTAGGCCAGCGGGATGGTTTTTAAGAGATGAGAGATAACGAGAGCCTGTACTTGGCCTGACATAGCAAGGCACAACAACACTTTACATACAGACCAGACCGGGATTTGTCTTCTTGGGGACGTTTTTAGTGTTTGTGTGTGTGTTTGTTTGTTTTTGTTTGGTGGTAGTGGTGGTGAGGGTTGTGGTGATGGTGGTGGTGAGGGTGGTGGTGAGGATTGTGGTGATGGTGAGGGTTGTGGTGGTGAGGATTAAGGCGATGGTGAGGGTTGTAGTGGTAAGGGGTGTGGTGGTGGTACTGATGGTGATGATTGTGGTAGTGGTGGTGATGGTGGTGGTGAGGGTGATGGTGGTGGTTCAGTTGGTAGTAGTAGTAGTAGTAATGTCAGTTATGATGGTGGTGAGAGCGGTGGTATTAGGACAGTGGTGTTGATACAATGGTGTTGATAATGAAGATTGTGGTAGTGGTAATAAGTGATTATAATGATAGTAATGGCAGTAATGATGTAATTCCTTATTTTAATGACCTGAACTACGCCCAGACAACTCTTATCAAAATTAATTAATACACCACTCAGTCCTGATCCATCCCCTATGTACTTTATGTGCCTATAGAACATAACATAGGTAAAGGAGTGTTGGTGTTAGCGATAATAATTAACTCAACACGATCATCTCCCTCAGCATCCTATTATAGGGGGGTGACTATGACCTAACACCTCACGGGGCACATGATGAACGACCCTCTAGCATGTGTAGTCTTGTGTCCTCCCGTGACCGATCACCACCGCCACCAAATCTATCATTACTCTGAATCGGATTTGTTTTACAAGGTTTACGAGAACAACTGTAAGGTAAAATAATAATAAAACAAATACTGAGATAAGTCAAATTAAGTTAATCTAATCGTATGATATTTTCGTTTCATCTCAATTATCAACGACTAAAGTGTAATTGGTTTTTGTGGTGGTTCATTTGGATAATCATACAATCATACGGTCGTCATCACAACCAGAATGATGATTGTACCTGAACTTAAGGTAATCAATATCATCCTGTCAGCTGAAGTTCATTAATATTATCATGAGATATATACAATTTCCATTCCATTAGTATTAAATAACCTCAACTTAATATAATTATACTAGAACATCAACATACCTCAGATTTCACCAAGTTTCCGCCTCACAAACATATAAAAATTCATTAATATTCGCATTAATATCAGATAGGAAATTGCAGAGAGAACTAAGTGAGAGAGAACAGTGTTTAATAACCCTTGGCAGCTACAACATAAACAACAGTAACGAAGAAATAACATGTTGTTCTTCTCATTCTCTAAAAGTTATATATTTGTTGTAAATTTTGAATATTTTATAACCTGGTAATAAAGGCAAAACCACAACAAACACCACAACACAATATTTCAAACCTGTATCATAACAAGATCCTTCATAACTCTCCAACACTCTCCAACACTCCTCAAACACTACCCAAGATTCCCCAACACTCCAACAATACTAAACACTCTTCAACACTTCCCAACCTTCCTCAAAACTCCCAAAACACAGCTCCCACTTCCCCCTCCCCAACACTCCTCAACACTCCCCAACACCGCCAACACTCCCCAACACTCCCCCAACACAGCGTCTCCCTCCCCAGGACTCACACAGACGGCCTTAAAATGTATTGTTGTATTCCTCGACAAATTTGGCCAATAAAAGATAAATACTTATCAGGTCGACCCAGTGAGACTGAAAAGGCAAAACTGCGTGAACTAACTGGTCAGGGTACAAGGTGCAGGTGTGTGTGTGGGTGCAGATGTGTGTGGGTAGGTGTAGGTGTGTGTGGGTGGGTGTAGGTGTGTGTGGGTAGGTGCAGGTGTAGGTGGGTATCGGCGTGGGTGGGTGTAAGTGGGTGGGTTTTGGCGGGAGTGAGATGTAAGTATGAGTGGGTGTAGACATGTGTACAGGTGTATATCCGGGCGTCGGTACAAGCGTGGGTGTAGATTTGGGTATAGCCATTAATGAAGGTGTAGAAGTAGGGTACGAAAGTAATCTTTTGGCCAGGGTGTAGGCTAGGGTGTTGGACCAGGGTGTGGCTCTAGGGTGTGAGGGTAAGGGTGTAGATCCAGGGTAAGGGTTGTACTGTAGATCCAGGGTGAGGGTGTAGATGTAGGGTGTGAGGGTGAGGTGAGGGTGTAGTGGGCGAGCGAGGGAGGGAGGGAGTTGAGAGCATGTCGGGAGAATCTGATAACTTGTGGACAGGGACAAAAAACACGAACATATCAGAGTCACACACGATGACTCTGGCAGCCTATACTGTGTTGAGGGTGAGAAGGAAGGAGGGGGAAGAAGGAGAGGAAGGCAGGAGGAAGGAGAAGGTAGGGAGGGGGTAATTGAGGGAGGAGGTGGGGGAGGGAGGTAGGGGAGGAGGAGGAAGGAAAAGGAGGAAGGAAGAGAAAGGAAAAGGTAATGGTTGGAGGGTAATGAAGAAAGAGGTGGGGGAAAGAAAATGGAAAAAAAGGAGGAAGGGAGAAGAAAAGAGATATGGGGGAAGAGGGTAGGAGGATAATAAGGGAGAAGGGAGGAGGAAGGTAAAGTAACAAGAAAGAAGGAAGGAAGGAAGGAAGGAAGGAAGGAGTGAAAAAAATAGATAGGAAATTTAAAAAATATATATAACAAATGAACGAAAATAAAAGAAAAATGGAAAATATACAAAAAATCGTACAAAATGAAGACAAAAACAATAAACAATAAAAAAAAAAAAAAATTACCTGAACAAAAATAACATAAATAGAAAGTGAAAGGGAAGAGAATTAGGATAAAATAAAAAAAAATATAAAAAATAAATCGAAAGAGAACGAAAAAGAAAACGAAGTGAAAAGAGACAATGAAGGAAAAGAGGAAAGAATTGGAAGTGAGGGAAAGATAAAAATAAAAAAATAGATAGAAAATAGGAAAAGAGAAAATCCAAAAATGAAAAAAAAAGTAAAATAATAAAAAAAATAAAAATAAAATTAGGCAGAAAGAAGCGAATCCGGAAGAGGAAACCGTTTATTAGGAGTGATGGAGGAGGAGGAAGAAGAGGAGGAGGAAGAAGAGGAGGAGGAGGAAGAAGAGGAGGAGGAGGAGGAGGAAGGATGATAATTAGGAAGACGATAAGAGATAAGGATCACCACCCACTCACCCGTGTCCTGTACCAGTCTACTCGGATCTACTGACTGACTGCCTGAGCTACAGACTGACTGACTGACTGACTATTTTACTGACTGACTGAGTACTTTACTGACTGTGTTACTGAGTGACAGCTAAGAGACAAACAACTACCCAAACAAAAGCTAAAGTAACAGAACAAAAGTGACAGAACACCGAAAACAAAAGTGACAACGAAAACAAAAGCCAGTGACTGAACAACGAAAACAAAAGTGACAGAACACCGAAAACAAAAGTGACAAGGAAAACAAAAGCCAGTGACTGAACAACGAAAACAAAAGTGACAGAACAACGAAAACAAAAGCGACAGAACAACGAAAACAAAAGCGACAGAACAACAAAAACACAATCCTCCACAACAGCTAAATCAGAACTCAAGTCTCTAAGCTAAGATACACCTGAAGAGCTAAAATATTAGCACAAAAAGCTAATTAAAAGCAGTTATATATCTTCAAAGAACCACCAGTGAGATGTTAGCAATAGAACAACAAGCAATTCGTTACTGTCATACACACATACGAATTACTGTTTGTCATCCACGTACAGGTAACCAGGTACAGGTAATTAGATTCAGGTACAGGTAATTAGATACAGGTATAGGTAAGTAGATACAGGTACAGGTAATTAGATACAGGTACAGGTAATTAGATACAGGTATAAGTAAGTAGATACAGGTACAGGTGACTTGATCCAGGTACAGGTAACTAGATACAGGTACAGGTAATTAGATACAAGTCCAGGTAACTAGATACAAGTCTAGGTAACTTGATACATATACAGGTAACTAGACACAGGTACAGGTAACTAGACACACGTACAGGTAACTAGACACAGGTACAGGTAACTAAATACACAGGTACAGGTAACTAAATACACAGGTACAGGTAACTAAACACACAGGTACAGACGCCAGAGTTACGTTTCAAACTCGTTATACACGATAAACCAATCACGTATTATACAACAGTGGCCGGAGTTTATACGTGTATGGTACAAGTGTGAAGTCTAAAGGGATGATATATTGATTCGATCCGCAAAAGTCGTCGAATATTCTAAATTCTGAGGTTTAATGGGGATTTGTTGCCACCGGTGAGACCGTACTTGAAGCGATGAACACTGTAAGGGTAAGTAAATTTAGTGTGTGTGTGTGTGTGTGTGTGTGTGTGTGTGTGTGAAAGAGCGAGAGAGAGATAGAGAGAGACAAACTACTGTATATCCTTCACCCCTACCAATATCACACCTCATGCACAGGACTCTATAAGAAACTGTGAAATACAAACATAAAAAAAGTAGAAAAGAAGAGAAAAAACTCATGCACAAAGAAAAGTAAGAGAGAAAAAGAAAAAAAACATAAAAAAATAAAGAGAAAAAAGCCCCCCAAAAAAGAAAAACCTCACATCAAAAAAAAGTCTGTAACCCTAATATAAAAGTGAGGAGGGACTGTCAGTACTTCCCGGTGACTCAAACTCAACATCCTCAAATCTAAGACGTAATGATTTCCCTCATCCCCCCTCACCCCCCTTCCCTCTCCTCTCACCCCCCCTCCCCCTCACCCCCCTTCCCTCTCCTCTCACCCCCCCTCCCCCTCACCCCCTCCCCTCATCCCCCCCTTTTCCTCATCTATTTCCCTCTATCAATCGGTACTATATAAATAACACATTACATCAACACGATAATATTAACTTGTTTTCAATTCATTTTTATACAATGTTTTAAATTATTCTATTGGAAGAAGAAGAAGAAGAAGAAGAAAATAATGAGCAAAATATTCATCCGTTGAGCAAGTGGGAAGAAAAATTATATAGCAATGATGCAAAAAAAAAAGGTGTTAAACCCCAGCTTGTGTAGGGTGTAAAAAGTGCCAAGTGTGTGTGAGTAACGGTGAGCCTTATGTAACAACCTCTCTCTCTCTCTCTCTCTCTCTCTCTCTCTCTCTCTCTCTTACGTCCTCCTTAACCTACATCTCCAACACCCTTTCCCACACACCCCCCCATCACACACACACACACACACACACTACGAAAAAGTCTTGATAGAGGATAAGCTACGACAAAAGAGAGACAGACAGACAGACAGACAGACAGACAGACAGACAGATAGATAGATAGACAAACAGAGGAACCACTACCGAGTAACTATATATCGCCTCAACAAAACACTAACTGAACATATACCATTAATAACTAACCCAACTTAACTTAAACAATAAACCACACCAAACATAACATTACATAATTAAGCTGAACAATAACACGTATCTAAGCTTTATATAGCTCAACCTCAGCTTATTTAATTTTCTTATGATCAAATTTAGAATTATGTAACTATTTATATTATTTACACCTCAAGTATAATACAGGTATGAGATAATTAGTACATTATTTAAACCACAAGAACATTACAAGTGTGAGGTAATTATCATTTAAACTTTCATTAGCATACAGGTAAATTAATTACACCTGAAGAGAAGTTATCGCAAAGAGGCAGAATCAATTATACCTGACCTGACCTCACCTCACCTCCATCGACCATCTCTTATGCATGCTGGGAAAACTCTGACCGGCTTGTGTTCAGTCACGCTCAGTCACTAAGCCGTCATCTGTCCCTCAGAGAAGCATCAGTCATTTATCTCCAGTTCATCATACAGTCATCATCCTCGTGTGTTGCAACCAGTCATCATCCTCGTGTGTTACAACCAGTCATCATCCTCGTGTGTTACAACCAGTCATCATCCTCGTGTGTTACAACCAGTCAACATCCTCGTGTGTTGCAACCAGTCATAATCCTCGTGTGTTACAACCAGGCATCATCCTCGTGTGTTACAACCAGTCATCATCCTCGTGTGTTGCAACCAGTCATCATCCTCGTGTGTTACAACCAGTCATCATCCTCGTGTGTTACAACCAGTCATCATCCTCGTGTGTTACAACCAGTCATCATCCTCGTGTGTTACAACCAGTCAACATCCCCGTGTGTTGCAACCAGTCATCATCCGGTACTCGTAACTCCATTATTTCCGGTAAATTGTCTCTGATACAGAATATTAGAACATTATCTTCTCTCAGTACAGTTATAACGAGGACACTCCAGCTAAACTAATGATATAAATCACACGAGTTATTCACACCCCTACCACGACCAGCAAAGGAGGGAGTTGATTTGTTTTTTTTATCAATTTCATCCCTTATTATATTAAATCAATTATACAGCTAGCATCATAGAAAATAGAGCAACAGAGGTGATAAAAGATCCATGTTGACCTTTGGCCTTACCCACTTCCCTCCCCTCCTTTCCCCTTCCTCTCCTCCTCTCCTCTTTCCCGCCCATCCCTACCCCTCCCCACCCAAAAAGAAGACTAACTTGGGTCCTCTCTACGACACCCCTGACCTCTTCCCAGGTTTGGTTGACTTGAAGAGAGTTATCAATGATCTAGCTTGTACGGACTCTCTGACTCACCCACTAAACAGATGGATTACAATGTCCAACAGCGACGGAGACGAGCGGCGACCTCTCTTTCTCTCTCTCTCTCGTGTGTGTGTGTGTGTGTCAGGAACCAGCTGTTCAGGGCATGAGCATCACTCACTTGTATAATCTGGTCCTCCGCTGCAAGGCTGGTCAAGTGAGGGGGCGGGGTGGAGGAAGGCAGACTCGGGGAAGACTCGTTTAACATGTGGTAAGCGGAGGAGAGTTGAAGCACGGGAGGAGGAAAAGGCGAAGGAGGTAAGGAGAAAGGGAGAGAGAGTTGAAGAACGGGTGGAGGAGGAGGCGGAGGAGGAAGGAGAATGAACTGAATAAGGAGGGAAGAGAAAGAGGATTGAAGGACGGGTATAAAGAAGAAGAAGAAGAAGAAGAAGAAGAAGAAGAAGAAGAAGAAATATTTTACCTACTACGAATACCCAAAAAAGTGTAAAGCATCATCCCACACACACACACACACACACACACACACACACACACACACACACACACACACCTATCTCTGTTCCTATTGTCTCGTGGGGTGTTTCCAGGTCATGTAGACAGAGAGAAAGGCTAAGGTAGATGGCAATGTTCACCGTCTGCTAATGCTGGTGTTAACATGAAGACCTAAACAGGTTATACAGTGACTAGATGAAGATTGAGTGGACAACTTTCGTGACTCCTCGACCGATATCTGAGCCAGTCGCTTGAAGTCTTGGTGTCAGATGGTCGCTTAAACTCCAGGTGTTAGGTGGTCGCTTAAACTCCAGTGTCAGATGGTCGCTTAAATTCCAGTGTCAGATGGTCGCTTAAATTCCAGTGTCAGATGGTCGCTTAAACTCCAGTGTCAGATGGTCGCTTAAATTCCAGTGTCAGCTGGTCGTTTAAACTCGTGTCAGGTGGTCCCTTATCTAACACAATAGAGGGAATGTTTATTTATTTTCCTACATTGTTAAACAAATATTCAAGGGTTTATAGCATTTAAATAAAGACATACGATGAATACTGGATAAATTAGATACAAAATAAAAAAAAATTTCAGTTAACTTATATGCCACATAGTGATATGAGAGTGTATCAGTCTATTAGAAAGCTCTCTGATATATGAGACGATATAGTGATATACAAGTGTACTGTATATGAAGCGGCAGTACAGTACGTTATAAACCTCCGATATATGAGACGATATAGTGAAGCCACAGGCAGTCTCCTTCACTCCCTCTCACCTTATGATGTCATGTTAGGCGACCCACAACCATAACAAAACACGTTTGTCTACCCTTGGCTGCATGGCACTTTATTCCTGTCTCTTATTTGTCACCTTTCACTATCTCCTGTCGATTAATATCTGCCTGTCTCTCTCTCTCTCTCTCTCTCTCTCTCTCTCTCTCTCTCTCTCTCTCTCTCTCTCTCTCTTACTCAGGAAATACAAGTCTGAGCCATCAACTCATATTCATTTGCCTCATTTCCTCTCATCCATCATTACCAACCTCTCTCTCTCTCTCTCTCTCTCTCTCTCTCTCTCTCTCTCTCTCTCTCTCTCTCTCTCTCTCCGGGGTCTCTTCCGTTTCTGAAATTTATAGCCCCCTTCCTCTTCCTCTGTTCCTACTTTCCCTCCTTCCGTACCGCTTCTTGTCCCGTCCTCCTCCCCCCTCCTTCCGTCCATACCGCCCCTCCCACCGTAATCCTCCCTCCCTCCCCTCCTTCCGTCCACACCGCTCCTCCCGCCTCCCGTCTTCACGTCGTTCATCCCCGTTTCAGCTACACATAAACGAGGCAGCAGCCGATTACGTACCATTAATCTTTATCACAACCGCCTCATACATTACGACTCACTCAAAAATCCGACCACTGTCAAGTGTGTGTGTGTGTGTGTGTGTGTGTGTGTGTGTGTGTGTGTGTGTGTGTGTGTGTGTGTGTGTGTCGTCTTGAAAGCATGGCATTTTTAGGATATAAACATACGTATAGAGAGTTATCCAATATTTCATACAGACATACATACATACACTCGTTACCAATAACCAAACACACAGAACACATGGCTGTTTAGTCATCTCTCTCTCTCTCTCTCTCTCTCTCTCTCTCTCTCTCTCTCTGCTTTGTCCACCTCAGTCCAATATGCAGATGTCAGGACTCATACATTCAACGTCTTCATCAACTTTAATTGCACAGAACTCATGAATTGTGTGGTCTTTAGGTCCTCACGAAGGTCTCACGGCTCAAAAGATCTGAGGTCGGATACACGATACTCCGGATAACGAATATTCATCCTAATTGATGATGTAAGAAGTTACGGATAATGAATATTCCTCCTAATTGATGATGTAATACAGTACGGATAATGAATATTCTTCCTAATTGATGATGTAAGAAGATCCGGATAATGAATATTCATCACAATTGATGCTGTAAAAATATTTGTCTCGGCTTAGCCTAAAATAAATAATTAATGTCAAAAAAATAGGCTCAAAATTGCCCTATAACTTTACCTTAAGTAGACATGTTAACTTAGATAACAGTTAGGGGCAGTGTGGATATAGTACACTGCATACTTAGCCATCGAGACACAGGGAGGCAACATTTGGCCGGTACTGCACTGGACCGCCCTCACTTCCCTAAACTATAAAGTTAAGGACCCATTTACAGCTGGGTGGACAATGGGTGCATCAGGTTTGAACCATTGATCCTTAGGACGAGACGAGAATTGTGTCCACTCGGCCTCAGCCTCCCTACAGGACTGACTAACACAGCAAAACAATCGGGGGTTTTATGTAACAGTACTATAGAGTGATGTATGGGCGGGTTAACTCAGCCCACCCCTACCCCGACGCCCCGTGACGCCCACTAGCCCCAGGTGAGTCACACGGGGAGAGGGCAGAGGGAGGGAGAGGACAGGTAAGGTAGGAATAAGGAGGAGGTGAAGTAAAGTGAGGTGCAGGAGACGGTAGGAGGGAGAGCAGCAAACAAAGGTAAAGGTGAGAGAGATGGAGGAGGGAAAGGGAGAGTAAGGTAGTGGTGGGGGGGAGAGAGAGGGGGATACTGAGGGTGTAGCTGCGTCAGGGATACAAAGGTAAGAGTCAGGGAGGATGAGGGTGAGGGTGACGTAGGGCGGGGCGAAGAGGGAGGAAATGTATGGATGAGACACGAGCTGAGGGCTAAGGGGCTGGACTGGGAGCTGTAGACATGAAATGATTTATATTTGGTTAGATTTAAGGAATACATAAGGCGTGTGTGTGTGTGTGTGTGTGTGTGTGTGTAAGGATGACGCCCAAGGACCTGTCACCACACCACCAACACAGGGACACCTACCCACCATCACCTCAAGTAACACGACATAACAACAACCAACGCTTAAGGGCTTGAGTGATGAGAGAAGAATAACAACAAGTAGAATAAGGCGAAGGTGGAGACGAGGAAGAAGATAAAGGATAAGGCGTAATAGGGCAGAGATGGGAGGAAAAGGAAAGGTGAGAGTGGGAGGTGATGGAAGAGGGCGAATACTTAAGGTACGGGTATACGAGAGTCAATGATAGGAGAAGAAGCTTAGTTGAGGAGAAGGAAAGAAGGAGTTTTCTGGACCTGAATTGGGCAGAGATGGACGAAGATGGAGTCTCTTGTAACGTGGGTGGTGATGGAGGAGCTTACACCCCTTCTACCCCACCCCACCCTACCGCACCCCTACATCACCCCCACCCTACCGCACCCCTACACCACCCCCACCCTACCGCACCCCTACACCACCCCCACCTTACCGCACCCCTACACCACCCCCACCCTACCGCACCCCCTACACCACCCCCACTCTACCGCACCCCTACATCACCCCCACCCTACCGCACCCCTACATCACCCCCACCCTACCGCACCCCTACACCACCCCCACCCTACCGCACCCCTACACCACCCCCACCCCCTGGAGAAGTGAGTCATTCGTGGCTGTAAACACAATCGCCATACAAGACCCTCACACAATAGAGTCGTGAATCGTTTGCTAAGATGAATGACTCTGAAGATAACAACGCTCTCCCACCTTTTTTAAATATCGTTATTTTCCACACAGACCGCGATCAAGACAAAAGGTACAGACCACACGTAAAACTCACGTTATAAATGAAGAAAAAATTACCATAAATACAAAAAAAAAAAAAATCGCGCGTGACCAACACCACCCCCCCCCCCCTTCCCTCTGCCTCTCCCTCCTCACTCCAGACGGCACAAAAAGAATGATCATTGAGAAACTACGAGCTGGAACATCGACCCCCTCCCTCTGTTTCTCCCTTCCTGCCTTATCTCCCCCTTTCTCCCATCCTTTTCTGTCTCTTTCTCTCTCTTCCTTCCGTATACCTCCCTCTCTCTCTCCTTCTATTGCTCCTTTCCTCCTTACTTACCTCTCTCTCTCTCTCTCTCTCTCTCTCTCTCTCTCTCTCTCTCTCTCTCTCTGTGTGTCCGACATTGCAAATAAGCTTCAGTTTCGCAAGTCATCAGTTGATCATTAAGCAAACGAGCTGTCAACTACTTAATGACGGATCTTGGTCAGCAGTTACGTGTGTGTGTGTGTGTGTGTGTGTGTGTGTGTGTGTGTGTGTCGCTTAATACAACCGTGGCGGGGGTCGAGTTTTATAATCCTTGTTCTTATTGGTGCAACTTTTCTGAAGGTTCGATAGGTGCTAATGGGGACGGTTCGGCGGGGGCAGGATCCTTAAAGGTGTGTTCTATGTGGGAGGGGAGGTAGGTTCTGTGTGGGAGGGGAGGTAGGGTCTATGTGGGAGGGGAGGTAGGTTCTATGTGGGAGGGGAGGTCGGTTCTGTGTGGGAGGGGAGGTAGGTTCTGTGTGGGAGGGGAGGTAGGTTCTGTGTGGGAGGGGGAGTAGGTTCTGTGTGGGAGGGGAGGTAGGTTCTGTGTGGGAGGGGAGGTAGGTTCTGTGTGGGAGGGGAGGTAGGTTCTGTGTGGGAGGGGGAGTAGGTTCTGTGTGGGAGGGGGAGTAGGTTCTGTGTGGGAGGGGGAGTAGGTTCTGTGTGGGAGGGGAGGTAGGTTCTGTGTGGGAGGGGAGGTAGGTTCTGTGTGGGAGGGGAGGTTGGTTCTGTGTGGGAGGGGAGGTAGGTTCTGTGTGGGAGGGGAGTTAGGTTTTATGTGGGAGGGGAGGTAGGTTCTGTGTGGGAGGGGAGGTTGGTTCTGTGTGGGAGGGGAGGTTGATTCTGTGTGGGAGGAAGTAGGTGTGAAGGAAGCGTTTCATGATAGCTGAAGTACAGAAGGAAGAAGCAGTGAATGGGTTCTGAAGGAGGAATAAGTCTCTCAAGGAAGAGGACTCGAAGGAAGAGGTTGTAAAACGGCTCTGAAGGGAATGGTTTCTGAAGGAGGAGGAAGCGCGTGGGAAGAGAATGTCCTCCTCAAGACGACGTTCATCCCGCGGTTCTTTGAGAGATCCTGTAGGAGGGAGAAGGATCTTGTTTTTGTCTTTGTCAGAATATAATACCGACAGGAATGTTTTTTTAAGTTACTCCTTCAGTCTGACTGTTCTTGTAGAGAGTGAGAAAGTTACTCGTGCATTATAACTGTTCTAATGGGGGGGGATTAAGTTATAGTTCCCTCCTCTAGATGAGCTATAATGGGTATAGAACTTAATGGTCCTCTCGGCATTATAGACCAAAAGCGTATAAGTTACTCTTCAAATGAGGTTTTATACATATACTAATTTACTCGTGAAAACAAATTCGTTCTTACGGTAGGAAATAAATGGCCTCCTTCATTCAAATCCTCCATACAAATATAATACAGAAGAGACACATCAAGAAAAACATCAATAAAAACAAAACAATATCAAACATTTGGGTAAACAAAAGTGAATTAATATTTTCATCTCAATAAGAAAATAAAACAACAGAGGAACAATGAATGAAAAGTAATACAAACAGCAGCGGATAAAGTGAAGGATTATGAAGGATAAGATAATAGTGAATGAAGGAACACAAGAGAATAAATGAGAGAGAAGTCATCCAGGAGAACAAATAAGGTCATCGAGAGATCAGGAAGAACAAGAGGTGAACAATAGTGAACAAAACTTTTTTCTGCTGCCCCTCCTCCTCCTTATGCAGCAGTAGAGCAGTGAACATTACCCCCCCCCCTACTCTCCCTCCCTCTATCCCTCCTTCCCTCTCCCCAAACAGCTGTTGCAGGCCGCCACCACCATCACTACCACGACTAACAACCAACATTATCAGAGTAGGAAAAATGCGCGCGCGAGAGAGAGAGAGAGAGAGAGAGAGAGAGAGAGAGAGAGAGAGAGAGAGAGAGAGAGAGAGAGAGAGAGAGTAGGAGTCTGCAGGGAACCATTACAACTATATTAATTACAACACATTACAGCCGGGTGGTGGTGGTGGTGTCTTCAGGAACGTGCGGTTCCTTACTGACCAACTTCCATTAGGTGAAATTACCTTGGCCAGACACCTCTCTTATTTGCATGTACTAGTTCTTTTCTTTTTTATGAACACACACACACACACACACACACACACACACAGCCTTATAAATAATGTACATTAAGTATAAGTATTAAAACAATATATTTCCCTCTCTTCTGCAGCTTATGAGTAGAAGAAAAAATAGTTGATGTAATAGTAACAATTACTTTCCTATTTGGTTGTCGCCCACAGTCAGGATTATGTGCGAGGTGATGGTTAAGCCTTGGCCGGGGGTAATACTGTTGGTGATCATTAATATGTATATGTATATAGTGATCAACACAGCTCTGTACAGTTAACCTTCACTGTGAACACCAAGACCCCCAGACTTCCCCCTATAGCCATACTAGCTCATGTAATGATTGGTGTCTTATAAAGTGTACACCATCACTGTGCATCATTAGTGTACACCATCACTGTGCATCACTAGTGTACTCCCCTGTGCATGACTAGTGTACACCATCACTGTGCATGACTAGTGTACACCATCACTGTGCATGACTAGTGTACACCATCACTGTGCATGACTAGTGTACACCATCACTGTGCATGACTAGTGTACACCATCACTGTGCATCACTAGTGTACACCATCACTGTGCATCACTAGTGTACTCCCCTGTGCATCACTAGTGGACATCAACACCTTACTACTAACAAACTCCTACTGAGCATCAATAGGCACAATAGTTGTATATAACTGTTGTTCACCACCACCATCATCAGTGTGCACCATAAAGGAACAGACATTAATGTACACCACAGATGTGAAGCATCAGTTTATACCAACACAAGTGTACACCATAATGTGTAACACTAGGGTTTGCCAGCACAGTTATATGACACAAGTGTACACCAAACAGGTAGAGGACCAGTGTACACCAGGTAACCCGGCGCCAGTGTATACAGTACAACAGCAGCAGCAGCAGCAGCAGCCAGGCGGGTCATCAGAGCCACATTGTGTAGAGCAGTATTTATGTTCCCCCTGCCCTCGTCTCGTACCTCAAGTCACTCCAGCTATAAAATTATCATGAGCTAAGAATAAATAGTATAATCTTACGACCCGGATAATCACACTTTTAGCTGAGCTCATCAAAGATAATTGCTCTGTGTACCTGAACCTTACCTAGATAGATCTCCCGGGTTTGCTTCTCGCTATTAAATATCTAAGTCTGCATTATTTCATGTTTTTGTTCTCTCTCTCTCTCTCTCTCTCTCTCTCTCTCTCTCTCTCTCTCTCTCTCTCTCTCTCTTGGGTAGCTTATCTAGTTTATCAAGGTGTTGCTGTATAAGGCGTGAGCGTATACAGATGCAGGTAGAATGTGACGGTGATTCGTTGTGTATCTGGGAGTCTCTTGGCACAGGAGCTGCTCTCGTTAAGGCTAGCTATATGTAGGACGCAATATCTCAGGAGTCTATTTCTCACGACAACAGCTAACTTCAAGTCAGAACTAAGGAGAACACACTCCAGAACGCACACTCTAAACGCACTCCAGAACGCACACTCTAAACACACTCCAGAACGCACACTCTAAACACACTCCTTTTCCTTCTTACAAAACACATTATGTTAATTTCTCTTTTCCTCCCCACAGTAATAGACCAATTGTCCCTCTCCCTTACCTATAAAGCACATTTCCACAGTCTCTTTTCCTCTCCCTACAAATAACATTCCAACTCTTCCCCTCTCCTCCCCTCCCTCTCTGCAGAACACTCCAAGTTCCTCTCCCCTTCCATATATAACACACTACTCCTTCCTATAAAATACACTACAATTTCCTCTTCCCTTTCATACAAAACACACTCCAACCTTCCGTCTCCTTTCCTTCCCATCCATACAAAACACACACCAACCTTCCCTCTCCTTTCCTTCCCTTCCTACAAAACACACTCCAACCTTCCTTCTCATTTCTTTCCCTCCCTACAAAACACTTTAAGTCCCTTCTTCCCTTCCCTCCAACACACACACACACACTCTCTATTATCCCATGCAAAGACTATACGAAGTTTCCCTCCCTATAGCGACGCTCCCTGAGTAAATATTTATCTTCCCACCTCGGCGGTAATTACGGGGACTTGTAATGGAAAGGACATCCCCATCTGTAATTCTTTTGTTATTATTTGCATTACAGTCACAGTTTGTTAAGGGTCCGAAGAGGGAGGAAGGGGGGGGGGGGCGCTGGAGGGAGGAAACCATCTAGTCAAGTGAGTTTTCCATTAACGCTTCAAACTCATACACAGACGAGAGAGAGAGAGAGAGAGAGAGAGAGAGAGAGAGAGAGAGAGAGAGAGAGAGAGAGATAAAAACGAGAGAGAGAGAGAAGCGAGAGACAAAGAAAAACAAAGATAGACATAGACACAAAGAGGCAAACGAAAAAAACACTAAAATTAAACATAAACCCAACAGAGTAATAATTATTTTTTGGCTAGCTTAACTGGAGCCACTACTTGATGGGCCTGTACTGGACCCCCATTCCCTCCCTCCCTCAACCCCCCCTTTCCCTACTTCACCCCCCTCCCTCCCTCCCTCTACCCCCCTCCCTACTTCACCCCCCTCCCTCCCTCCCTCTACCCCCCTCCGTCCCTCCATCACCTCCCTCCCAATTGGTATAAAGTGGAACAATAATATGCAACTGCAATTTTCAGGAGGTAAGTTTTATAAAGATCTTTCTGCTGGAGGCTGCGTCCGTCCCATTAGTTGTGTGAATGTGTTGATATGTTATTCATAGGGGAGGTGAGGCTTTGAAGATATAGTATTGGGAGGGAGAGTGTGTGAGGGGGAGGGTAAATGAGAGAGGGAGAAAGGGAAAGAAGGGGAATGGAAGGGGAGTGAGGAGTGGAAAAGTGTGGGTGAGGGTAGTGGGGGGGAAAGAGATGAGGGGAAGGGGAAAGGGGGAGGAGGGAGTGGAGAATGGAGGAGTAAGGAAGAAAGAGTGATTGGGGAGTGGGGGAAAAGAATGGTATGGGAGTGAGGGGGGGGGGGATGGGAGGCTAAGTTGGAGGGTCGACGAAAGAAGGATAGGGAAGTGGGGAAGAAAAAGACAGACAGACAAAAGCTACACTACCCCAGACGAACCCCCCCCCCCCCCCCCCCACACACACACAGCAGCATGAATAAGGAAGGCCGACCAAGGAAAAGGAAAGGGAGAAAATGAAGAGGAAAAGGAAGAGGAGGCGGCTTGGCTTCGTACCATCGCAAAATCTTTCTCCTAAACGCCAAGGCAAAAATCGAGTCCTAATTTGTCCATCAGACCGTGTGTGTGTGTGTGTGGGGCCCCGCTTCCTCCCTGCCACATGTGCTTCTTCTCATGATTTTGGAGTTTTATTATTGACTCAGGAGCCCAGGTGATCCCTCACAAAGCGGCAGTCTTCAAACGAAACCACTCGACCATATTCCGTTTGTTTACGTATTCAAGAACGTGTACGGACATGTTTTGACTTCAAGACCGTGTTTACTCTGAGTTTGACTGATTCTTTTTTCGTTCTTTTTTTTTTCTTTCTCTTTACCTCTAAACAACCCAGATGTCTTTATCGAAGCAAGAGTGTATTTGACCAATTAGTACATTAGATATTCACATACTTGATGGCTTATTAAATCATATATAATACAACACCTATATACTAGAGAACAAGATGTAGAGAAGGCTGCATCTGGACAACCTAATTTTAGTGTTGGGTGAAGTAGTACTGGGTCTTGAGCATATAATTTGAGGGTAAGAAGTACCGGTTCGAGAGTAAATAATTTCAATGCAAAACACTTTGAGTCGAGCAGCTAATAATTTGAGTGAGAGTTAAATTATCACTTATGCATAAATTATTTCTTTAAGTCAATATGTAAAATGTTACTGGGAACGTTTTGTAGGGAAGGGAGGAGAGGGGAAGTTGGAGTGTATTATGTGGGGAAGGAGAGGGACTTGGAGTGTGTTTTGTAGGGAGGGGGAGAAGAGATTTGGAGCGTGATTCGTCGGGAGGGGAGAAGAGATTTGAAGTATGTTTTGTAGGAAGGGGAGGGAACGGGAGGGGAGGGCAAATTAGAGTATGTTCTGTATGGAAGGGGAGGACAGACTTGAAGTATGTTTTGTAGGAAGGGGAGAGGGAACGGGAGGAGAGGGAAGGTTAATAGTAAGATACACTGTGGTAAAGTTCCTAAGAATAACAATGTGATATTTACTAACAACATGTCACAATACATTTAAGTTAATTTGATATATACAATGATATAAGTCAGCTGGTCTTGGGTCTCTTATAGAAGAATTAATGAGAGAGATGTGTTCCTTTTCCCCCTAATGGTAACTGTAGTTTGGCCACATTTAAGCTGTAGTAAAGTTGTTGAGCACATCACAACACACTACAGACTAAATCAAATGTACTGTAGACTCCTTAGGTAACATCATTTGAACACATCACAAGACACTACAGGCTAAACCATATGTAAACAGACTCTTTGGGTGACATCATTTGAACACATCGCAACACACTACAGGCTAAATCATATGTAAACAGACGCTTTGGGTGACATCATTTGAACACATCGCAACACATAAGAGGCTAAACCATATGTAAACAGACTCTATGGGTGACATCATTTGAACACATCACAACACACTACAGGCAGAATACAAAAAAAAATCCCTCTCACAACAACACTAGTTCACAACAAAGTCACTCTACCTCACTGGTGTACCGTGTTCACATTACCGCCTCGTCTTCCTGCGTTCACCAACTTCTTGACTCTTACCTGAAAAATAGAGAAGATAATTATAGGAGACAATTAATTAACAAACACGACCACCACAAGACATGGGCGGTGGGTTACAGTATACTGGCCTTAAAAATAATTATATACGTTTCTTTTCATTCCTATTCCCCCAATTTCACCTTCTGTAAACATTTCACCTATTTAGCTCATAAGAAGTTGCTTAACTAACACTCCTTTTCTTTATAACTCACTGGGCCAACAGGTAATGAGAGCACCCTGTACTTGATAAACAAATAAACAAATTAACTCTTCATTATGTACAAACAAAATTCTACAAATCCAATCTAAATTAACATTTATACTTATTAATATCAACAAACACAATTACCGGTATATTCAACAACATAAGCGAAGGTAACGAACAAACGTATAGAAAATATTGCTGCATTATTTACAAGATCCAGAGTAACAAGATAACTGAGATGGTCGTGTCTGGTGGTGACCTCTCAGATAGTGTTAACTGCCAAGCACTTCAACAGGTCTTTGTGGATTTCATCTCGGTGATAAGTGTGTGTACGTTCATCATAACCAGACCACCAGCATCATCAAACAAGACCTTCAGTAATCCTCTTATTTATTACTGCATTAACAAACATCTCAGTGCGTTTTTCATCTCTGTCGCTGCCCCTTACACACACACACACACACACACACACACACACACACACACACACACACATTACCACCTAACAGTCTAAATATATGACTGTCCCTTCATCCTCCTCTCCCGCTTTCCTTCTCCTCATCATTTCTCTCCTCTCCTCTATCTCTCTCACTCTCCTCTTCTCCCCTCTCCATCTCTCTCACCCTCCTTCCTCTAGCCTCTCTCCCTCCCTTTTGCTATCCCTACTCTCCTCTTTTCTTCCCTTTATTACCCTCTTCTCCTTCTCCCCCACCTCCTCACTTCTCCCCTAACCCTCCTTCCTCTCCATTCTCCCTCCCTCCTCTACCCTCTTCCTCTTCTCCCCTCTTCCTAGCGTGGTGATGGGGGGAGGGGAAGAGACGATCACGTGACGCCAGATGGCACTAAGACTCGTTAACACACCACATATACCACACCACACAATGCTTCTGTGGTGGTGAGTCTTGCCTGGGGGAGAGGGGGGGAGATAAGGGGGGTGGGAGAGGGGGAGGGGAGAGAGGGAGGGGGTGGGGGGGAGATGACGGAGGGGGATGGGATAGGGATGAAAGAGGAAGGAAGGGAAGCGATGGAGGGATAGGAGGAGGGGTGTAAGGCGAAGGGAGAGATGGAAGAGGGGGGGGGGAGACAAAGGGGGGAATAGGAGAGAGATAAATGAGAAAGTGAATAGATGAGGGAAAGAGAGGTAGAATAATTGAGGAAACGAAGATGAACAGGAATGGAGATAAGTGAAAAGAAAAGACGGGATGGAGGAAAATTAAGAAATAATGGAACGGAGGAAAGACATAGGAGGACAATGGAGAACAGAATAGAAGGGTGAGGAAAGGAAGAGAAGAAAGGGAATAAATGGAGGGAAAAGAATGAGGGATATGAGAGGAAGTGGAGAAGAGGAAGAAGGGGAAGAAGAGGAGGAATGATATGTGTGTGTGTGTGTTCTGTGTGTGACAAATTCTTATTATAAGTTAAGAACCCCTCACCACCCAACCCCACCCCTCCCCAACCCAACCCCACCCCTCCCCGCCCCAGCCCAACCCCACCCCCACCAAGAAAAAACAAACACACAAACACCGTCAGTAAAAACGCCCACTTCTCGACCCCAGGTAAGGTAATTAACTCAAGACCACCACACGCGTATGTTTATCATGTCTCATCCTCGAGTCACACGTCAAGTTCAGCGCCATGGTGGTTGGGTTTTTTCTAACTTCTTTCACCGGGTTTTTATCATTCTCGAGAGGGGTTTTTTAATGTGTTGATTTAGGGAATTTTTTTCATAAGGGATTTAATGTTTTGATTTTTTTGACGTTGGGATTTTATTTGGGGGATTTTCTTCGTTTACTTTTATTTGGAGATTTTATTCTTTAATTTGGGGATTTTATTTTATTTTAATCATAATTACGGATTTTCTTTTTACTTTTAATTAACCTTTTTTTATTTTACTTAGGGATTTAACTTTCTACTTTTAATTCAGGATTTTTTGAATGTAATATACTAATTTCGCTTCTTTTTATTTCCTTCATTGAAATCTGAGGTCGGTGGTGGGAGGGCAAGTGAGCATCCTGATGGTTAGGTTAGGTTAGGTTAGGTAAGATATAAAGTGGTGCCCAAACCTCAAATGAGAAGTCTGTTACATTATGTACAGTAAGGTTGGGACTGGTTAGTATTAGGATCTATTAAAACTGAAAGCCATTAAGATTAGAAGCCATTAAGACTGGAATCCATTAGGACTGGAATCTACCATAACTGGAGTATAACAGAACTGGAACCCATCCTAACAGTCAGGTGAAGTCAGGTAGTAAGACTGGAGGTCCCTTTGTCTAATCACCACACCTGCAATAACTTCTATATCATCATCATCATCATCATCATCGTCATCATCATCATCATCTTGTCCAGGTAAGTCAATTCACTAATGCTACTATACGAGCTTTATATTACTTCATAAAACACCTCCCTACGTGTGTCAGGTGTTAATTAATCGTGTCTACCTTTCAGTAAACTTTTAATTAAACGATAAAGTCATCTACGTTGGGTGGCCAGTTTACATAATATTGCTTATAAATAAACGTAATTGTCTTAACTATCTCACCTGAGGACAATATTCTAATTTATCCAATTAAAGAGTTTCTGTTCCAACAAGCAGTGACTAACGTGTGTATCTTGACTACACCTTCCAGCTGTAACTTACACTGGGGCTAATCTTTGTATGTATTGATAGAACACTGTATGTGAGTTAAACGGGAGATATTTTAATGAGTTTTTTCATGTGTGTGTGTGTGTGTGTGTGTGTGTGTGTGTGTGTGTGTGTGTGTATGTGTTTATATCACAGCTCCCTTCATCCCTGATAGCTCAATTAACTAACATAACACAAACTACAATAAAAACAAAACAATATCCCCAAACAAACAAAATAATCCAAACAATTAAACAAACAACAATATTATGACACATTCATTAAACCTGACTAAGATATTTCTCCACTTTATTTTACCTATTTTTCCCCCGTGGGTATAATGGTAATGAGTTCCCAGCCAGTGTTGTATAGCATAGGAGTGTAAACAATTAGCACACACATACAAACACACACACACACTACAACTCTTACGTCACATATCACAATTAACTGGACTAGGGTGAGCGTCTTTAATCCTTCTCATACTTCAGATAACTTCACAAGCTCATTCGTCTCTTCCGCTCAATCTATTACGGGTTTGTTTTTATCGTCTACACTACTATATACACTTCTTAATTCCCTAGATTACCAGCCGAATGCCACACGTCTTCCTGGCGCCCTACACCACCACCGCGCTAATGTTGTACACGACAGCTGGACGTGTGTGTGTGGTAGAGGAGGGAAGAGGATAGGAGGGAGGGAGTAGAGGGGGTAGAGTGGAGGAAGAGGAGAGAGGGGGTGAAGGAGGTGGAGGGGGAAGGAAGAAAGAGTGGAAGAAAGAAGGAAGGGAAGTAGAGGGGTGTAGGGAGAAGTATGGAGAGATGAAGGAGGAGGAAGGAGTAAAAGGAGTGGAGGGTTTTGGGAACTGGAAGAATAAGGAAGGAGAGAGAGAAAGAAGAGAGAGAGGGAGGAAGGAGGAGGTACAGCTCAAATGGAGTGTTGGGAAGAGGGTGTGACAGCTGGGGTGGTGTGTAGATAGGCGTGTAGGACAACAAGAATGGTGTGTTGCTGGACCTCTGGACCAGTGTAAACGTGTGTGACGATTTAACCCCCCGTCTGTCTGTCTGTCTGTCTCTCAATTAGCACAAGGAATGATACGGAAGAGGGTCACCAAAGCCACTTAAGAGAGCAGACATCCTTCAGCGTTCCCGAAGGAGGACTGTAGGAGAATTATCCACAAGAAGAAAGCCCCTCCCCCCCCAAGGGAGTCCTATCCTTAGTACACACGTCAGGAGCTTCCTAGAGAAGATCTGGAGGAGTATTACCACAAGTAGGTCCTCATCCATACCACATAAGTCGATGCTGAAGTAGAATGGTGTGTGTGTGTGTGTGTGTGTGTGTGAGTTGGGAAAATACACACACACACACACACACATATAAATCACAAACGCCAAACCAATTGAGAGGAGAAAAAAAGAGGATAAATTACCTTCCCTTCACCCTGTCTTCAAACTATCACAGAGAACTTGGTGAGTAGTATGACAAAAACAACAACAAAAACAACAACATAGTGTATACTTAATTTCACCAAAACAAGTTACCCAGAATAAACCACTAGGAGTAAACTCAAGTCTGATTTAAGGTGATTTACGCTGTTTTAATCTAGAACTTCAACCTTTGTTAGATTTTTACAGAGAACACACACACACACACACACACACACACACACACACACGGAGCCAACTTCAGCAAGCTGGGGGTAAATTCAATCACAAATCAGTTCTGAAACCTTACAGCGGAAATATATGCTGTAGGGTAAACAGAGGGGGAGGGGGGAAGGGGACGGCGTGGAAGGGGGGTTGGGGGAGTGGGGAGAGGGGGAAGGGGAAGAGAGAAGGGGGAGGGGTGAGGAGGAGGGATTGTTTATCTTGTCCCAGCTATTTCCTTCCGCGTCCGACCTATTCATTTCTCAGCTTCGTTTAACACTGGACACGACATGTTTTATAGTAGACCCTGGCAACGGTGGGGGGGGGGGGGAGGAGAGGAGGAGGGAGGGGATAGGAGAAAAGGAGGGAGGTGAGGTGGAGGAGTGAGGAGGGGGGCGAGGTGGAGGGGTGAGGAGGGGGACGAGGTGGAGGGGTGAGGAGGGGGACGAGGTGGAGGGGTGAGGAGGGAGAAGTGGAAGGTTGAGGGGTGAGGAAGAGGGAGGTAGAGGGGTGAGGGATAAGGCGGAGGGGGGTGGGTGGGGTGGAGATGTACCTTTTTTCCTGACTTGTTTTGTTTTATTATTGTTGTCAGTAATGTCTGTGTTTGTGGGTGTCTGTAAAAGCGTTGAGAAAGTGTTTTTTTAACTGTCTATCTATCTATCTATCTATCTGTCTGTCTGTACGTGGGTTGGGACTTCTCTCTCTCTCTCTCTCTCTCTCTCTCTCTCTCTCTCTAATCCTTCTCCTGTTATCACCTCAACCTACCACTTATCTCACCTCCGCCCTAAATTAACCCCCAAAACTTGAGTCTTATCAACGAACATACGCCTTGTTGATCCCCAGCAAAAATCTAATAAAAAAAAAAATTACACAGAAATTATCCACTTAAGAATAATATTTCTCATATCACAGGTGACCTTTGATCCCTGACCCCCCCCCCCCCCCCCAGGAAACCACATACACAACTTGAGTGTGTTAATGGGCATGTTTGGACCCTTTGATGACGATGATTAAACCCTTTCAGGATGATGATTTAACCCTTTGAGAACGGCCCTTTCAGGAAGCTTATTTAACCCTTGAAGGACGATGTTTTAACCCTTTCACGACGATGATTTAACCATTTGAGGACGATGTTTTAACCATTTCACAACAATGATTTAACCATTTGAGGACGATGTTTTAACCAATTAACAGACAAATACAAAAAAAAAAGATATACATGTAAAAAGACAGATATACATACAGAAGGACAGGTACACGGACGGACAGACAAATACAGAAAGACAGATATTCACACATAAATAGACAGAAAAACAGACAAGCTGACAGATAGTTAGACAGCCATAAAAACAAGCAAACATAGAGACAGACAGACAGACAGACAGACGGGAGTACTTACACACATAAGGCACGATTGACATCAAACTGGATCGCACAAGCTGACATCTTTACGGGAAAATAAGATCAATTTAATCACTTCCACACACACTACACCAGGGCCCACCACGGTACATCTGTGGGTCAACTGGGGGGGGAGAGAGAGAGAGAGAGAGAGAGAGAGAGAGAGAGAGAGAGAGAGAGAGAGAGAGAGAGAGAGAGAGAGCACTCATCCGACTTCTTACTCTCAAGTCACAGGTCACACAGTAGCGTGGCCCTCAGAGGAAGATTCCATTTTTCAACAGCCGAGTACTCTCTCTCTCTCTCACAAATACTCTCTCTGTCACAAATACTCTCTCTCTCAAAGTACCGTATTGTTCAGTGAAAGAAATAGACGTACTGACGCCCCCCCTCCCCCCCTTTCTTAATAATATATGCACTAGCACTATTTTACGTCGTGTTCTTGTTGACTAAAACAGCATTATTTGTGTCGTGTTGTGCGTCGCTCTCGCTTGATGTTGAAACTCCCTGGAAGGAAGGTATGTGCAGAAGGATTTTTTGTCTTTATAAATGAGCAAGAAACTTTATATTCGAGTTCATATTACCCCTCCCTCCCTCCCTCCCTCCCTCTACCCCCATCCCTCCAACCCCCCTCCCCCCACCACCCTCCGTCACCACCCCGCCTTCAAAGAAAAGAAGAAAAAGAAGAAGAATTTTATGCGTGATTGAAGGGTGGAAAGGAGTGACAGCATCGGGTATTATATGACATGGAAAATGGTGGGATAGACTTGCCAGAAATACCGACACTGAGGGAGATAAAGAGATGGTTAATGGTGACTAGCGTTCTCTGATGGTGTCGTCTAGGAGGAAGGCAAACAAGGTGAAATCATGTAACGATCTACGTGTATGGTACAGGAAATAGATGCCATAATTGTATCATCATCATCAACACTGGTGATTATGTTACGTCCTCTCTGTCTGTATGTCTGTCTGTCTCACACACAAAAGCACACACACACACGCACACACACACACACACACACCATACAAATCACCCCACCTGTTCTTGCATTTACCGCGAAGTCAAGAAACATAAAGAGTTCAACACATTGGCCATATCTCCCACACACTCACCTCTAAGTCTCCCTTAAGATGGTGGTAATTGCCCCAGTAACTCGAGGCTCCACACCAGCGCCCAACACCCGCACGCTACCTTAAGAGCGACCGACAAATACCCTGATACATAATCTTGAACTATGAGGTTACTGTGGCTTAGCTTTTTCTTGCCGTTAAACCTCAGTAATCCCCCGCTAGATCCGGCCATCAGCGGCAGAACGCTAAGTAAATTAAGGAAGATATATACAACTTCTTCCACAGTATAAGGGCTGGGTGGGCTGGTGGGTGAGCAGGGGTGGGCAGGAAGGGCAACGATCGGTGACGAAGGGTGGGCAATCCGGTTACTGAACAATGTTGGTATCTTATGCAGTCAAGAGGAGAATTCGGCTGAACTTCTTTTACCTTTAAGACAATTTCATTTAGGGTTGTGTTGTAGTCACTGAATTCTGGTCTATCTTCTGGTATTGTGCTTGATTTTTTTTTATGTTGTATTCTCTCTCTCTCTCTCTCTCTCTCTCTCTCTCTCTCTCTCTCTCTCTCTCCTTCGCTCTATCTGTCAATCTATTTGTTCTCTCAATCTCACTCTGTCTGTATGCCTGTGTTTCCTTCTCTTCCTCTCTCTCTCTCCCATTTTCATTTTCGCTCTCTATCTTTCCCTCCTCCTCCTCCTCCTATCCCTCTCTCCCTCTCCCTCACCCTTAACCCCCCCCTTCCCCCTTGACGGCACAGCTTGGCCCCCTTCCCTCGACCACTACAGAAGGAGGGGATGAAGGATACTAGATGGGGCATTCGGCTTCGTGGATAGTTAGGGAATAGTTTTGTGGTAGACGCGAGTAAAGAATGGCTGTATCCTCTGCCCTTGGCGTGATGTAAGAGTGATTATGTCTCTTGTTGGGAATTGTTGAAGGAGTGTGGTGAGGGACTAAGTGGGAGGTGAGGAGAAGAAGAGAATGATGGAGGAGGAGGGGAAAAAAGAGGAGGATGAAGATGAAAGAGTGGGAAGAAGATGAGGAGGAAGACGTCAAAGGAAGAAGGGAAGATAGAAGAGGAGGAGGTCAGGGGAAGATGGGAAAATGGTGGAGGAGGAGGAGGGGTTCAAGAGAAGGAGAGGGAAAATGAATGAAGAAGAGGAAGGAGAAGAGAAAAAATGATTTGAAGTCCATCAAAACGCCTACATCACTAGACTTGTGTGTGTGTGTGTGTGTGTGTGTGTGTGTGTGTGTGTGTGTGTGTGTGTGTAAATAAGTATTCTGAAAGTTCATATATCATATCTACCTCTCACACCCCACCCCCAAAAACAAAAATATTTACCCCCAGTTAAAATCCTCACTAGAGCAACATAAAAAAAATAATTATTTAAAGGCAATTTTATTATTCACTCTCATTAAATCCTAAACTCACCCAGTCAATCCCTTGATAAACAAAAAATATAAGAAAAAATCCTCCGTCACAAGCAACACCATAAATCACTGTCCCATGTTTAAAAAAAAATTACCACTTGACAGCACATCGAATAAATCACGGTAATTGGATAAAAAAAAACACATCTTCTGAACAGTGAATCAAAACGTAACGATGTCTTAGATAAATTATGGAAAACATCCGAAAAAGGGAAAAATGGGTGAAATAAAGAAAAAATCACGTGTTTAAAGAGAAGACAAGGAAGAAAAAAAGAAGAAAGCAACAAATCAAACCCGCACTAACGAATACGTGGAAGAAGAAAATAAAAGAAGAAAAGTAGAAAAATTATACAACAATAAATAAGACAAAGATTAAATAAGAAGTAAAAGAAAATAATCCTAAATGTTCTTCTGATTTAAATAATATAATGGTATTTCTTGAATGCATAATAAGGGTGGCTGACATGGTAACTGTGTCTCTCCTGAACATAATCGATTACCAAAAGTAAAACATTATGAAGTAGTTTTTTTTATTTATCTTAATCATTATACACCAAAAGAAAAAAAAAGTCTGTAAATAAAAGCATAAGTTTCTGGACAAAAAAATACCCTGACCTGGCGTCACCATTAACTAACACTCATGGAAGAAAGAAATTCTACCCATAGTACAACTTTATGGGGCAGCCTCATAACGACTACCTCCCCCACCCGCCCCTCCACAAGCTGCAAGATTTTGGTGTCGAACACGATAAAAGTCTCATGAGCCTCCTCCTTCATACAAACTTGTGGTATAACTTAATCGTTGTATAATCTCCGGTAGTTCACAGCTCAAGTTTCCGAAGGTGACGGAGATCCTGGCAACAATCTCTTTGGTGGTGAAGTTGTGAGCTGTCGGCTGAGGATATGTAAAAGAGGAGACCTTACGCCCAAGTCCCTACCAAGTTCCTTCATGCCCTGCTGCACCAGGAACGAAATATTTAGCGCCTCTTCTCACGCAAGGGATCGTGGAGGAGAAGAGGTCCTGAGGCGTGAAATCCTTCTGGTAGCAGCCGTTGAAGGACGGCGGGTGGTCCTTGTTGCGTGTGGGAAGATTCCGAGACGGTGACGGCTCTTGAATATCAAGCCTTCCTGCCCTCGGCCCCTTCGACCAGGAGTAAATTCATGTTATTTTTACCCCGATAAGGAATCAGAGCTGCAGACAACATCGCCATGTAGTGTAATTTTACAAATGTTCTTTTCCCCAGACACAACGTGTTCCCATGTGGACGCTGATCCGCCCTCCAGATAGTGTCACATCCTCTCACGGGCAGCCTAACTGCTGACAACTCCCTCCCTCACCCTATACACATACACGTCATCTCCCTCCACACGCAAACACACTCCACTCGTGTAGACATTCCCCTCTCCCCCAACGCACAGATATCCACCTGTCTTCCCCTCCACCCGCTGACATCCCTCTCTCAATATTCTACACCCCTTCTCTGGTACACGCACATACCTTCTTCGTAACATATAAACTGAGACACCTCCTCCTCCTACACACTCATACATTCATCTCGTTGTTTCTTCTCATAAACGCACAGACAGTAATCCACCCAACACCAAGACCTCTCCCACAGCTCCCTCAAATCCCCAGTACACGACCAGGACCGCCCCCCAGCAGAGAGGGCGTTGAGGCACCCCGCCGGGCCCTTGTCGACGTTCACGGCCCACACCCCTCACTCTCCTTGATGTAATATTCACAACTCGGGACGCTCCTGCCCGGACTGATCCTCACCACATATTGCCTCTCGCTCTCCTCACCTTCCCGTCAACATCTTAACTTTTCGTATCAATGGTCGGGGGGAGATTACCCGGATTATTGGATCCTGAAACGAATATCAACACTGACGGAGGTGTTATATGAGGGCTGACTCGTGGCGCGGTACAGTATTCTGCTCTCACCGTGACTCGTGGCGCGGTACAGTATACTGCTCTCACCGTGACTCGTGGCGCGGTACAGTATACTGTTCTCACCGTGACTCGTGGCGCGGTACAGTATACTGCTCTCACCGTAACATGCTGATAGCGACAGATTTATTGCTTGCAACATCATATCGATCTCAAATTAATTACGAATATTGAATGTAGTCAAATGTCTGTAACTCCTCGACTCATGACTTAACCTAACCTAACCTAACTTAACTTAACCTAATCTATCCTCGACTCATAATGTGAAGGTAGCGACTTAATAACACGCGCTTTGGTAAGTATCACACACCAGGACGATCTGTGGGTAGCTGTAATGACTGGAGACTTCATCAACATTGTGTTATTACGCGATATATTGGAAGGATATTTAAACGTAATGTCACAAGGTTGTGAACTTCATATTAAAATTAAAATGGTGGTAACTCGGTTATACACGTTAATCCTTGTTCATATACTGATATAATTTGGTAATACAGCCCAGGTAGGCACAGCTGGTAGGTACCATCTGTGGGAGAGATGGTCGCTGGCCTCATGTAACATGTACTAACCACAGCCTAAATCCCTCCCTTATTCCCCATACCTCCCATTCTCACCTTTTTTCCATCTCCCCCGTGTTAAGTTTTAATGCGTCTTATCCAGGGAGGGGCGCTAAGCCGTTTTCTTTCAATCCCGGCGGTGAGATGAGAGGGTCTCGGCCGTCAGCGGAGGGGGGACTCCTCTACACATCATCAGACACCCTTTCAAGGTGTAACTTGAGAAAGCTACGTTTACTGACGTTAGTCTTACAAGATTAGCAAATAAATTTGTTCTTGATTGGCTCTGTTACCTTGTTATAGAGGACTTGTTCAGTTTATGTATCTTCTTTTATACGTAGTTTTGTTAGGTAAAATACGAATTTGCATCTCAAAACAAAAATGTAGAATCAAGTTTTTTTCCTACAGGGTGTAACAGACATAAAACGAAAATAATAATGAAACAAGCATTCTACTGCATATTTATACAATCTTATCGCCGCCGTCACTGAAGAAAAAGACTGAATGGGAAGAAATAAAACCGTCAGGAGTTTTGTTATAAAGAACCTGCATGACAACTGCCTGGCAACCTCTAATATTCTTTCATAACTCGGCTTCATAACACTCACGACCATAATTTATCTCGGCTGCCTCTTAAAGTCGGGACCACTACCTCGTGACGCACTAGAGGTTGATATAAGATTTTTTTTAATGGCCACCAAATTTCCATCATAAATCGCTTAAGGTGTCTGGGTAAAATACCATGATAGGGAGTCAAAGTTAACATGATAATATTTCTGTGTGAAGGAGATGTTTCTAGCGTGTCTGAGTGCCTGGAAAATCTGGCATGATGCTAATTACTTGCCATAAAGACACACTATATGTCTTCTTCAGAATTCCTCGACTGGGGTTCTGCACACACACACACACACACACACACACACACACACACACACACACACACACTACTGGCCTACTGTAAATCCCCAAAATCATCCCTTAAAAATCAGTAATTAACTTTAGAGGCATAATAACATTCCTGCTAAGGTAGATAACTTATAACATGACGGCACCAAGTTCAAGTCTACCCATTTGTAATTGCTTCTTCTTTTAATTTTAATTAAAAATAATAATTATTCTTCTATAAAAATGAAGGTGGTTGAAGTACTCTAAATAACTATCAGGAAAAGGCGAAGTGAGTTACTTTTTTTATTATATGACTGTGTCCACCTCACTTGTTCCCCACCTCACCTGTCCCCCACCTCACCTGTCCCTACTTCACCTGTCCCCCACCTTACCTGTCCCCCACTTCACCCGTCCCCCACCTCACCTGTCCCCCACCTCACCTGTACCCCACCTCACCTGTCCCCACTTTACCTGTCCCCCACCTCACTTGTCCCCCACCTTACCTGTCCCCACCTTACCTGTCCCCACCTTACCTGTCCCCCACCTCACCTGTCCCCCACCTCAACAGTGTCTTGTTTCAGCTTGTTATTTTAATATAATCTATGAGAAACAGTCAGTGTTCACCACCTATATACCAAGGTAATACTGCCTAATTTTAGTGTTAAATTTTCTTGACTGCGGCGAGCACCCCACCAGTATTGCCACTCCATTTCCATATACCTCATCCTCGACCATCCAAGAGCACAACCCTCCAAGAACAAGTGGTGTTGTGGCCATAGTGGAAGGTTGTACTGTAACCCCTGGAAGGCAGACACTCGCCAGTTTATTGATTTAGTGGACGGAGCCCGCTTCATAAAGTGTTTATTGCAGGCCCTCGCGTCATCACCCACTATTTAGTGTAATTCAAGGTTTTACGGTTCCCGCTGATTGTACAGAGACGCCGCTTGTCAGCTCGACCAAGGAGACGAACATTGCAACTCTGGCTGACGGTGGCTGACGCTTTTGTGTGTGTGTGTGTGTGTGTGTGTGTGTGTGTGTGTGAACAAAAATGACCCCCAGTATGTGTGAGATTGCTTAGTGTGAGAGCAGGGAACCACATTGAGTGCGGAGGACAGAAATTACCTCTAGTTAGCGTGCAAAACATATATTGAGTGCAAGAACAGACATTGCCTCGAGGAAATGAGTGAGACCAATGATAAGTGTGACAGCAGTAATTACCTCGTATAAGTAAGTGTGTAAGAAATTGATAAGTGCGTCACCAGGAGTTATTACAAGTGTGTGCGAAAGATAATGAGAGAGAGAGAGAGAGAGAGAGAGAGAGAGAGAGAGAGAGAGAGAGAGAGAGAGAGAGAGAGAGAGAGAGAGAGAGAGAGAGAGAGGTAGGAGGTGGGAGGGGGGGGGGGCAGATCGTATTTTTTTTTCCGTCAATATACTAACTTGAACGTCGACTTATTGAATACTGAAAGAACACAAACACACACACACACACACACACACACACACTCTCAACACACCAACACACACAAAAACAACAACAGTCTCTCCTCACTATAAGAAAACGTTTACCACTCTTCAATATCGGCTTTTGAGAGATAACAATAAGTTGAGAGAATAAGAGGCAGCGTTTCCCCTCCCCTCCCCTCCTCCTCCTCCTCCTCTTATTCTTCCTCCTCTCCTCCCCTTTTATGGAACCCAATATGAGCGTCGTCTTATCCAACTCTTGTATATAAGGATTGGTTTTTTTTAAGTCATTCCTACTTTTTTTCTTTTCTTTTTTCTTCTTCGTCTTTTCATTAATTCATTTTTATTCTCTTTTATTTTCTCTTCCTCTTATTTGTCTTTCCAGAGTGAATTACAAATCGTCTTTCTGTGGTAGAGAATTTCCACGATTAAAGATGCTTATTCTCACCCTCCCTCACCACCACTCTCACTCTCCCTTACCACCATTCTCACCCTCCCTTACCACCACTCTCACTCTCCCTCACCACCACTCTCACCATCCCTCACCACCACTCTCACTCTCCCTCACCACCACTCTCATCCTCCCTCACCACTCACCACCACTCTCCCTCACCACCACTCTCACCCTCCCTCACCACCACTCTCACCCTTCCTCACCACCACTCTCACTCTCCCTTACCACCATTCTCACCCTCCCTCACCACCACTCTCACTCTCCCTTACCACCATTCTCACCCTCCCTTACCACCACTCTCACTCTCCCTCACCACCACTCTCACTCTCCCTTACCACCATTCTCACCCTCCCTCACCACCACTCTCACCATCCCTCACCACCACTCTCACTCTCCCTTACCACCACTCTCACTCTCCCTCACCACCACTCTCACCCTCCCTCACCACCACTCTCACCTCCCTCACCACTCACCACCACTCTCCCTCACCACCACTCTCACCCTCCCTCACCACCACTCTCACTCTCCCTTACCACCATTCTCACCCTCCCTCACCACCACTCTCACCATCCCTCACCACCACTCTCACTCTCCCTCACCACCACTCTCATCCTCCCTCACCACCACTCTCACTCTCCCTTACCACCACTCTCACCCTCCCTCACCACCACTCTCACCCTTCCTCACCACTCACCACCACTCTCCCTCACCACCACTCTCACCCTCCCTCAACCACCACTCTCCCTCACCACTCACCACCACTCTCCCTCACCACCACTCTCACCCTCCCTCAACCACCACTCACAGTTACCATCTTCTTCTTGTACCTAAAAACCGAAAAGAAATGAAAAAAAAAAAAGAAAATAAAAGAAAAAAGCGAAAACAAATGGAAACAGGACAATAAGACCCAGGCAACCTCAGGAAAAAAGACGAAACGATGCATAAAAAAAGAGGCAAAAACGAACGAAAAGTAATGACAATGGAACCAATAAAAGAGTAAAAGCATTGAAATGAGGTTAGATGAAGGAAATGGAAAAGACGAAGAGAAGCCAAAAAAAAAAATAAAAGGGGACAAAGAGACAAAAGGCAACGAAATGAAACGAAAAGAAGAATAAGATAGGAGGCGAAAAGTAGTGAAAAGTAGATACACATACACAAAGATAATTGAAAACAGACAAAAAAGGTAAAATAATAGAAATAAAGATGAAAACATATACGATAAAGGGAATAAAACGTTGAAAAGACGAGAAACGGAGAATAAGAAAACAGATGAAAAGAGGAGAAACGAAAAATAAGAAAAAAAAAACGAAAAGGCGAGAAACGAAGAATAAGAAAACAGACGAAAAATGAGAAGAAACGAAAATAGAAGAAACGACGAAAATAGGAGAAACGACGAATAAAAAAGAGACGAAAAGATATGGGAAAGTAAAAAAAAAAGAGACTCGCCTGCCTAAACCACCGTAAAATGAAATGTAGTGAAAAACGGCACCGAAAAGTTTAATTGACGACAAAAAGTTATCCTGAAAAATCGAAAAGAAATAAAATTAAGTGAACACAAAATATACGTATTGGTTAACAGCAAACTTACTGTGATATAGTTTCATGATGAGTTAAGAAATAAAACGGTAATAGTTTAAAGTAGATTGTAGAAAGATTTTGTGGGGTCGATTAGAACTTTATTTTGTTTTCTTTGGTATAAATGAAAAAAAATTATTATCTTACCTAATCTAATCTAAATTATCATCAATCATTATCAATCGTCATTATCATTATCATCATCATCATCATCATCAATCACTACCATCATCCCTCTCCACACTATCACCATCACCACCCACACCACAACCACCACCATTACTACCCCCTTCCATACTATCACCCCGCTCCCCAACACACACCCCACCCTGTACATACCCTCCCCCCACCCACACACACACCCACTACGATCAACAAAAACAACAAAATGCCCCTAAGAGGTTTATGACCCGCCTATTTGTTATTAAGAACGATAAACATTAAGAAAACCGATACTTCCTCCTCAGCGCCTGACGCCTCCACTCACCCGCATTAACCTTCAACTTTCCCACATAATTAGTGAGGAGGTAAACTGGGGAGAGAGAGAGAGAGAGAGAGAGAGAGAGAGAGAGAGAGAGAGAGAGAGAGAGAGAGAGAGAGAGAGAGAGAGAGACTATGAAGCCAACGCCCCAACCTGTAACAATGGAGTTATTTTCAACGCTCGTGACGGATTATTCATCGTCTCCCCCCTCAAGCTAACAAGCGACAAGTTCCTAATGTGTGGTGTGAGGAGGGTGGAGTGAGGAGGGGATAAGGGAGGAGTGGAGAGGAAGGGAGAGAGAGAGGGAGTGAGGGAGAGATGACAGAGGTGTGGAGAGGAGGGGGGATAAAGAGACAGAGAAAGTAGGATAGAGGGGAAGGGAGGAATGGAGGAATAAAGTAGTGACATTTGAGAGAGGAACAAGGAAGGGAGGGAGAGTGAGAGGGATGAAGGAGGGGTGGAAAGTAGAGGAAGAGGAAGAAAGGGAAGGAGGAAGGAAAGAGGCTGAAAAAAGGGGGAGGAAAAAATTGGAAAATGGTAGAGGAAACGGAAAAAGGTGAAGAGAAGGGACAATTAGGAGTGGAAAGAATAGAAAGGGGAAGAAGAGAATAGGATGAAGAGAAGGAAAGGAAAGGAAATTAAGAGGGGGTGAGAAGGAAGGAAGGAAGGAGGAAGGAAGGAAGGGCGGATGGAAGAGAGTGAATAGAGAAAGACAGGGGAAAAATTAAAAGAAACCGAGAGGGACGGAAAGGAAGAAAGATGATGGATTGAAACGGATGGAAGGAAGGAAGAGAAAAGTAGAAAGTGAAGAGGAAGAGAAGACAAAGGTAAAGGAAGGGGAAGAAGAAGTGAAATTGGGAAAAAACGGAAGGGGATATGATGGAGAAGATAGCAGTGGGGAGAGAGAAGAACACAAAGGAAAGAGGAGGAGGAGGAGAGCAAGAATGAAAAATAAATGAAGGAAGGAAAAGGGGAAGCCGTAAATTGTAATTATGAAGATAAGGTAAAATAAAGAGAGAAAAAGAAAGAAAACAAGAGAAAGAGAGAAAGGGGATAATGAGGAAGAAGTGAAGTGGAAGCAATACTAAAAGAAGAGAAGAAGAAAGGAAGAGAGATAACCAAGACGAAAGGAGAAGAAAGAGAAAAGAAAGAAAACCAAAGACAAGAGAATGAAGTAGAACAACAGAAACAAAAATAAACCTAAATTTAATGTTTTTGTCGACTCATTAAATAACCCAAAACATGCAAATTCTAACAAACAAACAAACAAATATATATCAATTGATGGCTATATTACATAATCTTCAACTCTATATTGTTTAAATCTCAAAATATTAGCCAAGGAAAAAAGAAAAATCCAAAATGGCCGTCGAATCTATGGGTTGGGAGGCGGAAGTCGTCTGTCCAATTCACCTAAAACATCCTACTTACATTCCTATGGGAGGGGGGAGGTAGAAAGAGGGGGAGGAGGAGGAAGGAGGTGAGTGGAGGAGGAGGGGTGGTGGAGTGAGGGGAGGGGTGAGAGGCGAGAGGAGGAGTGAGAGGAGGAGGAGGAGAGGGGATAGATGGTGTGGATAGAAGAATAAGGGGGGATGGAGGGAAGAAAAGGATATGAAGTTATTCACCTATCCCCCCTCTTTCACCAACCCCCCCTATTTCCCTCCTGTCTATCCTTTCTCTACCCCCATCCTTCCTACTCTCACCACCCCTTCCTTTATCTCTCCCCCATTATTCCTCTACTCTTACTACCCCTTCCTCTCTCCTTCCCTACTCACACACCCTAACCATCATCCACTATCTCTCAATCTTTCCTTCCATCTCTCTACCCCTCTAAATTACCTCTCCCTCCCTTCCTCCCCCTTCCTACCTCCCTCTTCCTCCTCTTCCCCATTTGAGAACGAGAAGAGGACCCCTTCATGAATAATTATTGCACCACGCACGGATGGAAGAAACCAGAATATAACCTCGCAACATAAAGTCGATCATCCTATTGAGATAATGTTGAGCTTTGAGTCTTACTGTGTGTGTGTTAGTTGTATCGTTCCTCCCCGCACCTCAGAGATATATAAAACGGCCAATAAGGAGAATCGATAATATTGTTGGGTGATCGTTTTCGCTATTATGGTGGTGGAATAATATATTTCTTTGGGGCATGAATATATATATTTTTTTTTCAGGGCATATAAGAGTATACCTTTCTGGACATCCTGGATATATTTTCTTTGGGGCATTCTGTATATGTTGTTTCGGGGCACGCAGAATAAATTGTTTCGGGGCACCCAGAATAAATTGTTTTGGGGCACCCAGAATAAATTGTTTCGGGGCACCCAGAATAAATTGTTTCGTGGCACCCAGAATAAATTGTTTCGGGGCACCCAGAATAAATTGTTTCGGGGCACCCAGAATAAATTGTTTCGAGGCACCCAGAATAAATTGTTTCGAGGCACCAAGAATATATATATATATTTTTCCCAGAGCATCGTAAATATATAATCTTTTTTCGGGGCATCCAGAACCTATATTTCTTGAACATTTTTATCTTCGGGATATACTAAAAAAAAATCAGGGTATCTTGAATGCTCGTTGTTTTTTCTGGTCATCCTTAAAATCGTTTCTTTTTGGCACCCTCAGCATCGCGGTCTATTGAAGTTTATATTTACGCCGACATTAATGAGTTAGTTCTGCGCTGTTATTGACTCTCCCGTAAAATCACTCACAATCAGAACTGAAATCTATGTATAGTAGGTAAAATATCTAGTTATCTTATCATTTCCAAAATTATGGAAAAAAATAATTCCACATAGTTTTAATTTTTAAGTAGAATGAACTAAATTTAAGATAGTCGTACAGTAATTAATGAATAAATGCGAACAATATTTTATTTTTTGGAAGTGTCTGTACTTTAATATAAAATGTGAACATCCATACCAGTATTATTTTATTAGCAATTAATTCTAACACACACACACACACACACACACACACACACACACACACACACACACACACCTATTATCTACGAAACACAAAAACACCATCACATATGCAACACAAACAAGCCATCAATTACACTACACAGAAATCCCATCAGCTCCCATGACGTAAACACACAGCCATGATATGCACGACAAACACACCGGCAGTCAGGTGATATCAACACATCACCAACACATAACAAATACATTAACACAATCATCACTACCCATGTCACTATAACAGAATCATCACTACCCATGTCACTATAACAGAATCATCATTACCCATGTCACTATTTAATACAATCATCACTACCCATGTCACTATAACAGAATCATCACTACCCATGTCACTATAACAGAATCATCATTACCCATGTCACTATTTAATACAATCATCACTACCCATGTCACTATTTAATACAATCATCACTACCCATGTCACTATAACAGAATCATCATTACCCATGTCACTATTTAATACAATCATCACTACCCATGTCACTATTTAATACAATCATCACTACCAATGTCACTATCAGATATATATAACATAAACTTATCTCTATCACTCACACACACACACACCACCAATACCCACTCCCTCTTAATTCTTTCAACCCCTCTCCACTCTCCCTCCCCATCTTCCCACTCCTCTCCCACTCGCTCTCTTCTATGCTCTCTCCCAACCTTTCTCTTCCTTCTCCATCTTTCCTCTATATCTCTTTCACCCCATATGAATCTGACCTATATATATTGTTAATGAATATGATCTATTTCTTTGTGTATGAACCTCTGTCCTGTGTGGCAGTGAGAAGCGATACCACCCTCACTGTCAAGACCTGATTGAATTACTCAGAATAGGCAAACTGTACTCTAAACTAAAACAACAAAAAAACATATTCTCTGTCTCATTCCATCTTCCTTCTCCCTTATTCTCTCTCTCTCTCTTCCCTTGTTTTCTCCCACCCCCTGTTTTCTCCCTTCCCCTGTCTCTCTCTCCCCTTCTTAACTTTCCATCGATATCTCATCTATGTATCCTTCCTTACCATCCCATCTTTCTTCTCCCTTCCTCTCCTTCCCTCCCTCTCACCTGTACCCTCTCTATTTCCCCTTTCCCCCCTCCCTCTCACCTCTACCCTCTCCCTATCCTCTTTACCCTCCTTCCGAACTCTCCCTTCCTTTCCCACTTTCTTCTTGCCTCGCTTTCACCCATTCTCCCCCTGCCTCTCCTTGCTTCTCCCACCCTTTTCCTGCCTCACCCATCCCCTGCTTGGTTCTTCCACCCTCTCCCTTCCTCTCCCACCCTCCCTTCCTCCGTGCCCCCAGGTGTCCATACAACTTTATCCCCGAAACGAATCGCTCAAGTTGCCCTGAGTTCTCACCATGAAGCAATTACCGGAAGTGGTGAATATGTATGTATGTGAGTATATGCTTGTGTGTGTGTGTGTGTGTGTGTGTGTGTGTGACATACACTCACTGTAAAAGCCACCAGGTTCTTATACTCACTATATCCTTAAAGAACAGGTCGTTTACATATCCAGTCACAGCAATGAGAAAGCCCTAACCTAACCTAACCAACTCACCGCCACCAACTCAGCCCAGATAATATAGATATATCAAACCTCCCTCTGAGAATTATTAACACATACATGTTAACTTCTCCTAACACTGTCCACTCATTCACTCCCTCTCCCTCCCCCTCAAATTAATCTCTTCCCTTATTTATCACTCTTTAACATCTTCTTCCCAATTACTAAGGTGTTCCATTTAGGTTCACCATTTGCATATATCCTTCCCGACGTTCCGAGGTCGATTTACGAGACAGGAATACCTCGAATTGTCTGATGTAATTATATAGCAGTGCATGTTATAGTGAGTTTGTGTAGTGTGGTTCAGCTTGTACCATTGCTATATATAATACCTTGTGATGGGTTCAACTTGAAGGTTAGTTTAATTGGAGAGTTCCTTCAGTAGTAGTAGTAGTAGTAGTAGTAGTAGTAGTAGTAGTAGTTTTATTATTATTATTTATTATTATTATTATTATTATTATTATTATTATCCTAGCTTGGGTTGGCCCGGGACCCTGTTGAAGGACATGGAGAGGTGAGGTAAGGACTCGGCCTCACAGTCTACCGTCGTCAAGTGGGACAGCCTGGTTAAGGATTAGATTGAGACGTCACACTGAGAACCCACATGATGTCCTACCCTCCTCATCCTCCTTCTTTACCTCCTTCCCTTCGCCGTATTTTCTCTCTTCCTCATTCTCCTCCTTCCCCTCACTCCATTTTTCTCTTCTCCTCCTCCTACTTCTTCATCTCACCCCGTTTTGCTTTCTTCCCCCTTTCCTCTTCTTTCCCCTGTTTTTCTTCCCATTTAATTCTCTCTCCTCTTATTCTCAGTTTCTCCTCCTTTTTTCTCTTCTCCTTACCTTCGTCTTTATTCTCTTCATTTCCATCTTTTAATTTTTATTTATTTTTTTTGCTCCTTATCTTTGTTTTCATTATCTTCCTCCCCGTCTTCTTCTTTTCTTCATAATTTTTCTTCTTATCTTCGTCGTCTTTCTTCTCCTCCTATTCATCTTACGTTTCACCATTTTTCTTCTCTTTATCTTTCTCGTCATTCACCCGATTCTCTCCTTTCCTTGTTTCCTTCTTTTATCTTCACCCTTTCTTCTCCTCAATCTCTACATCTTCTTCTTCTTCTTCTTCTTCTATGCCTAAAGTCTCTCCAAATTCTCTGTTTCTCTCATCCTATCAACACCTCTTCTTCCACCTCCTTTACCTCCTCCTCCTCCTCCACGACCTCTACCTCCTCTTACCTCTCACACGTCATCAACAATCAACATCATCTACTTCACCCGTTCCATTATCTCCCCCTATTTCACTACCCCCCCCAACTTATACATTCTTTCTCTCCCTCCCCACTCCTCCATCTCCACTATCCTCCCTCCTTTTCCCCCTCCTCCTCCATTACACCATCACCTCCTCCTCCTCCTCCCCCACCACCAACACCAGCACGACCACCACCACCCCACACGTCTACACACCTCCTAGACTCCTGACACATACACACACACACCAGTAAACCCGCCACATGTTAAACCAGAGGGGAACACTACCTTATGAATACGTAATGCGTCGCCCACCAGTATCAAGGGACAATATCTTCAACGCCTACATTGACGTCTGATCGCTCGCTGCCTCCTCCCCCTACCCCTCCTCCACGATAGATGAGTAGATAATTCCCGTCTACCGTCTTAAGACTTCCACGATAGATTCCCGTCTACTGTTTATGAGTTCTATTCGTGAAATTCATTTCTTATACTTTTAAATTATATCGTTTTGGTATTTTATTATAAAAAACCGGTTAAATTGGGAAGGAAGTGTAGTGGGTTTTCTCTATGACAAATTATATACATATGTTTAACCATTTCGGGTTTATACTTTGAATTTTTTACATTTTAATTTACAAACTTTGTTTACATTCATAGATTTCATAATTCATTTACGACTGATCTATTTACGCCATTATAAAATAAAATAATCAAAAGCAATTCACATTTCAAACAATAAATATTTTCACAGGTAAACAATACACCTGGCGGGGCTACCCGTCGTGTCTCTCGACAAACCAAACTAAAACTTTCATTCATTAATCATTCTCTTGTTGTTTAATATATTCCTCTCCTCTACAATGTTTTATTCATGAAATTAACGCGAGCAGGCCGGAGTGTCCCTGCCTACTGGAGGAAGAGGAAGGAAGGGAGGAAGAGCAGGAGGGAATGAGGAAAGGAAGAAGGGATGGAGGGAAAGAAAGAGGGAAGAAGGGGGGGATGGAAGGGAATCAGGAGTGATGGAAGGAAGCAAGACAAGAAGGAAGGAAGGGAAGCCGAGTTATGACAAACACTCCCTAATTACACTCCTTAAAACTTAGATTAATTACAGGTAATAATCATAAGGCAGGTAAGACATAGTTATTTGTACGCTCAGTTCCCACCTGTGATAACTTTAATGAGTCCTTAGCTCGGATACGGTTTTTTTTTTTGGGGGGGGGGGGGTTAAGGTTTTTGGTGTGGCCTAGGGATTTTTTGAAGGGTTTAGGGATTTTGGGGGAGAGTTTGGGGACTTTTTGGAGGGTTTAGCGAATTTGGGAGGCTTAGGGATTTTTTGGAGGGTTTAGGGATTTTTTTGGAGGGTTTAGGGATTTTTTTGAGGGTTTAGGGATTTTTTTGGAGGGTTTAGGGATTTTTTTGGAGGGTTTAGGGATTTTTTTGGAGGGTTTAGGGATTTTTTTGAGGGTTTAGGGATTTTTTGAGGGTTTAGGGATTTTTTTGGAGGGTTTAGGGATTTTTTTGAGGGTTTAGGGATTTTTGGAGGGTTTAGGGATTTGGGGGGTTTAAGGATTTGTGGGAGGTTTAGGATCTGTTGGTGGGTTTGGGCTTAATATTTTTCTGCGGTTTTCTGGTTTAATTGCGGAATAACTAAAGACGGTTCTTGTCACCAAGGCCAGGCGGTGTTTATTGTGTACTCAGGGTGTACTCAGGGTGTACTCAGTCGGTGTGACTTGGACTCAAATAAATGTTGGTCCTCGAATTGTTATGACGCAGATGAGCGCTTTTATATTTTGCATGTTGTTTGTGAGTGATGTTTGTGTATACAGTAGAGAGACGTATAGTTAGTTTAATACATACATACATACATACATACACACATACATACATACATACATACTAAATCACCCCAAAACATTTTCATTCTCGACCTTACACCTAACACACATAATGCCCCGAGCCGAGCAAAGAAAAACATGTGTGTTGAAACATTGTCAATCAGGGCTCATCGGTGTGGCTTTGTGGTTAGGCGACCCCGTACTACCACCATTATCACCACCACTACTACTACTACTACTACTACTACTACCACCACCACCACCTCCCAGTCTGTACTATCACCATAATCAACACCCAGCCAGCCTGTACCACCACCATCACCACTACCACCACCATCACCACTACCGCCACCATCACCACAACCACCAAAACCTAATCCGTACCTCCACCATCATCTCTTTCTGGTGTCTGAGGGGCCATGGTAAGGAGGACGAAGGGGAGGGAAGTGAAAAGGGGAGGGAAGTGAAAAGGGGAGGGAAGTGACAGGGGAGGGAAGTGACAAGGGGAAGGAAGTGACAAGGGAGGGAAGTGACAAGGGAGATAGAAGGGAGTATGATGGAAATAATACAGAAGAAATACAAAAATAAACATGGATAATATATTTTGGTCTGTGTATCATAATCTAAGTATGAGCACGACTCTGGTTAGTACACACACACACACACACACACACACACAAATCATTGGTCAGAGTCACACAAAACCCAATACTATTTCCTGTAATTTCGTTTAGCAAGAGAGAGAGAGAGAGAGAGAGAGAGAGAGAGAGAGAGAGAGAGAGAGAGAGAGAGAGATCATTACGGTCATATTTCCCACCAATTATGTTTACGAAGTCACATATAAAGTCGCCTCTTAATTATGCGAGGTGGGCGAGGGAGGGGAGGGGGGGTGGGGTGGGAGAGGTGAGATGGAGGTAAAAGGGGGTGGGGGTGGACGGGGAGGAGTAAGGGGTAAAGGGTAAGGGTGTAACACAAAAAAAACACCCTTTCACTATTTTTTTTTCTTGCGACTGAACCCCAATGGAACTGAACCCACCCTCTGCCACTACCCCAAGGATCCCCACCACTGTGAATATTGATGATGGCTGTGCAGTAAAGTTTCAAGTGGATCTGAGTGAAAAAGAAATGCAGAATTAATGGATTTTTTTTTTATATTTTCTTTTACTTTTATTTATTTTTTTTTACTCGTGAACTTCAACAGGAGATAATTGAACCCAACGGTAATTAGAGATACGGATTTTGCTATATTATATGACTGTTTGTATGTTAGTAATGTAATAATGTATTTTTAACCATATATTATTTTCTTATAATTTTAGTCATGACGATAGAGCTTCAATGACAGCAACAGATGGAATAAATACAATACTAATTAATATTCTAAAAAAAAACAAAGTGAATTCCTACGTTATAGAAATACAACGAAAAGGGAAAAACAGGGGATAGCAATTAACCACATTATGAATAAAGTTAAACAAAAGCCAACTAGACTGAATCAATAAAGTGCAATAGCCCCTCTACTTATATATACAGTATATATTTCCCCTACCTTTCGTTAAACGTCAGCAGTGGCAAAAGAAGAAGTTATATTTCCATTTAATTATCGGTAGTTCATTCACTGGTTGGCTTTAATCAATGCATTTATGTAATTAATCTTATGGGTCTGATTCAGATTTCGTCGCCAGGCCGGTGAGTGAGTGGGGGGGATGGGTGAGTGAGTGAGTGAGTAGGGTAGGGGGAGTAAGTGAGTCAGTCAGTGAGGGAAGGGGAAGAGGAGGGGTAGGGAGGTGGAAGAGGAGTAAAGGGGGTAGGTAAGATGGGGGGGTAGGAGTAAGAGAAGAAGGAAGCGGAGAACGTGAACCCTGAACTCCACTCAATCTTTTCATTCATAACAATACAACCTGTGGAGTCAATTAGAGGTCGTACTCCAGCACTCACTCCTCTGCTTGGACCTGGCTCTCACTACCTCGCCTTCGCCTTGAGTATAGTAAACCTTGCCTACAGCTTCACCCCAGCACCGTCTCCCTCCTTCTACTCGACACAAAATACACATTATTCTTTGCTGGTACTTAATATTGTGTGAGGTTCTGGCATCGTGTATCTATCTCGCTTAGTGACCCGTTATCTTGTGTGTGTGTGTGTGTGTGTGTGTGTGTATTATAAGTCTGTTTGCGTGTCTATCTGTGTGTCTGTATCTGTTTATCTGTCTTGTCAGTCTATGTCTGTCTGTCTGCCTGTCCCATATTGCGTCTTTCTCTACACAAGCGCTAATCATGCCTTGTCTGGCACTGATGACTTTGTTAATGTTACCATCCAATCTCTCTCTCTCTCTCTCTCTCTCACTCTCTCTCTCTTTCTCTCTCTCTCTCTCTCTCTCTCTCTCTACACTCTGTCTCTCACTTTGTCTCTGTCTCCCTCTAAACCCCTCGTTCTGATCTCCCTTCTCCCCTAATACCTCCTCCGAATTTCCCCCCTCCTCTCCCTTCTCCCCCTCATCATCTTATCTTTTCTCCCTTTTCTCCACCTTCCCCCTACCTCACCACCTGCCACAGTGAGGAGGAGACAGGTAAGTGACAGGTGGGCCGGGGAACATAATGAAGGGAGGCGGGGGGTGTTGTGTCCATTTGCCGCCTGGACGAGACCCTCCCAGGACTTCCAGGGAGGGAGGGAGGGAGGGAGGGAGGGAGAGAGGGAAAGAGGGAAGCAGGGAGGGAGGGAGGGATGGAGGAAAGGGGGTTATGTATGGACGAGCGTGACCACCGACCGACAGGGATAAAGTAAGAGCTCTCCAGGGTAGTATAGACTGGAGAATATGACCCAGTGGTGTGTGGAGAGGGTAGGGAGGTTACCTGGTGTGGATAAGGTAGTGGTGCTTCTGGTGTGGATAGCGTAGTGCGGATGTTACCTAGTAGGGATAGCGTAGAGCTCCTGGTGTGGATGGCGGGGGATTGGGTAAAGTGATATTTCTGGTGTGGATGGTAAGGGGGTAGAATGAGGTTACCTGGCGTGGATAGGATGGTGGTAGTTCTGGTGTGGATAAAGTTGGTAGTTCTTAGTAAAGGACACTTGTGAAAATTATTTATGTAAACGACAACAAAAATGAGAGTTTCTAGCGTGGATACAACGAGAGAGAGAGAGAGAGAGAGAGAGAGAGAGAGAGAGAGAGAGAGAGAGAATACCTGGTCCTACAAACTGGACAGTATAGTGAATTTAATGGTGAAATATAATGATGAAAGTCTGAAAGATTCACTTGACAGCCACATAAGAAACTATCTTTACGGACGAACATACACGTAAGTCTCTCTGCTCCAGCCACAACGCGTTAGAATTATTTACCAACATTTCAACATAAATGATTTTGACAAGAGCGTTATAAATGTCAGTGTGAATCATTTCTCTTGGGTGATATATTCAGTTAAATATTCATAACCCAATTAAAGTCTACACAAATATTTACCCTCTGGTTTATGATTGGTTAAAGAGGACTTACTAATATATAAATATATATAAAAATATATAGTTATGATGATTAAACGACAAAAGTCATTATAAAAATCGAACAACGAAAAAAATGCTGAACAAAACACATGTATTCATTAATGCATATACATGTATTCACAAAGTGGACAAAACAATGTTATAAACAAACAAAAGCTGGGGAAAAATTTGCATACTGTATTTGGTCTTTATGCAAATGACTGAAATCTAATAGTGAAAAATGGCAAGTTTCCATCACTGTTTATAAATATTTTGACCAATTATGAATGCCACTGAATGAGACAGACAGCTTTATTCCATTACCGTCCAGCACATCAAATGCTCATTCAGGTGGAACGTGTATGAGTCATTAATGCAAATTATCTCTATATTATATGCAAATCTGCGGTCCAGTGTCCATAGTGGGACGCCATGTTTTTTGGGTATGACATATGGGAAGCATTAATGGTACATTGTTGGGGGTCTACGTCACCACGACACTATTGGTGTGTGTGTGTGTGTGTGTGTGTGTGTGTGTGTGTGTGTGTTAAAGAAAATTTTCAAGTATTTCTCTTGGCCTAAAAAATCATTTGTCTCAAGTCAACAACGAACCTTTGATGTGACCTGGAAACTACGAGCATAAATCCCTATATAAAACGTATTCACATCCCTTTAAACTACGTATATAAATTCCTCTCAGGTAAATGTTTACACCAGGACACACCTTAAAGGCTCACAACTAATTTGGCAATACGATATTCTTTTTTCCTTAATTCATAGACAAACTACTAACGTCTCCTATAAACACACAAGCTAAAAAAATAATTCGTGCCAATTATGAACGTCTAAAAATACCCCCTTAAAAATATTCCCTATAAACGCTCCTTAAACACCCTTAATAAAAAAAAGTCCCTCACCCATGAAAATTAATATCAGTCAGGTAAGGTATGGCGAGTGTTAAGGTGAGGGAAATAGTATCCATGTACTTTACCTTGAGACTGTAGACTGTATGACTCGGCAGAACCTCACGTACCTGTAATAAAAGATGTAAAAATTAATAATATTTCTTTTATTCTTATTTAATTTCTCCTCATCTACCCTTCTGTCTCTCCTCTCTTTCATTATTCCTGTCTCCTCTTTTTAATTCCTCTCTCTATTTTCACCTTAATTTCCTTCCTATCCTTCCCTCTCTTTCATTCCACCTCCTTTCTCCTTTTCTAAAGAATATTTCCTCTCCTCTCCTCTCCTCTCTCCCGTTCCACCATTGGTTGCCCCTTCTCACACTCCACCACTGATGTAAGGGAAAAGTTGTGGTGGAGCAGAATTTAAATTTAGAAACCCCCACTTTTGATTTTAGCGGCAGGAACATTGTAAAGCCACAACAATAACTAGGCAAGAGAGAGAGAGAGAGAGAGAGAGAGAGAGAGAGAGAGAGAGAGAGAGAGAGAGAGAGAGAGAGAGAGCTAATAAATAAATAATGTTAATTACAATTCCACGTAAACCAATAACACCACCACGAACACGCCCCAAGTAAACAACCTCCTCTCTCCTTGGTACTGTCTCCGGCTCACACAATTGGCTGGGGTCTCCGTGCCCAATGGACCGCTCACGGACATTATTGGCGGAAACGACCTGCCTGCCCTAGGAGAACGACACTACCGTACTCGTGGTCGTCGCAGGGGGTCGAGGGTGCCACCGTCTATGTTCCCCAAGACAAAGTTCCTCGCTGTCATACACTGCCTTAAACAGGTGCTCGGCTGTCGTGCAGATCTTAGGACAAAAAGGTATACTGGAAATTTGTTCTCGAGGGAAAGATTATTTTTCTTTGCATCTTACAGAAAGAAAATTAACCTACAATTTTTACCTTAAACGGAACTAAACTACGGAATTCTTAATGAAAGGATTAGTGAAAATTGTTAGTTATTGGTATATAGAGATAGAGAACACTGATCACTGAACTCTACCGAGATATTCATGAAGACAAAGTGGCATACCAAACCCTCTTCCCGATCAACGAATCCTTCCTTACATCGATAACAGAAGCGACAATCGTAAAGACAAACGGACAAGGATAACACAATATAGTTCCCATATTATATAAAGGGGGGGAGGAGGATAAATATTGAATAAACATGTCTCAGAGAAAACATAAAGACACACACCAGGTTCAGGTAGCCCCCAGGAAGGCATATAAGGGGGTGGTGTGGAGGGTCCTCTTTACAGTTCAGTACCAGCCGTGTGCCTCGGAGGTGTTGGCCAGCTGGAGCCTCTGCCTCAGGGGTCCTGCTGATGTATGGCTGGATCTGTCGCACGCGTTGATGTGGTTTTAGGGAATCGTCCTCTGAGTACATGGCGAGTTATCTGGATCACTCGTTCACTAGTTTCACCAATAATTTACCTTTTTTCTTCACTTTCTCTGTTTTTTCTGTCCTCCTATCTACGTTTATAGTACAAGTGTATACATGAACACCCACCTGAATGTAATCACACGTGTATTTGTCTACTCCAGTACCATTAACCCTCGAGTCAACAACCATAATACCAACTTCCGAAATCCAGAAGTCACAATCCTTCCGCACCACAGGTATACCTTGTGTCATTATACCAGACAGACACGTTACACCAAAATAAAAAACCTCAATAAAATAACATTCATCTCAATCGGCCGTATAAGAGTTGCCATTTCCCCTAAGCTGCAGATCACGGCGGCTGGGAGAACAACAGTCCCTCCTCAGCTGATCATAAGGTACGACACCGTGTTGGGTTGTTTTTGGGGTCACTCAAACGCTCCCTTAAACGCCATCTACATCAACATCGGGGATTCAAATTTCCGAAGGACAAACTGACTGAACAGAAGAGATTTTCTTTACCCACTTGTCATGTATCGAGGTTATATAAGGTAGAAATATTAGCGTTTGAGATATATCGCCTTTAACTATTCTTGACAATAATCATTTTGGTTGACCACTTCCGCTGGGTGGTCGGTGAAGAGCTTCCACAACACTTGAGGACGGGATGTTCAGATAATAATCACGGTCGGGGAGTTGGTGGGTTTTACCTTGAGTTATTCGCCTGGAAACTGTTTAAATATCGCCAACGTGAAGCACCTATACTCCCCAATTACAGGTTTTTTTTTTTAAAGGACGATGATAATGGCCTTGATGACACCGACAAGGAGATAATCGATACAGTTTAAAGGTAAGTATTGATAAAACCTTCATCACTCTCAGGTGTGACAATAATACCAGCTTGAAATTTTATACACACAACTACCGCAGGTAACCGCTTGTTATTGATAATTTGGTCACGGGTTACCTGGCGTCTCCTCCACGGTGGTTTGTTTTACTACCTCCTGCTGCTGGTGATAAGCTGCTCCTCTACCTGAGTCTCTAGAGGTGACACTGCTTCCGTGTACCACATCACCCAGACGCTATTGTCGTCTCTTACTCAAAACAACCATGACCAATGAGACTAATATAAAGGCTCTGACAAAATATAAATCCCAGTTTGTAGTTAATATCACCATCAAAGTGACCTTAACTGTGATAATACCTAATGCACTATAAGGAGTCAAATTCCCTAAGTATTATATTAGGAAGTTTGTGATAAGGGGTCTCACTACCTTACCTAACTTTCCCTTCCTTACCTTCCAATCCTTCTCCCTTATCCATCATCCATACTCTCCCTTATCCACCCACCCTCCTTTCACTCTCGCTTGCCCACCCTCTCCCACCCATTCACCCTCCCACCCTCCTAACTCTCCGCTGGTCGCCGTTTATCGAGCCACAGCCCACGGGGACACCCAAACAAAACCACAACAATCGGGCCCTAAACGGAGGTATTTTCCCGGGTGCTCGTGCCTGGTCCCGGCCTCCTATCAGCCCTGGCAAATTTATGGGTGTCGAAGGCAAGGGTAGGAACAGAGAAAATCTGAGTATACGTGAGAAGGAAGGAAGGAAGGAAGGAAGGAAAGGGGGTAGGTTGAGAGGAGGAAGGAAGGGAGTGTGGTAGGAAATGTGTGAGAAAGGGAAGGAAGGGAGGAAGGAAAGGGGGTAGGTTGAGAGGAGAAAGGGAAGGAAGAAAGGAAGGAAGGAAAGATATGGGAAGAAACGATAGACGTTCAAGGAAGGAGTGAGAGAGGCTAGTAGAAGAGGTTGAGAGAGAGAGAGAGAGAGAGAGAGAGAGAGAGAGCTCTAACTACCAATAAATAAGCCGTCGGGAACATCAACTTCTGTCCTCCACCATCCACCACACGCACGAAAAAAAATCATTTCCTAAAATAAAAGAAAGAAAAAACGCACCCGAAACATACCCACACACACATACATACACACACACACACACACAGTTTGGGGCGTCGTTAGCACAAGGCCGCTAGTGTTGGTGTGGGCGTGGGCTGGTGGTTGGTGCTCCACGCCCCTACATCACACACCAAGTTTCCTCTTGGCTTATCGATACTCACTTCCGCTAGTACCGCCCCTGTGTGTGTGTGTGTGTGTGTGTGTGTGTGTGTGTTCGTGTGAGTGTGTGTGTGTGTAACTATGGACCCGTACTTGTGTTATTCAATGCTTTTGTTTGCTTTTGTGTACGTGTGTTTGTATACATGAATTATGTCCGTAAATCAACAGAAACCAAGCCATCATTTTGACTGTGTCTGTCGCTTTGGTACTGTGACGGGCCATTGGTTCTGGGGCGAGTCCCTTTAACGATCGGTCAACATTTTTTACGACTAACATAACACGCTTGCAGTCACACACACACACACACACACACACACACACCAGAAGTACCAAGAGATCGACAAAACCAACCCACTTATTACGGAATGTTGCTCGTAAGGTCAGCCACAGATCCTCAACTTGCCACTCTCACGCAATACACTCAATACAAGCAACACTACTCTTGCTCTCAACTAAAACACACTCAATACACTCAACATTATGTTTGACCTTCCTACAACACACTCAATACACGCAACGCACTCAACCCTATTCTTGATCTCCCTACAACACACTCAACACTACTCTTCCTACAATCATTACAGGTATTACAGACAAAACCCATAGAAGACAAAGTGTTTTGGGACAAGCCCTCCTACAGGACAGCGTCAAGACAATCCTATCAAAACTTTCCCCTTAAGATAATAATCACTTTAACAGAGCCATTATGAAACAACCATTCCAAGACAACTTTCACTTAACTACTACAGCTATTTGTAATGGTCAATGTGTGAAGTGAATCTCTCTCTCTCTCTCTCTCTCTCTCTCTCTCTCTCTCTCTCTCTCTCTCTCATGCCACCTTCATTCTGTACAAGTTCCCTTTAGTCGAACCTCACCACCATTCACCCTCTTCATTCCTCTCACATCTTTACATCAACTTACAATTTACAGGTCTTTTAGATACGGGTTAGATAATCATTTTTTTTTATCACATAACTACGGATGTATGTATATAGGTAAGACTATAGCTTCTATGTAGGTCACTCCGTTTAGGAATTTATTATGGCGTGTAACTTAACTACTTTGATTCATTGTAATAAAAAAAAAATCTCATAAAACATAAATACCTCTTTAGGGCACCAAACAACCCCATTGGCATGAAATACTCGTTAAGAAAAAAATATTTACTAAGACACTAACAACCACACCAAAACAATAACAACAAACACTCCAGGACAAAGCCGTCAACACACTTTCTCCCACCAAGGCAAGACAACTCACCGTGTTCCCTCCCACACGCTCCTCCTCCCTAGGGAAGCTGCGTCCTCAAGACACTACCACAACACCCCGAGGCTTGACGGAGACACAAATTGACGTCTTCTCAGCTGTCTTCAAAGTTAATATTAGTCTGAGTCTTTCTTCTCGGTTGTCGCTCGCTGTTGTAACTCATTTTTACACACACACACACACACATACATACACACCATCCTGTAACCTGAAGAATCCCCTCCCCTCACTTAATTAACTTAACCATCAGTCAAAACACTTAGGATATGAGATAACGTCACCATAGATCGTAGACAACACATCCCAGAGAACACGACACATCCCAGACAACACAACACATCCCAGACAACACTACACACCCCAGACAACACAACACATCCCAGACAACACTACACATCCCAGACAACACGACACATTCCATAGAACACGACACATCCCAACAACACGACACATCCCAACAACACGACACATCCCAGACAACACTACACATCCCAGAGAACACGACACATCCCAACAACACGACACATCCCAGACAACACTACACATCCCAGAGAACACGACACATCCCAACAACACGACACATCCCAGACAACACGACACATTCCATAGATCATGACAAATGTTCCTCACTTGTTTTTTTTATAATAAATAGTCCGGATACAGATAGTCAGATTCATTAACAAACACTGATGTATGAGGTGGCTGTCCGGATAAGTGGGGTACCGTGGAGCTGAGTGTCCGGATAAGGGGGTACCATAGAACTGTGTGTCCGGATAAGAGGGGTGCCCGAGAGCTGATTGTCCGGAAAAGAGGAGTGCCATAGAGCTAGTTGTCTGGATAAGAGGGGTACCATAGATGTGGTTGTCCGGATAAGAGGGGTACCATAGAGGTGGTTGTCCGGATAAGAGGGGTACCATAGATGTGGTTGTCCGGATAAGAGGGGTACCATAGAGGTGGTTGTCCGGATAAGAGGGGTACCATAGATGTGGTTGTCCGGATAAGAGGGGTACCATAGAGGTGGTTGTCCGGATAAGAGGGGTACCATAGATGTGGTTGTCCGGATAAGAGGGGTACCATAGATGTGGTTGTCCGGATAAGAGGGGTACCATAGAGGTGGTTGTCCGGATAAGAGGGGTACCATAGATGTGGTTGTCCGGATAAGAGGGGTACCATAGATGTGGTTGTCCGGATAAGAGGGGTACCATAGAGGTGGTTGTCCGGATAAGAGGGGTACCATAGAGGTGGTTGTCCGGATAAGAGGGGTACCATAGATGTGGTTGTCCGGATAAGAGGGGTACCATAGAGGTGGTTGTCCGGATAAGAGGGGTACCATAGAGGTGGTTGTCCGGATAAGAGGGGTACCGTATTTAATTACGGGCACATTCAGGTGTACCTCGTGTGGGTCTCCAGGTGAGTAAGTAGGTATTACCTGTCTGTCAGAGTGTTGTGACACGCCCAACAACCCGACAGATACCGACAAACAGACACACTCGGGAAATTTTGATATATACAAGAGGAATCACATAACCTCACACTGGATGACTTAATAATGTAGGTTAGGTTAGGTTAGGGTGGTTAGGTTAGGTTAAGTTAGGTTAGGTTAGGTTAGGTTAGGGTGGTTAGGTTAGGTTAGGGTGGGTGAGATATTACATACTACAAGGCGACAGACTTATCAGGAGACAAGATTTATTAAGCAAGATAAAACCAGAGTCAGTCCCTTAGATAAACCCGGTGCCGCTGACAGCCAATAGCGAGCTGTAGGTACTTTGGTGATGACAGTTATTAGCGCTAGTTGCTAATGAGAAGCGATTAAAGAGAAGGTAAATGGATGTGTTGGCTAGATGTCAAAGGTGTGTGTGTGTGTGTGTGATCAACCTGCCTCACCTGCCTTCACTACCTTGTTTCAGGTGTCTTTATTGGTCAGTGTTTTGGCAACACAGACAGACAGACAGACAGACAAACAGAGATAGATAGATAGATCGCCAAATAGATAGATAGATAGAGAGATAGATAGACCCTAACTCGGGGACATCAGAAACGACGAACAAAACCCAGAAAGTAAAGCGGAATCTTAGAGGAGCGGGACAGGCAGGCAGGCAGTGGGGGGCAGGGGCAGGGGGGTTAATGAAGTGTGTGTGTGTGTGTACCCTCATAACACCGTCTCAGCAGTCACCATGTTTGATCTAGTTATGAGGAGCAGTCAGCAGCGAGTCCTCATTATCCCTTACCGCCGACGCTGACGTTGACGATCTTGCCTCCCTGGTGCTGACGCCAATGGACGTACTGACAGCCCCTCCTGCTGACTGTCAGGAGAGGACGGCGGTGTAATGAGAGGACGTCTGATGATGTGGAAACCACCAGAGCAATGGGAGAAATGTCCACTTCATTTTCCGCAGCGTGAACATGGCGATGAGCACACCATCTCTCTCTCTCTCTCTCTCTCTCTCTCTCTCTCTCTCTCAACATGGCGATTACGACACGATTACGACAAGATTGCCTGTCCGTCTATAAATGGACAGCTGTTTCTCTCTGTCTTTTTCTTACTCTCTCAGCATGACTAAAAGCAGACGATTATCTCTCTCTCTCTCTCTCTCTCTCTCTCTCTCTCTCTCTCTCTCTCTCTCTCTCACACACACACACACACACACTGTTGACAACCAATAACACCCCCTTGTAGTTATAAAGTACAGGTCGTGACAGAAGTGTGACGGTGGCTGGATATTACCCCGTCATCTGTACATATATTGCACAATTGAAAAATCACCCCCCAATTTTTTTCACGGGGTTGTGGAAGGGGAATTTTACACATATACATAGACCTTCAAAAAAACCCTCCCATCTCTATAAATTAAGCTAGCAATGTAATAAACGTGTGGCGGAGCTCTCCATGTGTGGGTGTGTGACACTTCTATATCCAATTTGTCCCGGCGAAGAGGGGAGGAAAAATATCCACAAAAAAGTGTTACCAATCAAAAATATAAAAAGTGGTAGAACTATTTTTTTTTATATAGTCTCGTAAGCGGGTATGTGGTAATTATTGGTTATATATCGTAATGATGGTTCTCGTTATGTTGTACTACGTTATTTACAAGCGTTAGGTGCTCAACCATGACGGAGGGGCGAAGGGGAGGGGGGGGGGGTGGCTAGACCTCCTGTGGGATATTAATGTTATTGTGTATTATGTCTCGCTTTTCAGTTTATTGTAGTAATTATATACATATTGTGTGCACTTAACATATTGGACTCACCGACATCATACACCGTTTATATATCATAACACTGTACCTAAATTGCTTTGATAATTAACCAGTTTCTTATACATGTTAGGTAACCGATACACCGTCTGAAGAACTCAATACTGTCATTAAAAGTTATCGGTTAATTAATATTTGCATCAGATTTACAACTCTAATCATTTCAATCTGTTCACTGTTTACACAGTCTTCAAAAATTAATCCTCGCAGCTGATGTAAAGCTGAGTGTTCATGTATATTACTCTGATACCAACAGCACCACCACCACCTGTTAAATTAATACCAATACTTCCTCAAGTCTAGCTTAGGTGTATCTCAAGTGTATCTCAAGTGTATCTCAAGTGCATCTCAAGTCTTCCTGCAGTGTCTCTCAAGTCTAATTGAAGTCTATCTCAAGTCTATTCAAGGAATGCCTATCACCCTTGTAGCCATGGCGAGTCCTTAGTGACGATAAGGCTGCTGCTTGGTGAAGGATCAAATGGCCCCTACTCCGATTAGGCTCTGATCTACTGTATCTATAGCACTGGGGCCCAGACCTAACCTAACCAAATCTAAATTACCTATTATTGGTTTACAACACGTTCTCTGGTGGTGTTTACTTGAGCCCACAGTACACTAGAAGAATATTTAGGACATAATATACAGTGGCTTTATTCCCAATGGCGACTTGTTTCTTTTGAGGATTACAGGATACCTAACCTAACGTAATCCAACCTAACCTAACCTAACGTAATCCAACCTAACCTAACGTAATCCAACCTAACCTAACGTAATCCAACCTAACCTAACGTAATCCAACCTAACCTAACCAAATCCACCTTAACATAACCTAAACCACCCAAACTTAACCAACGCAGTCCAACCTAACCTAACCCATCCTAACGTATTCCAATATAACCTGACCTGTGTCGTGTTAACCTCAGCTACTTTTTCCTCCTCCTTCATTTCTCTTTTCCATAATGAAAGCCAAACTTCTCACTCGTCTTCTCATCTCTCTCTCTCTCTCTCTCTCTCTCTTCCCCTCCCTTCAACTGCTCATACCCCTCCCTGAATCGTCTCCCTCACTCTCTCCCCTCCCTCCCCTACCAGTTGTTCCTTCCGTCACTCTCTCCCTAGCCGGTCTTCCCTTCCGCCTCCCTCACTCCCTACCCTTCACGGACCTATATCCCCTCCCTCACACCCTCACCTCCCCGTTTCCCCTCCCTCACACCCTCACCTCCCCCAGTTAATCTCCCCCTCTCCTCCTTCCATGGTAAAAACACCAAGCATCGCACAGGTCCCTGAACACTGCCTGGCTACCCTGCCGCCTCACTGATCACCTGTCACTGAGGTCGATAATTACCTACAGCAGGAGAAAATTATGACTACTGACGTGCGAATGACACTCACCAATTTCCAGACCAGGAGCCTGAAATATAACCCAATCTACCTCATAACTCAAAATAATCTACCTCATAACTCAAAATAATCTACCTCATACCTTAAAATAATCTACCTCATACCTTAAAATAATCTACCTCATACCTTAAAATAATCTACCTCATACCTTAAAATAATCTACCTCATACCTTAAAATAATCTACCTTATAACTATATTACTGCACTGGATCAAATGTCAGCTTAAGCTTAGTGTTGTGGGCTTGTACCAGCTTTCCGTTTTATGTTGCCTTGTTGTAATAGTTACCCCCCTACTCTCTCTCTCTCACACAAATACACACTCAGTCACTCACTCATCCACTCAATCACTTATTTACTTTCTTTCTCAAACACACACACACACACGATCTCTCTCTCTCTCTCTCTCTCTCTCTCTCTCTCTCTCTCTCTCTCTCTCTCCCCCCCTCTCTCTCTCCTCTTGTCACCTCATTCTACGTCTAAAAAAAAATCACAAAATATCATAATATATATTTTCCTAACAATCGTCCCAGAGTTCCAAAATTACAACAGAAAAATGTATACGGTAGTGCATATTCCTCTATTTTCCGTTGTCATATTTTTTTTAGCGCAATAAATACAGACACAGAGGTGGCCAGCGTAAAATTCTAACATTTTATTCTGTTTACTTATGTTGAAAGAAATAAATGTTATGTTTTGTGTGTGTGTGTAGTTCATGCCGTTATAAACACAGTGTATGATTACCGTCTAAAAATTACTCGTGTGTTGTACTTCTCTCTCTCTCTTTGACAGACACCACCACCATCACACCATGAGTACACCACTACCACCAACCTACCATTACCACAATCACTACCACTACCACCATCACTACAACTACCAGCACTGTTACTACCAGTACCACCATTACCACCATCCTTCATGTCATTATGTTGTTACAGCAAAAGTAATGCCGACGCAGGAATAACCTTGTTAAAACTAATAATAAATTTAAATAATGATAATCACATTAATTAATTATGGTAACCTTAATAAAAAAAATTATCACAAAATAATAACAACAATTATAAATAAATATTCAAATGATGAATAAGACACAATAAATATCCTTTACACAAACAAATAAAACACAGTACAGTACAGTTTAATATTTTGATGCCATTTCATGAGAGTTTGGTCTTAAAGATACATTAAAACATTACCAAATATTACAAACTCATGACTGTTTGATATTCTCTCCCTCCCCCCACCCAAAAAATAATAATAATTTCACCGCCTCATTACATAGGATATTCACTACCGTATATTCAGGCGGTGGTGAGTAACACTACAAATCAATATCATAATATCCGCCACACACAGTTAAGGGAGTCTTGTACAGCAGCGAGCGTTTGAAGTTCTCTCAGTTTGTTCACTAGTTCCCGCAGTCAACATCATAGCGCACTTGAGTCTAGCCAGCCAGAGCACTGTTTGTGGGCTTTGATGTACACTTCCAGAGAGATTCCCCCCCCCCCCCCCTCACTACAAAGCAACACCAACACCGGCCAACTCGTCTTACAGTTCTGCTGACACCATTACTACAGTTATATATATATATATATATATATATATATATATATATATATATATATATATATATATATATATATATATATATATATATATATATATGCTGATAACCACCAGGAAGAAAACACGAAGTTCCCAAGCGTGTGTGTGTGTGAGCGAGAGAGAGAGAGGGACACCCCCGAACTCACAGGATAAGAAGCCTCATAGTCTCGGAGAATAACATAAATCAATCACGAAAAATTGGGGTTATTTTTGCCGACAGTGTAGATACTATCATCACCTCCCGCTATCTTTATTGGCTAAACTTTGTGGAAATAACGACAACAAACAAAGCCTTAAGACCCGTACACCGTGTAGTCGACGCTTCACACGGCTGTAAAGCCAGACTAACACGTGCAACATTTACTGACCAACACATAACTCTTAATATACTCGTTCGTGTACATGACTAACACAGCACCAGTCATGTAGAGCGTCGTGCACACTGCTAATACTTTTGAGATACTGATACAGTATTACAAAGTGTGAAGTATACTGTATTTAGACTACCACCCTCAGTGTAACACAAACACTCGCCACGCTTGTACCGGGAGTGTGGAGGCGAAGGTGGGAGGGGGTTTAAGCGGCGTCACGCTGGTCACCCCAATTCTCTTCTCCTTGATTAAAAAATTTCTAGCATTGATTTTTCACTTAACTTACCAATAACGCTCTTTAATATAGTTAATTACTGTCACTCTCCGGGAAAATTTTGTTCCATTATATTACGAAAATATTATGTGTTTTATCATCCGAGGAGTCGTGGGCCTCGTTCATCCTCTACCAGACCATCAATGTCAAGACCCGCGATAATAAATTATGATAAACCGTCAACACGAAAACTGAACGATAATACCACCTATTACACACATATATATATAACGTGAATTTATATAAGAGAGAGAGAGAGAGAGAGAGAGAGAGAGAGAGAGAGAGAGAGAGAGAGAGAGAGAGAGAGAGAGAGAGAGAGAGAGATGTCCAATGTACTCCAGGGACCTAAAAGTGTTATAACCAGAGAAACAAAAAGGTGAAGAGAGATTTCGGGAGCGTGGCGGTGGGAAAGGTGAGGGCAGTGGGGGTGTGGAGACGAGCTTGCACAAGATGTCATGATGTATAATGAAACTATGTGATGGCTTGTAAGAGGATGACTTGTCATCAGAAAAATGCTACACAACAGATGGTACCTGTGTCTGACAGGTGCCTCAACATCTGACCACAACACCTGACTTGAGGAGATATTCTAGTGGTGATTTATACAACTAAAATACCCCCTGGTCCTGAAGAAGTTATTTCATCTTTTATCATACAAAAAATCTTTAATTTCATCGTCCTGGGATTCCTGCTGCCGGGCAATTCATGCCAGACTTAGAAAAATACAGTAAAATTCCGGAAACGCTCTGAATGTAGATCAGACAGCTCACAATTTCACCGTTTGTAATTAAAGCAGTGTAGGATTTTTAGCTGTTGTGGATCAAGTGAACACCAGTGTTACCAGAAATACGTGAAGGCCGGGGGCTCGCTTCCCTCACTCTCCCCAAAAATAGCAATTCTCGTGAAGGAAACGTCACCGAGACTCAGGTGATGGTCCGTAAACAAGTTTTCTGGACAGAATAACCAGGAAAATCCCAATGATTGATGCTGTCAAATCCAGATTCAAAAGTCTGGAAACAGATTGCTTAAGGGAGGGAGAACTGAAATTTACTTGATAAAGAAGGGAGGAGAATTTTCAGACAAGGCGACCGGGTGATGGATGTGTCGGGCCAGATGCTGGAGTTCCTGGCCACCTTAAGATGAGAAAATTGTATAAGGAATGGAACCTTGTTTACACATACACTGAAGGGGGTGTGAAGATGCGAGCCAAGACCCCACACTCTGGAGGGGGGGTACGGCAAGGCTCCTCTGCACTACACATAAAAACACACACAACTCTCCTTTTATGTAATATTTATAGTGAGTATCAAAGTGCAGTAAATCTCTTTAAGCTGATAATTCATTACCTGACCTTTGAGTATAATCATTTCATATAGATATTAGTGTATCTTTAATGTGGAACGATACACAGAAACTGGCTTAGACTTATGTAAATATATGAACACCTAATATTGCGAAGATTAAGGACACGTAGTAAGATTACATTATACTAACATGCCTCTCTCTCTCTCTCTCTCTCTCTCTCTCTCTCTCTCTCTCTCTCTCTCTCTCTCTCTCTCTCTCTCTCTCTCTCTCTCTCCGTTTTGTACCTTCGAACTCCGAGCTAAAAAAACTCTCAACTCCCAAAGTCTCGGTCTGACCCGGCATTCCAAGATGCAACTTTAAAGAGCGATTCACCGGTAATTTACGTGGTCATGGCAGAAACGAGTGTGTGTGTGAGGGAGACAGCAGGTGGAGGAGGTCAAGACAGAGGTCACACATTGATCGTGATGACCTGAACAAACTCTCCAAGGAAACCTGTAATATATTCTACTTGTCTTTCCCACTTCGCTTCAAATTGTAATCTGATTGTCTCCGATCGTAAACTTGAAGATATATTCCAGGTTACAAGGTTTTCTCTTTTACAACCACAAAACAATAAATCTTGAGATGTCTTTTTCTATTTCAATGGACAGTTGATATATGGCTTAAGATTTGTACGAGAGAGAGCTAAATAAACTTTATTTTTTTCCCAATCCTTGTCATTACACTTCTCGATGAATAATAATAATAATAATAATAATAATAATAATAATAATAATATAGCTATAATTGTAACAAAAATTAACCAGCAACTGCCATAACACTTTGGGTAGTAGTGGTAGTAAAAGTAGTAGTAGTCAAGGACGGATCAAGGAATATCACAAGGGGGGTCCAAGAATTTGTGGGTGGGGAAACATGACGAGCACAGCGAGCCCACCCAATGTCATGGGCATTTTGAGGTCATGTGCACTTGATATTAGGGGATATTCTGAGGTCAATAGAAATTACTTTTTACAATACAAAAACGCCTGAGTACAATACTGCATTAAAGAAAATGTATTGGAATTTTCTGGTGAAAAGGAGGGTCCTGACCCCCCCCTGGACCAGCACCTGTGTAGTGGTAGTAGCCCATCAAACCTCACGGTGAACCAAACCGAATTGGCGAAGAAAAATCGGCTTATGTGTTCTTTCCCTCCTGGCCGGTCACCCATCGAAGCATCAGCCAGACCCAACCCAGCTAAACTCAACAGGCAGTGAGACCAAGGCGGCATTCATCGCTCTACGGGCGAGGCCAAATGTTTACTGTAACAATGATTAAATTCGTCCTGCCGTATAAAGGGGGGGAATTTATTTCAATGGGACAAAGTTTGCTGGGGAAGACCTGGGTTTTGTAAATGTCAAATTGCGGAACGACACTTCAGAGAAAAGCCAACACTTGCTCTGTTTGTGGACCGAGGCGAGAGGACGCTGAACGAGAGAGAGAGAGAGAGAGAGAGAGAGAGAGAGAGAGAGAGAGAACGAAATACATGCGAAAATATACACAGATAGATAGATAGATAGATAAAAGCCGAGAGAGATAGAGAGAGAAAATAAAAAAAATAAAGCCGCCCCCGACAAGCCAACATTCCTGTCACATAACCTCCCCCTTGTTATGGCTGGCCGGGCTGGCTCAGGACCACGGAAATTACTGAATATAAGACAGGTCCTGGTGTGTCGCCCTCCCCAGCATACACAATCCTACAGCAGGAACTTCACCACCACTAGTACCTCCTACAGGAAACGCCACTGGAGGCTAAGGACTCCACAAGACATTTCCAGACTCTTTTAAACGCTACATAGAAGATAAAGACCCTCCTAGGAGTCTTCAAGGGGCTTATAAAACGTCATAAGACTCTTTCTTTGAGCCTCTCTTACAATCTTGTCGGTCTAGATGAAACAAACAACAACCTGCATTGTTTACATTGTCAAAAAATAAATAAAATCCATTTGAAATCTTCAATTGGTGGCGTGTTGGTGGCCAGGCCCCACTAAGGCTTTCTCAAACGTGTCTGTGTTTCCTGACTTCACACACACATACTCGTCTCACTTCACTATCACCTGCACTCTAGTAACGCCGCCCTACAACCAGACTCTACTAACTAAAATTACTGAATCTGTTATTACAATCTGCTTTATAAGAGAATTGTTCCATCTTGTGTTCAGGATAAAGGATAAAACTTACCATCCTCCTGTATACCTTCCTACTTCACACTACAGTAAACCCGTGAGTGACCCATGAACACCTACAAAACAACTACATATCACACCTGTAGTACTCTCCTCCCCTATAACACTAAAAAAAAATAAATACAAAGATAAGAATAAAAGTAAACACATATATGATTTCAGGGCTTCCGTAGCAGCACCCAAACCCTCATTAGGTTAGGTTAGGTTTGCCGCTCGTGAATTTATCTCTCTCTTGGGTTAAATTTTTTGTATATTCCTTGAGTAGTGTTGACATTGTTTAGTGTATGTGAACGAGAGGGATAGATACTTGAATGGGTAGTATAGTTATAAGACTAAAATACCAATACCACGTAGTTCAGTTTATATCTACGTGAAATAAAAACAAAGTGACATAAACAAAGGAGAGAATTTTAGCTCCAATGGACGTACACACCATCACGGGCTTGGTGTGTGTGTGTGTGTGTGTGTGTGTGTTGGCCCCCCCTTCACCACGCACCGTCTAGTTTACTTGCACACAGTCTAAAGAAACGTGGTAGGAGTCTTGGTATTTGAAGCTACCAATTGTTTACACTCTCAACTACTGTATCGTTCTCTCATGGTAACACTGTATACCCTGCCAACAGATTTGGGGAAAAGTTCGTCTCATTTCATAGACTTCATTCACCAACCAATCAACCCACCCAACCAAACACCATAACATGAGGACCCACCATTATTATTATTATTTTTTCTCGACCTCATCAAGTTTTCCGGGATGTACTATGAGTATCTCTACCCTGCCACTATAACACACCACAACATTATTTACTGAGTCAGAATAACACAAGTCAGACGAAAACAAATGAGGTACTGTACAGGTATTTACGTGCAATAAGAGTCTTGGACCCGAGAGAGTTTAAGTATGGTGGTAAATCACTTATAAATATGTAATGTTGACTGGAATTTATCTGTTATGTTACGTTCGTCTGTATTATGTACTGTCTTTTTTCTTCTTTCCTATCTCTTTCTCTCCTTCATTTCCTTTGTTTATTTATCTCGATAGTTATTCTTTTTTAGGCTCTTACTCTGTCTCATTCCCTCTTTCCCTCAATTTTTCCTACTCTCTCTCTCTCTCTCTCTCTCTCTCTCTCTCTCTCTCTCCAATTCAACGTACCGTAAATGGTTGGTGTGTGTGGGGGTCGTGACCAGCCAGACACACGCACACTTCACTTCCCCAGCGACAATCACATGTGTACGCCGCTTCCCACAACACCACTAATCCAGCCTTATCGTCCGAGCATCCCCCGACCAGCGTGCTCCAACTCCTCACTAAATCAAACCAACCTCAGACAGTTTTGGGGATGCCAATCTTTGTGGGGTTTTGTCTTTTAAATTCTCGCTAAAAAGAAAATCTACACACACACAAAAAAAAAAAACAATAATAAATAAAAATAAAAATAAAATAATCAAATAAAAAAAATAATAAATAAATAAAAATAACCCACATACACACACACACATACATATACAAATTCACCAAAAAAATCCACCCACACCTACCCACAAACCAACCCGAAAAGCCACGAACCCACCTAAAAATCAACCTATCCATCCACCCACCCACACACTCACAAACCCACGCACCTAAAAAAAACCCACCTACACACACAAACCCACCCACCCACAAACCCACCCATCCAAACACACACACATTTTTATTTGCATATTGGCGAAAGTTAGAATTTATTGCTGTGGGATTTTGCAGTTGTGAGTCTTAGCTACAATCGATCCTGAACGAGACCCAAGACTAAAGGTGTAGATATCCGCTCCTTATACGATGATTTAGTCCAGGTAAATACATTCTTTATGAAGTGCAGATTTAATGGCCGGGTATAGCCTGTGTGTCTGGCAATTATGAATTATTTACTTCTTTAACGAAAAAAATATATGTTTTTTTTTCGGTACTTATTTGGCAATAGTCGACGTCAGTACTGGAGTTAAACATTAAACATTCATTACTTGGCCTTTAACTAATAACAAGGTTCTGTTCTGTGGTTTATAATCTGGTATAATAAAACCTTAAACCATGGGATATATTATAGTATACGCCGGTATATATTTTACATACCTATATACAATAGAACAAGGTAAGGAGCCCCAATATGCTATAGAAATTAATTCCAGTGTTGAGGACAGTGATGGTTAAAATGACATTCTTAAATTCATTTTCTTTCTTCTTCACCAACATACGCAGTACCAAGTGAGGTAGTGAGTTTGGCAGTATACAGTTCAGTAAGACACAAGGAATACACTCTCATTCTCCACTCCATTGCGGGGGCGGCGGGTACTAGTTTTCTCAGAGTTAAAATAACACCATCTCGTCTCGTCAACATTCTACCTTGAGTTACCTTACAAGTCGCCGATACTAGGAACCAGAATTGAGACAACGAATAACTTTACCCTGTTAGCTCCTCCCTCTTACCTTTTTTACAATATACACACACAGAACAGCACAAATAACATGACCTGCTTGTTTCTCCACCACCGACACACACACACAGTAGGTCAGTCAGCGGGTGGTCAGGCCGTAACCTCGTCATGTTCCTGATATTAAACTATATATGATGAGTCGAGTTCCTGCCTTGGTTACATACAGTAGAGCTGAATGCCTCGAGTACCAACAGTCTGGCAGCTGAGGAGTTTGTACAGAGCCCCAGGATAAGGTAAGTTGACAAGGAGTTTAGAATGTTCCAGAATCCTACAAGGCCCCAGGATTAGGACTAGGTTGAAAGGGAGTTTGTGGGATCAGGAGTCCTACACAACCTGGAGATATGTAGGTCAACAGGGAGTCCTCGAGGACCCAGAGCCCTTATAGAGCCTCATGATAGCGTCTGCCTTATGAGGGAGTCCTACACAGCCTCAACAGAGTCCTAGATCAATGAGGATCAGGAGTCCTACAGAGTCACAGGATATCGTCTGAGTTAACAGAGGGATCTTGGCAGCCATCCCGGGCAAAAGTCCAAATTTCTGAAAGCAAAACCAACGACGGCTCGACCGTTTGTTCCAGAACTGAGACTTGGTCGATTGTGCTAAGACATTAAGTGCAAATTAGATGTGGCCCGGTTAATGCTGGTCGGATCTTGTAGGTTCAAGGTAGACGCACAGGTTAATGCCACGGAGATACCGAGAACAGAATAATAACAGTGTGTTGCACATCTCGTCTCTGGAGAACTCATATACTCATATGGATAATAAAAACATATATGATGAGACTATGCAGCTATCAGTAACCAGGACAGACACACGGGTTAATCCTTTAATATGGATTACATTAAGTGTAGTGGACAAGGGCGTCAGGTTTGTGTATACAGATCTCAACACTACATGAATACTGATAACACAAATAGCACAGCGTTGTACTTCTTGCTTCCACACACACACACACACACACACACACACACGCACACAAGCTGTACCCTGATCTTCACATTAACGACATAGACTCGTTTACTTCCTCTCACTAGTATAGGTAAAGGTTTCTATAATATATCAACATCCTTCAGAGAACGAGTTTAGACACAAAATTAAAAAGTTACCCACCCTGTGTATAAGACTCTTGACCCAGCCGTAGATAAGTTGAGGTGTAAGGTATTGAAACAGACGAGGTAGGTTATCAGGTACAGCACTTAATAACAATAACTATATAAGCGTGTAATCATATAAGTTTTTAAGATCAAAAGATAAAGTCAAGATTAGGTACCCCAGATTATCTAACCTAATCATTCCAGGTGAGATAAACTAAATTTTGATTAATCTTCAAATGATTCATATACATTTATCTGTTAACCTTTCTCCGCTATCAATTTCCCCGGAGTGGATCACGGGAAGCAGGAAACAGGAAAAAAAGTGGAGGAAATGGTAGGGGAAAGTTGTGTAACACAGACTAGTGTATAGAGAGTGACAGGAAGGGACTTAAAATATCAAATAGAAACACACACACACACAGTGAATGGTAGTGCTCTTTCCAACGGTGAAGGAGGCCTTCATCGTCTTTAATTATGTTAGTTACAGTCGGATGAGCGGAGGGGAGCTGCGCCACGAGTGGTTGGCCCATAAAATGCTTTAGTGGAATTGAAAAAATATGTGCATCTTGTGCTGATCTGAAAATTTTTGTGTTTAACATGCTTTATTCTTAAACCAGTCGTTCTTTAGATTGCGAAGTTCCCGTTGGGCCACCGTTTTCTTCTTGCAGAAGGTATCAGCTTTGATCTGAGACTGAGGGTTGTTCTGCCAATCAGTTAAGGCAACACGTTTATAACAGATGAGTACATTGATTGCCGGGTCATTTTCATCAAACCAGTCCTGGTGTATTCTCTCGACCTACCCGAGGGTCTCTGCAGGTTTTTTCATAACTGTCGAGAATATCCCATTCGGCACTGGGATTTGGGTTGTTTATTCTCAGGATGTTTATCAGCCTATGTTTGAGTTGCTCTCTGAAAGTATGTGCTGCTGCTGGAGCCTCCAGATGCTTAGTGTTAAAACTTCTTCTGGGAGTCTTGCTGCCTTCGCCGTTTTGGGGCAATGTGAAGTGAGATTGTCGGCCTGCCTAAACAAGGTATTCGTGATAGTGAGGTTGTGTGCAGCACACTTGCTGAGGAGGAGTAGGCAGTTGGGATTACACTTGCCTAGTCCATTTCTCCCTATGCTTCCCTGCCAAATGTCAGCATCTCTGCCAACTCTGGCATTGAAGTCACCAAGAAGCACAACCTTATCTTCTCTGGGGATCGAGGTTAGCACTCTGTCAAGGTGGGCATAAAAGGCCTCCTTGATGTCATCTTCTGCATCCAAGTGTTGGGGCGTGTGCATTGATGAAAAAGGCATGACATGAGTGATTCACTGGGACTCGGAGTGCCATGAGGCGCTCGCTGATCCCAATAGGCATTTCAGTTAGTCTGTGTAGGATACGGTAGCGGATGGCAAAGCCAACTCCAGAATTGCAGTTTCTCTCCACAGCAGGCTTACCCTTCCAGAAGAAGGTATAGCCAGACCCCTGTTCTGTGAGTTGACCCTCGTCTGGGAGCCAGGACTTACTAATGGCTGCTATGTCGATGTTATACCAAGCCAGCTTTTTTTCCGCAAGGGCGGTTCTTCTTTCAGAACGCTCATTTGTGCCAGCATCCAGAAGGGTCCGGACATTTCATGCAGTGGCCATAAGAGGTTGTACAGTTTGTTTGTGTTTGGATCTGTGGCTTTGATTGTGTTTTCGACCACATAAGGATGACTTTACAGGGTGCGGTTGCCCAGTCAGGTTGATTTTTAGGCAGGCTATGTTCCGGGCACCATTTCTAGCCCCCTCCCCATGTGGGGTGAACAGAGTGGATCCTCAAAAGGGCTGCTCAGTCGCACAGACAAGACCGGATTGCACTGCTGTCTAGATCCCAGTACATAAGCGACCATCTGTGCTGCCCATGTGCAAAGTTGTGACGAGAGACTCCCGGCAGTCATCTCTGCCTGCCCCTGTCGCCACTCGTCTGTCGCCATACGACTTTTGGGGTTATAGGGGTTTTGATGATGATGAAAGGTATGATGAGCTGGATGATGGATGTGCGTGAGTTGATTTGTGTGGTGAGGCAGAAGCACAGACTGCAACCACACAACTTGGCTCACCTTTTACCTGATCCAGTGGTGCAAGTGTTGCAACGACTGGGGAGAGGGAGAGTTGCAATGAACTGCCGATAGCCCAGGTTGTTGGGTTTCGCCTTAGTAGCCTGTCCATCATGCCTTGCATTCGTCTGCAGGTGTAGTCTTTGGGTACCAATGGTGGTCACCTCTTCCACCTATACCGCCGTTAGGGTCTTGTTGGAACTTTGTAAGCATGCCTGCCTGATGCGGGGCTCCACCGCAGATTTTTCGTTTGGGGTTTACTCCCGCAGCCTTATACCTGCCAATGTTAATCCGCAAGGCAGCGAGGCAATGGTTGGTAGACGCTAGGAGGTGTCCTTATGCCAGTGGGCCTATGCGCTGTCCCTCTGGGGCTCACTGCTACTCCGAGATCCCCTGCTGGTCTAGCCTGTGCCCACGAGGCACCCAGTTACCGTTACGCACACACACACACACACATGCACACACACTTACCAAATCATTGCCTCACCACTGACTCTCAAAAAGCACTATATACAGTATATCAAACTAGCCCCCCCCAAAAATACACATAAACCCCAAGCGTGTATAAAAATGTACCTCTCACGTTTTCAAACGCTCGAGATTACACACGGCACACGCAGACGAGGGTAACCACTGAGGCTCGAACACGTAAATCCGTGCAAATTGCGAACTTGGCCACAATAACCCAACTCTCCTGCATGATGACACCAATTTACAAGTGATAAAGTTGGATTCTTCCTCCCAATGTCCCTAAGTTAGAGACTCCAAGATCCACACGAAGGAGAGGAATAGTCACGAGTGTGGTATATGAGAGATCACTATCCATGCACTGAAGGTCAGATGGGCCCTCGGCGCTAATAATTCTCTAAGTAACTTAAGGCAACGTAACATAACCTAAACTATCATAACCTACCCCGATCTAATCAAACCTAACCAAATCTATCCTAACCTAACGTAACATAACCTAACCCATCCAAACCTAAACTACTCCGACCTCACCTACCCTAACCTGACCTAACCACAGAAAACTAGGGGTATATTAGAACCGGACCTAAATTACGGTAGTTAGGTTAGATTACCCTAAGTTAGATTTGGTTGAATTTGGTTAGATTAGGTTAACTTGGGTTGGGTTAGGGTCTATGAGAACTAAGGCCACTCCAAGCTATTAAAGAAAACTTAAGGTAATCTTACTTCAGACATAAACAGACTAAGAGAAACAAACCAAAGACAAAATTCTTTTAAACAGACAAATACTTTTAACATTTAATAGAATACAAAATACGTCCACATATGACCCTCATAATAATCATAGTAGATAATAGGAAAAACTTCTATAAAATATGTACCGGTATAAAAAAAAATAATACTAGCAAAAATTTCAACTAGAACAGAAAGGACATTGGAAATGAATACAGTAATTATAAAATATCAGGTAAACAGGGCCAGGTATTGTAAAGTGTCGTAACTAACTTATTTTACAGGTAACGGAAAATGAATGACTGAGATTGAGGTAAAAACATAAAGACTAAACAAAGTAAATAATGTCTCAGTACAAGTTAGGCTCACAGTGAGACGTACGGGAGAAATATTCAGTTGGTACCGATATAAATGTTTGTTGCTTACTCGCTCTCATCCACGTTACCAAGAGAGGGAGAGAGAATTAGTTACTACCCATTAACGGAGATAATCGCTTTATTATTATCATGTTCAGAGAGAGAGAGAGAGAGAGAGAGAGAGAGAGAGAGAGAGAGAGAGAGAGAGAGAGAGAGAGAGAGAGAGAGTATCAACAACAAACTATCCTGAACCACATGTACTACTCTTACCAATACAGTAAACTAGCAAACTATCTCATAAACTATTACCTTAACTATTTATCTCCCTGTCTATGTCACTCTCAATATCAACTATCGAAAGAAAACAAAAGAAAAACGAAAAAAAAAATAATATAAATACGACAAAATTATAAGTTTAGGTTTATTAATTAACTATACAATGCCCACCAGAATATTGCTCAATAAATGATGTTGGATCAGTGATGGGAACTAAAAACAAAAAATCCCTTCAATTGGATTTTAATGATGGGAATAGCCAATGGTCCCTTCTTCTGGGTATATCTAAGCGAGAGGAATATTTAAGTACACATTGTGGTAAATCGATATACAAACTCACGTGGCTAAACTTGTCCTCTAACCAACAGCACAATTTACTCTGTGCTTCGTATATGTTCAAGAGTTGAGGTTTTTATTGTTCTCTCTCTCCTTCAGGTAGGAATGAGAGAACATGTCTAGTTACGGTACGGTAGAGTCTCAGTGTAACTTCGATGCTATAATGTATGTTGTAGCTTAAGGGAACGAGTTAAATGAGCTGTTAGATCTAGAGTTACGAGAGAAGATTAACTTACGAGCCTTTGAGAATCTGGGTGTTGGATGTAGAGCCTTGAGTTAATGAAGAAGAATGTGTCGGCGGGGTAGACGAGCGTCATCACGTGGATTGAACGACAAGTTTTAAGGGATTTTCTGGCCGCTTGTTAATCCCCGGTGTAGGCCAATCGACCGATAACTGTTCCCGCGCCCGACTGAACGACTTGGTGGGCCATGTTCCTAATTAGTTTCAGGATGAGAGACCCTCAGGTCCTGGCAATTAGTTAAAAAAAAGGAGAACAAATTCATGAAGAACAAAACAATTCATACAGCCAGGGCCGCATTGTTCACGGGTAAACAACGATTTAATTATCATTTCAGGGGAAAACATTCAACTCCTAATAGAACTGTGTTAAGCTAGACGTAGATACACACGAATATGACTGTAGGAAACAAAGTCTCTTAAGCTGTAACTCAACTCCCCAACTGGTTGTATTAGTTGTTATTTGATCAACCTTATTGTCTGAGTCTACAACGCTCAGGATAACGTAACCAATAAGTCAGGTTCATATAGCGAACGTTTGATACTCTTGTAAGTTCTCCCTTAAAAAAAAAATCCAACATTAACCCCAAAGAAAGCCATAAAAAACACTCTTACAACATGTTAAAATAATTCTACCCTAACCCAGCTGAATCTAACCTACCCTAACCCTAATCCAGCTGCACCTAACCCTAATCCAGCTGCACCTAACCCTAACCCAGCTGAATCTAACCTACCCTAACCCTAATCCAGCTGCACCTAACCCTAACCCAGCTGAACCTAACCTAACATGCAATATGGCTGGACAGGGTTTGGGGCTGGCTGGTGTCAAGTACTTCGGTGTTGTTAGTCTCACAGGAAACGACAAAGCTATCCTTCAGTATTGTTGGCGTCAGGCTTCTGGTTCCTATGGGATTTTAACACGTGAGTTTCCGAGTCTTAAATTTATGTTCCTTGTTCCTGAGTTGTGGTTGATAAAGGTCTACTGATCAATTTATTTTACAAACCGGATATATAAGAGACAGAATTAAAATTTTGACGTAAATAGAACAAATCTGCGTATCCAATTTCCTTTGAGCACACTTCCATGTCACAATAAAGGTATAGTGAGTATCATTCTACGTAAACTTGTATCTGTAGCTGTATATGTCACGTTGGATCTAATGTGACAAAATAAACTGATGAATGGTTTCACTTTGTCCTGCAGTAATTACAACCTTCCACTTCATTATCTTCTACTTGCACAATTTACTCTGACTGTCACTCTACCATGAAATTATTTTCCCGCGTATGTTATGGACCACGAATTCTGACTCTCAAAAGTTTCGTACGTGAAATTTTCCTCTTAACTGGTGTTCTGAGAATATACATAATTAACGGAGATGAAGACACAACGCAAAGAGGCAAAGTGAACACCCAGAAAATCAAGGAAACTACACTCAAACTCTACTTTACCTACACACGTTCCCTTAACACCATGGAGAGGACAAATTTTAACAGAGACTATTAAAGTAAACTCAGATTACCTAGTAAGCTGTAATGACGGAGTAAATTGCTTTTACATTGGACATCTAGACTGACCAAACGAGTATTACAGCAGTTAGCAGTACCCTTAATAACTAGTTGTTAGATGGCCATTACCATATTGTCTTTCACTAGTGTTATATTTAAAGGTCAAGGCAATGATATTTCACCATATCATTAAGTATTATAGTCGTCGAAGATAAGATCATTTAATATTTACTCTCAAGACGATATGTTACAAAAAGCATGCAAGTTTCTTCAGAATTTGTCCAGCAGTAATGATTGACCTTCGGGCTGCACACGGCAACAGCCAGTTTGATGAGAGACTTTGGTTATACACTTGAACTGCTGTGGTTAAGAGACACGCTTGTTAGGTTAGGTTAGGTTAGGTTAGCTTAGGTCAGGTCAGGTCAGGTAAGGGTTAGGTTAGTTATGCTGTTTTTCGTTAATGATGCGTCTAGAAGCTACGTTCTTATCGACTTTAGGTACATACGTCTTATATGAAATCCTCTTTTTAAGTTTGTCATTAAAATTTAGGCAAATCTTTATAGTTATACAATATTTTCTATCTCCTTTCATCAATGTTTAGGCAAAAAATTCACAGCCAAACATCACTGGCTACTTTCTTTCATCAATGTTAAGGCAAAAATTCACAGCCAAACATCACTGGCTATCAAACAAAACCTACAGATCCATTTGTCGATAATTCTTCACTGTCCTTTGATAAATCAGATTCACCTATTATCTCATTACCTGCTGGCGACGAGACGAAGGTGAGGTCTGAATATTTCACCATTTTATCAGATGAGAGAAAAAATAACTATCAATATCTCTCATACCACTACATAATACAACCCAATATGTCACTCAGTTATACATCGTGATTATAAAACTACCGAAAAGTAATGGAAAAAAATACAAATTAATATGAGTCAAGGGAATAAAACCAGGGATTAGTTCTTTAATTTTCGATATAACTTCCCAGAATTATTGATCAGTAACCAGTTGGTGGATAGATGATTATTTTATTGTATCAGTTAATCATAAATCACGTTAAATAACCACATTAGATTAATGCCTTTCGGATATCGTTTACAATACTCTATATTCAAGACAGACAAGACTACAATGTTAAATTTCTTAAGGTTGAAACAAAACTAACCTGACTTAACTAAAAAAAAAAAATATATATATATCATCAGGTTAGTTTTGTTCTTGTCTCTCGTAAATAATTTAACACCGTAGTTTTCAATATCAAGTTAACAAAGATCAGAGTTACTGATTCACATGTATATTTAACGCGACTTTCGGTAACTTGTGAATCTCAAATACCACCTGACCATCACCACCTGATTATCAATAAAAAAATAACCTTAATCAATAATTCTGGAAAGTTTTACATTGAAACATCTGGTATTAACAGTTGGTTACCTTTCCTTAACATTTACCTAACCTAACCAGCCTAACCTAACCTCACCAACCTAATCTAACTATCACCATAACTAACCAAACCTGAATCACTGACGTCATAAAATTACAAATAAAAACAACAATGTGTACAGTGTGTAAGGAAGACCTGGGAGGGTGAGGAAGATCTGGGAGGGTGAAGAAGATCTGGGAGGGTGAGGAAGATCTGGGGGGTGAGGAAGACCTGGGAGGGTGAGGAAGATGTGGGGGGATGAGGAAGATCTGGGAGGGTGAGGAAGATCTGGGAGGGTGAGGAAGATCTGGGAGGGTGAGGAAGATCTGGGGGGTGAGGAAGATCTGGGAGGGTGAGGAAGATCTGGGAGGGTGAAGAAGATCTGGGGGGTGAGGAAGATCTGGGAGGGTGAGGAAGATTTAGGAAGGGTGAGGAAGATCTAGGTAGGGTGAGGAGGTCCTAAGGAGGGTAAGGAAAACCTAGGGAGGGTGAGGAAAACCTAGGGAGGGTGAGGAAGACCAGGAACAGACACCCTATTGGAAGCTGCAAGAAAATAGAAAGAAAACAAACACAACATAAGAGACAAACAGCCAGTAAGATCAAGCTAGCGTCACCCAACCCACGCCCACCAATACACTCTTTTAAAACATAAAGAATAAAACAAAACAATAACTAACTTCAGTGCGCTATAACAAAACACAAACTTCACTTCGCTATAAAACACACACACACACAAACCAGTGAGGTAATAACAGTCTAGGTGAAGAATGAGGTACGGTACACGGTGAAACGACACAATTGGCAGTTATAACATTTCTACCTTGTCTATTGATAATGTGGTAAACGACAAGGCGTATTGTACAGTTTATTATAGAACAAAAATACTGATTGATAACGTATATATTTTTTATACTTTATTTTATATTTACGTTATTATCATCATCATCATCATCATCTTGTCATTTTTATTACCTTTATCGTGTCATTATTACTTTGAACCAAATTACACGAGAATATACAATGAAGAAACACATTAAATATATCAAAGTCAAAGTATGTAAATAAATAATGCACACAAAGTTTTAGTACTGTGGTCAGCGAGGCGGCTCCCCCACACAAACATGTTAAACACAGTATATCATTATGATCTACCTGTGAAGTAATCAATCCACCTTAAATGGCTAATTGATTTTACCAAGATTCTTACTGTGCATTCATAAACACTTACCTACGGTGTTTGGGAGGTAAATGTTTCCATACTTCTCGAGAAAACATCAAAAACATGGGATAGTGAAAAGTTTAATGAGGAAAAACATCTTTGGGATTTAGACATCAGGTTTAAGAATTCTGAATTGTCGAGCAAACTTAAGAATTCTGAATTGTCGAGCAAACTTAAGAATTCTAAATTGGATCAAACTTAAGAATTCTGAATTGTCGATCAAACTTAAGAATTCTGAATTGCCGATCAAACTTAAGAATTCTGAATTGTCGATCAAACTTAAGAATTCTGAATTGTCGATCAAACTTAAGAATTCTTAATCAGACATCAAACTTAAAAATCCTGAACTGGAGGTCAAATTTAAGTACAGACAGACACCGAAACAGTGATGTAGTTCCTGGGAGCATCATTAATAACGGCTAAGAAAACACACCAAACCCAACTTAATGGTCTTACAACTAAGTCTTAAGTTAGGTTAATGACACGCACGACAAAACAACTGAACCAAACTTAGTATCCGAGCTTACGTTTGGTAAGTTGGTGTCCTCGATTATAAGTACATCAAGACACTCCATACTTGACTTACAAATCTAAGTAATTATAGATAAGACACTAACAAAACCAACACAACACGACCCACATCACAGCAGAATGTATGTATGTTACTCTGCGTCAGGCTCACCATAATCACCTTTGTGGCGACCCCCCTTGATAACCTGCTGAAGTCTGTAAACAAAATATACAGACAGACAGACACCACAACATATATAAACACGTGGGGTAACTTGTTCGTCGGGGCGGCAGGTAAGACAACACGTTTAAACTCGCCAACAGGGTCAACGCAACCTCACAAGATAACAGATCAGGTCACACAAAAGGTCATGATTGTTGACTTACCTAAAATTCTCCTGACCTCAGCCTGGGTCAAGTAGAGGTTAAAGTTGGCAGCTCCGGGCCCCACCATGACCGTCGCCACGACCGTCATCAGCAACACACTCGCCATCGTGGAGGTCAAACTTGAAGCATCATTTGGTCTAGTTTTCCGTTAAGATTGATGCGGTGAAAAAGTGGTTCGTCTCAGTGAGTAGAGAAAGCGTACATTACCCTCGTGTGGCACTCACAATATTCTTTTTTATTGTTTCATCAAAATGTTTATTCGTTTGGTCAGAGGCAATGTTGTATATTGTCCACAACACACTAGGTCCACATGGACAAAAGTTTAATAAAGTTTATGAACCTGGGTAAAGTGTCGACAATGTCATCGTCATATTACTGTTAATTAATTCACAATCCAAAATATAAATCACACTTGGACCAGCGGGATAACACCTGCATTCGACCACATACTCGAACCACTAACAACACAGCACTTTGGAGCGTCCCGAGTAATCCAGCGGCGTAGGTTCACCGTCCTCCCTCTCCGGCGCCTCGGCCAGGACTGAGCTGTGAGATTCTGGGCCAGCTCGCCTCACCCTGTAGTCTGTGGTCGGCCAGAAAGTTGGACCTGCACTGTACGACACTTTGGCCGCCGCGGAGGCTGCAGTCAATGCCGACGCTTATTCTTAGTTACCCCTTATGGCTACGATAAGTTAGTGCTAAAGCTTTACACCTTCGTAAAACCTTAAAATGCAGGCAGGAGTCATGCAAGGTTATCTCCCCCCCTGATATCAGCTGGAACCACCTTAACGAGGTCGCCGCCACGAGTCAGCAACTGTGTACGAGGTGGTGTAGTTAGTTTGTGTGTAATTGGTCTTGTAAATGTTGTCACAATTTGGGCTACATTAAAATAAGATACCCCTGCTTATTTCACCTAATAATTAAGCATCTGGGATTAGGTTGATTAGGTTAGCGTCAGGATAGGTTAGGATAGGTTAGGATGTTTAATCTTCAGGTGAAACAAGCTGGGGTGCCTAATGTTAACGTGATGCCACAATTTTTCTCTAGTCAGTGCAGGTAAATTGTGCTGCCAGGCGCTGAGATGGCTCAAGGGGTCGGAGCGGAGACTGTTCAGCAGAGTGACGCCACGCCAGCCTTTGAATATGTCAACACGATTTTTCAGGGTATTTTTAGTGTAATAATGACACTCGCGGTGCACTGGTCCACATACAAAGGATAAATGCTTTAAGAAAATACGCTGCAAAATTTTATAACAGGCATAACTTAAGTGTTCAAAAATTCACTACGATAAATATGCATGATACACTGCACAACAATCAATTCTAATTATACACACACACACACACACACACACACACATACGTATATTAAATAAACTGTGTGTGTGTGTGTGTGTTCGCACACAGGGCGGTGAAATGCGTCTAGTGTGGCAGCTTTATGTCAGTGTTAAGGTGCAAGCACTACTTGGTCCCTCTCGTTTCCAGCTGCCACCGCTGGCTAGCCCTCGTGAAGAGCAGGGAAGCAAATTGCAAAAGTCTTCCCCTCCCAGTACACAGCCTCCTCACCATCAAAACTCCTGCTGTGCCTCCGAGTGGCAACACACGGTAACTGGGCGCTTCTTGGGCCCAGCAGGGGATCTTGGAGTAACAGTGGACCCCAGAGGGACGGCGCACACGCCCAATGGCATGCGGACACGTCCTGTCGCCTACCAACCACTGCCCAGCTGCCTTGCGGATTAACATTGGTAAGTATAAGGCTACGGGAGTAAACCGCGAATGAAAAATCTGTGGCGGGCCTCGCATCAGGCAGACATGCTTACAGAGCTCCAACAAGACCCCAACGGCGGTATAGGCGGAAGAGGTGACCACCATGGAAACCCAACGACTACATTCTCGGACGAAGGCAATGCCTGAAGGACAGGCTACTAAGGCGAAACCCAACAAACTGGGCTATCGGCAGTCCATTGCAACTCTCCCTCTCCCCAGTCATTGCAACACTTGCACCACTGAAGCAAGAAAGGGATAGTCAAGATGTGTGGTTGCAGCCTGAGCTCCTGCCTCACCACATAAATCAACTCACGCGCAGCCATCATACCTTTCATCATTATCAAAACCCCTATACCCCCAAAAGTCCTATGGCGACAGACGAGTGGCGACGGGGACAGGCAGAGATGACTGCCAGGAGTCTCTAGTCACAATTCTGCACATGGGCGGCACAGATGGTCGCTTATGCACTGGGATCTAGACAGCAGTGCAATCCATTCCTGTCTGTGCGACTGAGCAGCCCTTTCGAGGAGCCACTCTGCTCACCCAACATGGGGAGGGGGCTAGAAAAGGTGCCCTAAACACAGCCTGCCTAAAAACCCAACCTGACTGGGCAACAGCACCCAGTAAGGTCATCCTTACGCGGTCGAAAACACAGTCAAAATTACAGATCCAAACAAAAACAAACCATACAACAGCACCACACGAGAAGGTGTCAATACTTTCGAGGTAGCCCGACTGCAAACCGAGGCAGTCAAGCGCCACCGCCGGAAAGACGCTGCCACCGCTTCTCCCACACTAGATGGAGCCCTCCACATGTACAACGAATGTGGACGACCCTGCGGGCCCCGTATTGGGCTCTTAAGTCACCTCAAAACTCCCCAACCTAGGTGACATCCCTAATAACTCATATCATTGTATCATAGCTGGATGATCGTTATACTCGATTCCGAGCGAAAGCAAAGTAGTAGTAGTAGTAGTAGTAGTAGTAGTAGTAGTAGTAGTAGTAGTAGTAGTAGTAGTAGTAGTGTGTGTGTGTGCTATACATAAACTGTATTATCACACACTAAGTTCATATAAAAGGGACAACTAACAAGAAATACGGAGACCTCTTTCACACGGCTCAGAGGCATGCCAACCCGGTATTAGTTTGCCTTTAATATCATCGGTAAGTTTAAAATAATTTATAAAGAAAAATCGCATAATGTTATATTGGAATAAGAGCTTCAAATGTCCACACCTGGTGAAAGTTCATTAGAAAATTAGGGAAGAAAGTGACCTGTAAATGAACGTAATAGATTCTCACTCACTTTGCCTGTGGATAAATTTAAGGACAAGGTGCTTTGTTTAAATGGGCAGGACGCATTTAAAGTGGGGGCGGGGCCCAGTTTCAGGTGTGTGTGTGTGTGTGTGTGTGTGTGTGTGTGTGTGTGTGTGTGTTGTGCCAGTTTTATTAATTTATTTATAGTAATATATATAGCAACTGAAAGGGATGCAGTGGCAATCGAGTGGATGAGTGGATACAACCTTCGCTTCCTGCCCTAAGAGTCCCTGGATTGATCCCTCTATCTACACTGTCCCTAACTGGCAGTCATAGAAACCGAAGGGGGAAAAAAATCCTACGTACACAGTCAGGTTTATTTCGATTTCGACGATGTTTACCAGAGGCCGATAAGGGACACAGGGGGAGTGAGGCGTGACAGAGGAGTGGCGTGTTGACTGTTGCCTCCTTTAGTTAGTCTCCCTTCACCACCGCTTCCTTCACTATGTTATTACAGTAGTTACATGTGTGGATACAGTCATTGGGTACAGAAGGAAGCACACACACACACACACACCAGACTAAATACCGCACATGATATCACTCCCTTGACAAAAAAAAAATCGTACGAGAAAAAAAAAACAAAAAAACATATCGGTCATTGTCAAGAATTCGAAGCAACACAAATCTCTCGCAATCCTTCTACTCGTGTGAAGAAGCATCAAAGGACACAGCCAATGTTTCTTTGTCGACCCGGGATAACGTGGATTCTCACTAGTTCCCTCTCCGTCTGATTTTTCTCTCGCCCTTCCCTCTCTGTGTGTGTGTCTCTCTCTCATTTTCTCTTCATATTCCTTTTGCTTTCTTGTTTCCTTCTTTTGTTTTCTCTGTATATTTGGTTCTCTCTCTCTCTCTTTTGTCGCCTCTCTCCCTCTTCTTTTCTCTGTTTTCTCTCTTTCATTTTTTCCCTGGCTCTCTTATCCCCTGTCCTCCATCCATCCATTTCTATCCCTCAAGCCCCCTCCTCCCCTCTCCACCCACCTCTCATTCGTCCTCCCACTGTCATTCGTCCTTCTCTCCCCCCCATCTCTCACTGTCTTCCTTCATCCTCTCCCCCCACCTCTCACTCCGTCTCACTGTCCTCCCTCCTCCCCTCTCCCCCACCTCTCACTCCATCTCACTGTCCTCCCTCCTCCCCTCTCCCCACCTCTCACTCCATCTAACCACTCTCTCCCCTCCCCCCCTACTATAACCCCCCCCCCCTCAAGACACCAAATTTAATGCCTCACAAAGAATCACCCTCTTGGCACTGAGTCTCTCTTCCTCCTTCACACACACACACCTTCCTTCTTACTCTTTCTCCAGCGACACTCTATCTCTCTCCGCCTACTTCTTCTTCTTCCTTCATCATCTCTCCCGTCTCTTCTACCCCTCCTTCTCTCCCTCACCCGTCGTTTCTCTTTCCCTCTTGGAGTTTCCTCGTGTCCCCCCCCCCCCCCCCGACGTTGGTAAATTGAAGCAAGAAGCGTCGGCCTGGGAGCTGTGTCCTTGCCAGCCTCTGCTAACACTAACCCACTCTTGATTTCAGTTTCATTGTAAGTGATGTTGATGGCCAGGAAGGAAACTTTGTGTGTGTGTGTGTGTGTGTGTGTGTGTGTGTGGAGAAGGGCGTTTACTTTGTTAGGACAAAATCTTCTCATTGTTTTTATTGGATATCTTAATCATATTCTTTATTGTTCAGACTTAATTGGTGTTTCCATCTTGTTCTCCGTGAGCCCCGGGCTTGGTCGCCAGCCCTCCACGCTGTCAGCATAACATAGCCTGAATATTAATCACTAGAGATCAAAAGCTTGTAATCAGATATGCAAATTCAATAATAATTAGATTCCTTGTACCAAAATATTCATATGAATAGTTAAAAAAAAAAGTTTTTGTACTAATTTAATATATCTGCATAATGACAACAGATAAATGGGGATCAATTTTGACAAAGATATCAACCTGTCCCGTCCCGTCTGTTCATGAAGATGCAGCCAACCATCTCAGGAATAAGATGTTGTTATCTCTCACCCATCAGACAACAGAAAGTAACTATGAGTGTGTGTGTGTGATTCTCTTCAGTGTCTCTTCTACGTTGCAGTACAGTAATAATCATTCACAACAGCTGTGGTAAAGTGCTAAATGACACAGACTCACACAGACACAGACACAAACACAGATACAGATACCTAAAGGACGAGAAATACTGAATAATATCACCATGCAAGACTTCATGAATATTAGCAAACACACACACACACACACACACACACACACACACACACACACACACACACACACACACACACTATACCAAACACGAAAATAATCACTAAAACTTAAAGAAAATAATCCATCTAATAATTTTTCCCCAGAGACAAGAGTACAGGTAAATAAACACATACAAACACAGGTAAGGTTAAGTTAGGTACCCAAAAAATTCCATATAACACCAGAACATGAACATCAGTCAACAGGTAATGTACATAATTAGACCCTATCATCCTGAACACGTGGAAAATACAGGTAGATATATATTGCAATTATAATACAAAATTTAGAGTATAATTGTTTACGTGTGAATGATATACACACGTAAACACCATGAGGAGAGGAGGGGGGTTGGAGAGAGGTGAGGAGGGGGGTTGGAGAGAGGTGAGGAGGGGGGTTGGAGAGAGGTGAGGAGGGGGGTTGGAGAGAGGTGAGGAGGGGGGGTTGGAGAGAGGTGAGGAGGGGGGGTTGGAGAGAGGTGAGGAGGGGGGTTGGAAAGAGGTGAGGAGGGGGGGATGGAGAGAGGTGAGGAGGGGGGTTGGAGAGAGGTGAGGAGGGGGGTTGGAGAGAGGTGAGGAGGGGGGTTGGAAAGAGGTGAGGAGGGGGGGGGATGGAGAGAGGTGAGGAGGGGGGATGGAGAGAGGTGAGGAGGGGGATGGAGAGAGGTGAGGAGGGGGTGTTGCGGATGGAAGGAAGATAGATGGGAGAAGGCGGTGAAGGGAAGGATTAGGAAGAGGGAAAATGGGGATGGATAAGATGGAATGGATATGGAAATGGGTGAATGGGGAGAATTGGGAAGAGGAATGGGAAAGAATGAAGGGTTGAGGATGGGAAACTAATGGGAAAGACAAGGAAAATGGATGGTATGGAACGGGAATGGAATAGGAAAAGATAGAGAAGAGAAGCGGGTTTGTGGAGAGGAACAGGAGAAAAGGAAGGATGGAGAGGGAATGACGATGATGAAAGAGGAAAGAGGAAGTAGAGTATAAAGAAGTAAATACGATAATGAGAAGGACAAGGCAGGAACATGACCGGGAAGGAGAGAGAGAGAGAGAGAGAGAGAGAGAGAGAGAGAGAGAGAGAGAGAGAGAGAGAGAGAGAGAGAGAGGATGATTGAGATGGATATTGAATGGAAAAGGATTGAGAAAGGGGACGAAGAGGAGGAGGAAGAGGAGGAGGAGGAGGAGGAGGAGGAGGAGGAGGAGGAGGAGGAGGAGGGGAGGAAGAGGAAGGAGGGAGAAAAAATAAGGTGAACGAGAGGATGGGGATGGGGTAAAATAGGAAGGGGAAGGAGAGGAGGGGGTGAGGAGGGGAAGGAGAGGAGGAGAGTGGGGGTACACCAGCCAACAGGAGCCATAAAACAACAACTAGCTCCTACACTCATCACCTGACCTGAGATAGAGTGGACAGCTAATACCAGGTGTCCGAGTCTCGAGGGTGTAGATATAGGCAGCTGTATACACACACACACACACACACACACACACACACTGTAGTCTGCATAAGGAACTTTAATCTTATTTATTTTCTGATCTACAACCTCTACAGCACAAGTTAGGTGGTTGTAAGTGGTTGATCTACTAGCAATAGGTGGTTGTAAGTGGCTGATCTACTAGCAATAGGTGGTTGTAAGTGGCTGATCTACTGGAGATTAGGTGGTTGTAAGTGGTTGATCTACTAGCAATAAATGGTTGTAAGTGGTTGATCTACTAGCAATAGGTGGTTGTAAGTGGCTGATCTACTAGCAATAAATGGTTGTAAGTGGCTCATCTACTAGCAATAGGTAGAGAAGAGATGGTTATGACTGGAAGAAACCTAGGAAATAACAAAAAAAATAAAATAGGAGACTGTGATAAATTGGCGACCTACAAATAGCTAGACAACAAGTGAAACATCTAGAAATAGGTAAGGAATAGGCGAGTGATTACTAGATCTATTATGAAAGATTGGATAATGAATAGTCGCGAGGATATACCCAATTAGAAAAGGTAAAGCATAGGTGATTAGGAACGATTCGACTCCTAATCTTGACTCACGATTGCCAATGAATAGATGAGTGGGATAGATTCGTCTACTGATTCGACTGATGTGTGATGGTAAGGTAGGATGGGATAGAGTTGGAGGAAGGGGTGGAAGAGTAGAAGGGGGGATGGAGGCCAGGGGAGGGAGGGAGGGCGGGGATGGGGATAGGTAATGAAGAGAGGGGGTGACTTGGGAGGAAAGGTTGGGTGGGAAAGGGGAAGGGACAGGAAATGGGAAGGATGATGGAGATGGGGGGGGGGAAGGAAGTAAGAAGATAGGAAAGGGGTGAGGAAGGAGGGAGAGGATGAAACAGGAAAGGAGATCAGAGGATAGGAGAAGGGAGAAAGGAAGAGAGAGACGAAGGATGTTGGTGGGGATAAGCAATAGAAAGACAAAGAATAGAAAAAAAGGAGAATGATAATGGGTTTAGGGAAGAAAGGAACGAACGAACGAAGGCGGGTAAGAAGATAGAGAGAAAGAAATGGGAGAGGGAGAAGAAGAAGAAGTAGCAACACATAAATAACTTTTACCTTCCCTTACCCAATAATCGAGATAAACCGCTGATATCCTGAATTATTTATCCTAACCCAACATTATCCGAGGCTAGATTTCACGTTGACCGAAATCCCTCGTCGACAATTACCATGAAATATTACAGAGACGACCTACCGACCCACCCTCCACTGAAACAAACGAGGATAGACCTTTTAAGTGGATGGTCATAAGGCTCTTTTGGCCACCAGGTTGATATAGACAAATTAACTCTTATTGTCTCCCGCGCCATCTGACGGAATACCGATGAGTTACGATAATGAAGAGTGATTTCTTGAAGGTTCCCCGCACGGCATAAGCTAGTTTGTATTGCAGGATTGCCGAGGCTGTGGTTGGGTTGCAGAGTAAGGCTGTATTTTACTAGTAGCCGCTGTAATTTGTTGACAAATATCGGATATACATCAGAGGGTGATTACGGGTCATCGTGGTGGGCAGGTTGTTCTCGGGTAATTATCATGATGGGGTAGACGAGGGGCGGGGTCGTTCATGTTGGCCGCCGGTTATTGATTTTGTTAACTTCAAGGAAGGAAAGTATTTTACCGGTGATGGATGGTCGTGTGTCATGCTAGGTAGGTAATAATGTTTTCAAGTTTGGCTACTGTATACAGAGTATGTATACTGTCAGGTATATGGATACGTGTACATATACAGACACATACATACTTACTTATAATGTAATAATAATAATAATAATAATATTTAACGGTTTATTGAAAGAGCTTGGCAGCCAGAAGGCTGAAAATATACAATTACATATTTGGGGAATGGGTTTCGAATTACAAATAATATACAAGTAACTAAGTGACACAAATAAGACATATAATAACTAGATGGGGAAAAGCTCAAACTACAGTTCATTTCAACATAGTGACAGTGCAAGGAGTAGTGTTTACTGGGAGTGAATACACTGGTTTATTACAAGTTATTGATAATGTGTGTGTGTGTGTGTGTGTGTGTGTGTGTGTGTGTGTGTGTGTGTGGCTTCACCTGTGCGTGCTGCCAGTGGTAATTTACAGCTGTTGAACATGACTACTACGTGCAAAATTGATACAGAACACAAGCCAGGAAAATCAACCATGAACCAAGGAGATCCTCGACTGAAACCCTGGAGAGAGAAAGGTCCCAGGAACTATGAGCAGCGATAGAAAGGACAGAGAGAATCAGGATGTGTGGAGATGTGTGAGACAGACAATCGTGGAAGCATAAGCAGGAGGTCTTCATCACACCTCTGACTAACAAAGGATGATGATGATGATGATGATGATGATGATGATGACGATGATGACGATGATGATGACGATGATGATGACGATGATGATGACGATGATGATGATGATGATGACGATGATGATGACGATGATGACGATGATGATGATGATGATGGTAAATAACTATCGAATTATAAAACCAAGGAACACAATTCAGCCATTACAAGGGTTTACGTTATCAATCTCTCCTAAGACTACAAGCAATTTACACCTCTACATAAACCGTCAACAACAACAACAACAACAAAAACAGGGACTCACGGGTAATATAAATTTTGTTCAAACTTAAAAAAAATAACCTTACGTTCAACACTACTTCTTCACACAACCTTCAGATTTATTAAAGTATTACTCACGGCTCGGCGCCACACTTTCGATACCGCACTCGTAAAGTCATGTGCGGCCGCCTGCAGGGTCCCATTGCTAACACTCATACCTCCTTGTCGAAGCCATTACACCAAAACTACTCTTATTTACGTGACTCCCCTGAAGATTAGGCACCCCAGTTTATTTTACCTGACGATTGAACACCCCTAATACTAACCTAACCTAACCCTCTCACCGGTGTTTAATCATTAGGTGAAATAAACTGGAGAGCCAAATCTTCAGGTGATTTATATTTTTTTACTATGGCGATGTATTTCTGACTTCTCTCTAAAAATAAATAAATAAAATACACACTACGACACTTTCATAGTGTTACTGATCTCGTCGTCACCACCATATTAACAGCAAGTGGTGGGAAGGAGTTGTAGTCCACACTGTCTTGTTACTGTGTCACCCCCTCATGGTCTCTCATGTAACGAAACACACACACACACACACACACACACACACACACACACACACACACACAGTAAGACAAAAAAAATCTATGTGCTTTGAAAGAGCGAAAACATAATTATTCCTAACCTCTTGAATAGGTCACCGCAGAGCCCGGTAGGAATGTATTTATACCAAGAGTAAAATATATATAAACATGACAGCCAGAACACAGTACACGGCACCCAGCAACACTCCCCCACCATATACAGGTCGTGTGTAATGTGGAATCTATTACCCTAATAATATACCGCTTATGAATGGGTCACAGTCTATACACCTCAAGGACGGTATGTTACCAGGTATCTAAGACCGTGTTATATCGCTCTGGGGGTTATATATATACAGCGAATGTATTGTGTGTTGAGCGTGATAAATACTCCAACAAGAGCTATTACGCTATCAAGAAATATACAACGACAGTTCTACAGTATAAACGAGACTATTATGTGCATATTTTCTGTAATATCTATTATTAAAATGTTTCAAGACTTTTCGTGTAGAAAACAGCACAGTAGACAAAGTTATACAAGAACAAACATCATAACTGTGAAACCGCATTGGAGTCCGCAATTTTCTTTCATCAAACAGTCATTCTTTCTTGCCGCGTCCAGTATGTCGCCGCGCTGCCGGGACCTTTAAGCCAAACATCGACGCTGTTGCCAACCGTATGACAAACTTACATTAGCAGCAGCATATAACATATCAGTTCTTAAAACAATACAGTATATGTACATCAGTTATTATTAAACAAAACATTTATCACCAGAAACACACATTTTGCTGGTGGCACATATTGGGTGGCCTTCAAGTGATACTTCTTATATTAACTCTCAGTAAAGTTATAATCAGATCAAGTGTATAACAATAATTCCGCAGAAATAACAGTAACACGAAATATTTATCGCAGGTCTCACACAGTGTATAAAGTTACAACAACTAATAGCAACTGCATTTTTCTTTTCCTTCTTTTTTTGCGTCTTTTATCACAGAGTTAAGAGGTATTTCATGTTGGCTATTCATTACTAAACCAAACAGCCTCTTGCGGGAGAACACTACTCGCGCCCTCAATTATGTTTTCAGTGGCAGGAGGGAGACTTACGCCCCTCCCCCTAACCCTCTCGGGGACCTGAACCCACAGGCCCTCCTGGGGACCTGAACCCACCAACCCTCCCGGGGACCTGAACCCACCGGCTCTCTCGAGGGACACAGGGCGCTGTCTGTGAGACGTACCCACAGTGCTATACCGCAGATCTCGATCACCAGACACTACTGGTGTACCTGGCGACCTGTGGTGTAATGGTTAGCATGCTCGCCTCGCATACCCTCCCCGGGCAGGGTAAAACTATGGGCAAGTTTCCTTACGCCAGTTATTGGGAACCTGGATGTTAATCGATTTGCGAATCATGTTCCGGGGTAATGGTTAGCCAGTGCAGTTGGTGAGTTGTCTGGTTTTCTCGGACTATTCCTTGACACTGGGTCATGCAGTTCGTGCCCTTGGGCACGCCATCCTCGTTACACGAGGGACAACCATTATTATTATTTATACCTGGAACCACATTCACCTATCGGGAATCTAGAGCCACAGGCACCTACCAGGGACCTGGACCCACAGACACCTACTTGGGACCTGGAGCCACAGGCACCTACCAGGGACCTGGAACTAGAGACACCTACCAGAGACCTGGACAAACTGGTCTCTTTAGACACCGTAGACCCAAGAGTCCTTCCTGGGGACTTTAACTCTCGCGTGTTCTTACACATCTGGGCAACACAACTGTTGTGAAATTGTGAAAGTGTGTCTTCTAGCGCTGGAAACGTGGGTATGTAAGCTGACAAAGACTGCTATAATCAAATAATATATGTAGAGAGAGAGAGAGAGAGAGAGAGAGAGAGAGAGAGAGAGAGAGAGAGAGAGAGTGTGTGTGTGTGTGTGTGTGTGTGTGTGAACAAAGGCATGTGTGGAGTTATATGAGTACACACATGAGTTCACACTCATGAACTCACATAAAATTCGCCCCAAAACAGTATCAGCGCACCAGGCTCAGGACGGCATCACTAAACATATAAAAACTGCCATAAAACTCGTCATAATTCTCACTATTAACCATTAATCTAACAGTAATGAGCGCCAGGCCGCCGCGGCATTTATCTGGACGCTGCTCACTGGCTGGTCACTGTTACCTGCTGTTTTCGCTCTCCGGTGTCAATCCATGCATTAATTTTACTGCCCAGAATAAATAACGTAAAACATTTTTTTTTAAATTTCGGGAATGATATTGGAACTGACACATCGTTTCACACGAATAATATATATATATATATATATATATATATAATATATATATATATATATATATATATATATATATATATATATATATATATATATATATATGTATATATATAGATAAATAGATAGATAGATAGATAGAGATATAGCTATAGATATAGGCCCTACTAACTTCACTTAACCTAGACTTATCATCTCTGACTACAACAGTCAGATTTTACATTGCTCTCTTTGTTTACTTTCTCTTCGTTTTAAAGTAATGTTTTGTTTCCTTTTCGACACTCACTCCTGGGCTAAACTCCAATAATTTTACTCTCTCTCTCTCATGTTTTTTCAGCGTATCGGTTTAGTTACGAGAAGTCAGAGGTCGTATGTCATCAAGTTGACCTTTAACTGCTGACGGACACACCAGTTTCAACAACTTTTTTTGGTTTTCATTGTCCCCCTCAGTAGGGTGGATGAGGGCACACTAAATTTGGTCGCGTTCATCGGGTTTTCTGATGTTTTATGCTTTAACCCCTCAATAAAATGATCACTGCATTATACATCAACCCTCGTGCACACATCAACCCTCGTGCATACATCAACCCTCGTGCATACATCAACCCTCGTGCATACATCAACCCTCGTGCACACACATCAACCCTCGTGCATACATCAACCCTCGTGCATACACATCAAACCTCGTGCATACATCAACCCTCGTGCATACATCAACCCTCGTGCATACACATCAAACCTCGTGCATACACATCAAACCTCGTGCATACATCAACCCTCGTGCATACACATCAAACCTCGTGCATACATCAACCCTCGTGCATACACATCAAACCTCGTGCATACACATCAAACCTCGTGCATACATCAACCCTCGTGCATACACATCAAACCTCGTGCATACATCAACCCTCGTGCATACACATCAACCCTCGTGCATACACATCAACCCTCGTGCATACACATCAAACCTCGTGCATACATCAACCCTCGTGCATACATCAACCCTCGTGCATACATCAACCCTCGTGCATACATCAACCCTCGTGCATACACATCAAACCTCGTGCATACACATCAACCCTCGTGCATACATCAACCCTCGTGCATACACATCAAACCTCGTGCATACATCAACCCTCGTGCATACATCAACCCTCGTGCATACACATCAAACCTCGTGCATACACATCAACCCTCGTGCATACATCAACCCTCGTGCATACATCAACCCTCGTGCATACACATCAACCCTCGTGCATACACATCAAACCTCGTGCATACACATCAAACCTCGTGCATACATCAACCCTCGTGCATACACATCAAACCTCGTGCATACACATCAAACCTCGTGCATACATCAACCCTCGTGCATACACATCAAACCTCGTGCATACACATCAAACCTCGTGCATACATCAACCCTCGTGCATACACATCAAACCTCGTGCATACACATCAACCCTCGTGCACACACATCAACCCTCGTGCATACACATCAAACCTCGTGCATACACATCAACCCTCGTGCATACATCAACCCTCGTGCATACACATCAACCCTCGTGCATACACATCAACCCTCGTGCATACACATCAAACCTCGTGCATACATCAACCCTCGTGCATACACATCAACCCTCGTGCACACACATCAACCCTCGTGCATACATCAACCCTCGTGCATACATCAACCCTCGTGCATACACATCAACCCTCGTGCATACACATCAAACCTCGTGCATACACATCAACCCTCGTGCATACACATCAACCCTCGTGCATACACATCAAACCTCGTGCATACATCAACCCTCGTGCACACACATCAACCCTCGTGCATACATCAACCCTCGTGCATACATCAACCCTCGTGCATACACATCACACCTCGTGCATACACATCAAACCTCGTGCATACACATCAACCCTCGTGCATACACATCAACCTCGTGCATACATCAACCCTCGTGCATACACATCAACCTCGTGCATACATCAACCCTCGTGCATACACATCAACCTCGTGCATACACATCAACCTCGTGCATACATCAACCCTCGTGCATACACATCAACCTCGTGCATACACATCAACCTCGTGCATACATCAACCCTTTTACACCGACTAAATTTTTGTGTTCAAACTTACTCTGTGCTCGACTTTCAGAAGCGCTTTGGTGAATCAAAATTACTGTTTTGGATGACACACGCATCCAAGTGTTTTATAATACCTAGTCTCTGCTACATGTGTGTTTACAAGGGACGACTTTCACTAGTACTGTTTCGTTCATAAATCCGTAATTTCATAAACACGTACTTCCATAAATCCGTTCGTTCGTAATTCCGTACTTCCAGAAATCCGTGCGTCCATATATCAGTACGTTCATAATTCCAGTTATTCTCGTCTATTACAATTGGAGCCCATAAAAAAAATATAAATAAATAATATAAATAAATATTGAAGTGATAACCGTGGTAACATTATGAGATGTTCTTATTACCACCATGCTATTGCACTATTCCAGATGATACTAAATGTTACATAATACTTCCTTGAGATAAATGTATAGTATATATCAGGTGCCTCAAAGAGAGTCCAGGTTCTCAACTGGTTCAGCCATGTTAATATTGTTATTATTATCCTCTCTGTATCTGTGTTTTTCTGGCTAAATAAACTGTTTCAATATCAATTGTAAGTGGTGTCAGTTTAGGATGGGTTCCACTTCTACTGGTCAAGTTATTTTAGTTTAGGTTGCGTTAGGTTAGGTTAAGCTAGGTTAGATTAGGTTAAATTAGATTAGATTAAGTTAGGTCAGGTTAAGCTAGATTAGATTAAGTTAGGTCAGGTTAAGCTAGGTTAGACTAAGTTAGGTTTAGAATAGGTTAAGCTATGTTAGGTAAGGGTAAGTTAGTGTAGGTAAAGGTTAAGTTTAAGTTAGGTTAAGTGGGATTATGGTTAGGTTAGGTTGGGGCCTAATAGAGACTGGGGCCCATTTGATGAACCCCCAGTAAGGTAAAGCCAACAATGTTAATACACTCGACCCCGCCAACCTGACACACCTTTCATCACCAGTTTGACCGAGACGACTTAATTGTCCCACATGAAAAAAACACACTGCCTCCACTTCACCTCATTTGCATAGAAATTACATAACGCCTCGCCAGGTAATGGAGTGAAATAGATGCTAACTGTGTTCACTCTCTGACTGAAGCTATTGAGAGGCCACGTAGACAATTATGATGTGTAGTGAAGCAAAGAAAAAAAAATGAGAAAACGAGAAAAACGAAAGAAATGGAAATATATTTTGAGTTCTATTTTTTAGTCTACTTTTTTTTCTTAGTTTATTTTGGATTTACATTGTGTTGATTACAAGCATAAATGATAACTGAAAAAATACAATTAAAATTTTTCGAGTAATTTTATCTACACAGCAAAAATATGGGAATATATTTTTAATTCGACATTTGGGTCAGAGTATGTCTATTTTTTCTTGAAACTCAAAATTTTCAATATATAGTTGACAGCCATCATTACTAACACGTGAAAAAATAGCCTGACATTTATCTATTTCTTTAACATAACGCTGCACAATTTTTACTTGATTGTGCAAATATAACAATACCCATGACATATACATTTGTTGACAGAAAAATAAATGGGATTAATCTGTGATGTAAACGTGTATTTGTATATCATTTAGTGGGGTTTTAGGCAGAAAAAAAAAGGTAAAATTATCGTTTCGCTCACGTACTTATTTGGAAGTAGGTCAGAATCATTTAAAACACACCAAAAACCATCAGCAAAACATAATTACGTTAGGTTAGGTTATTAGAGAAAGTGACGCAAGACAAGTGTAGAAAATGGTAGACAAAGCTATTCTATCTATCTATCTATCTATCTAAGAAGGAATCTCAAGTCAGGAAAGAACATCAATAAGTGAGGCAATTACGTCATCATTGAGAAAATAACGTGTCATCAATTAAAAAAATTACAACACAAAGGAAGGGGACAACAGGACACACACACACACACACACACACACACGGAAACATAGAGATAAAGGAAATGAGAAAATTGAGAGAATAAGACGTGAAAAAGAGATAACAAGGAGATGAGGGAATGATATAATGACACAATTGATGTAATTTGTGACAGAGGTTGACGACACATGATGACTCTTATCTCGTTGGAACAGAGAGAGAGAGAGAGAGAGAGAGAGAGAGAGAGAGAGAGAGAGAGAGAGAGAGAGAGAGAGAGAGAGAGAGAGAGAGAGAGAGAGAGTAGGAAATTAAAGACACAACTCGCTAAAATTACGACATGAAAACAACCAAAAGACAACGAAAAAAAAAAGGAAGAGAGAAAATACAGGAAAACAAACACAGAAAACTATCAAGAAAATACGAGCAAAATCCGTAGCGCATCAGGAATTACACGGACGGGGGAAATTACACTCGAAATGACATAAATTTACCATCTGAACCATGAAAATAATGACGCGATTGGAGTAAATTACGGCACTAGCGAGGGGTAATGATCACAGACACACATACTGTACAGACACACCATCCCCCCCCTCCCCCCCCCCCCCCCGGCCACCAGAGCGCAACCCTCGTCACTCTGACAGAGATAAGAGCCTCGAGACGCCTCCTGGGATATTCCTGTCTCTGTAGAGCGTCCGTCTATTCCCAGGCATCTTAAGGTTAGACAGAACCCTGAGATACCTCCTGGGGTATTCTTGTCTCCGGGGAGTGTCCGTTTATCCTGTAGGACCTGCAGCATAGACAGCGTCCTACATCATTCCTGGGATCTTCTCGTCCTTGTAGAGTGTCCCTCTGTTGCCCAGCATCCATTTATAATTCTCATGTTACTGTGGGGCGTCTGTCTGTTTTCCAGTACCTAAAGAATTGTTACAATAGAGTCCTGGAATATCCTTAGAATATTTCCAACCCTATGGAGCATTCGTCTGTCCTACGGTACGTGCAGCGAAATATCCTGTGGCCATCATTAATACTCGTATATTCTTGGTAGTAGTGACCTTCCGTCTGTTGGCTAGCACCTAGAAAGACAGTGCCTTAGGCCTTCCTTGGGATATTCCTGGCCCTGCCCTTAAACCTATATAGGACAGTATACCTGGAGACATCACTCACGCCTGGCCAATGTTTACAAACAGACGTCAGGCTCGAGTGGATGCCACGAGGACCTTAAGATCCACAGGAGAAGTGGGTACTCTTCCTAAGAGTTTGATAATAATTTAATAGAATAAACCTGCAAAAAATAACTTCAAATTATGGAAACAAGTTATGTCACCCTTCTCAGTGTCTGTTTATTATTATTATTATTATTATTATTATTATTATTATTATTATTATAAGCGTTCGGGTATTTAATCATCAGGTGAAATAAACTGGAGTGTCTAATCTTCAGGTGATCCTCCCCACCACCCAAATAATAGCGATAAACAATATACTCAATAAAAGCTCCTGTACCCTTCGTCTGGGTTCAGGAGGGAAGGTGAGTTCGAGTGGATGTCCTCGTGGGGCTACAAGCATGACAGGATATTGAACCCACTCACTTGTATAGTTTATTGACTAGGAACACATACTTGGTCTTGACGCGGATATTAAACTCTCTTCAATTGGTTCTGTCTTGAGGAGGAGTTTCATTTTCCTCTGTTTTCACCTATTTTCCCCAGAAGAAAATTGTGTGTGTGTGTGTGTGTGTGTGTGTGTGTGTGTGTGTGTGTGTGTGAAACAGAATGCAAAAAATAAAAGATGGAAACAAAAGAAAAAAAGACTAATAAAAATACTACCAAATTATATTACAGTGAAGACGAACAAAAAATAAAAAGACAAAGAAAAAAAATCTTAATAGGAACTTCGTCATTCTTTACCCAGGAATCAGATATCCCCGGAGACTGATCAACCCAAGGAGATCAACTACACCAAGACCCTGCTGATCAAATGGAGGAATATAAAAAAACCCAAAAGCTGATCAAATGATAAACAATGATCAATTACGTCCACAAGTTTCATCACCAGACGATCATTTACACCTACAAGTACTACACGAGGTCACGACACTCGCCTCGGACGTGACTCCCTGCGTTACAACACAACAAACACCGAGGCCCTGTGTTTTCCCTTGTCCAAGACCTTATCGCGACAAGAAACATGACCGCACTCGATCAACCTCTGTACCCCACACACACACACACACACCAAGTCTTCATTGACCCTCTGACCTTCTGACCAAACCAATATGTTACATAAATATTATGCATAGATTCAACTACATAGAGAGTTTAACCTACTGGTATCAATACAATTTACGGCCTTTAGATTACAACAGTGAGGCGGGTGGGTTCAGCAGACGTTCACGTAATTACAGCAGACAGAGCAGACACGGATGAAGAGAAGAACACTATGGGTGGACTCCTGCAGACACCTGCCCGGGGAGTCGTGCCCTAGAGTCCACCTGCCGGGACGGAATGTCTGATCCACAAGATAAGAATTTACCTTTATTATGGTCGTAGTCACTTTATTTACGTTTCCGGTATAAGCCTGTTTTATATGGCTGTCGACGCTGGCTCTTTTAATACTACTGCTAATAATAATAATAATAATTATTATTATTATTATTATTATTATTATTATTATTATTAATTCAGCAATATCACCATTCAGGTTTAAAATTGGTTTGACATGTATAAAGACTGTGCAGGTATACGGTGTACATAGACCGTGAACGTATAAAATTTGCAATGACGTTTATTCACCGACCCGGAGTACACACACACTCGGGCGCGATGGAACACCCTAACGTTACCTGGGGGTTAGGTTAGGTAAGTCAGGTTAAGGTAAGTTAGGTTACGTTACGTTAGATTAGGTTACGTTAGGTTGTTAATGGAAAAAAAGTATGAAAAAAATACTCACAAGAACCCATTACGTTATTTTTACAGTCATTCTTACTTACAATATTACTTTCCTTTAACTCTGACAATACTTCACATCCACGTCTCCTTCCCTCCCAGTGGAGACAGACAGACAGACAGACAGACAGACCAGGGAGAAAAAACGAGGAAATTTGTTTAATATTATCGAGTGAGTAGAATCTTGAATACATATCACTAGGAACTTTATATACTGGACGCCTCTCTTCCTGTTACTTTATATTGACGGAACAATGACCCCCCCCCCCCCCCGTCACTTCACCTTGGGGCAGGATAACCCTCCTGTCTTCATAAAACACAGAGGGGGACTGATAAAGACCCTGTCTACCTGGATTCTTCCTTCACGTCTTTATCTCTCTCTCTCTCTGTCTTAATCACTTTCTCCCCACTCTCTCTCTCTTTCCCTTCTGTCTCCCTTTCTCCTTTCCCAGTTCATCTCATTTTCTATCACACATATTTTCTCCCCTATCTCTCCCACTCCCACTTTCTCTCTCTTCTCCCTCACACACACCCTTTCACTCCCTCTCTTTCTCCCACTTTCTCTCTTCTTCTCTCAATCAATACATCTAATTTACTAGTCTCTCTTTCCCTCATCTGGGTTTCTCTGGTGTTCATATCTCTCTTAACATCTCACTCCTTCTCCTCCCCTCATCAACCCCTGCTGTCCCGGAGGTGATGCCGGGGATAAAGACCTTGGGGGTCAAGTCTTGTGGTCAATAAAGTGCTACACGCGGACCAAGAACGTCTCTCAATTAACTTTTTTGTATTCTCTCTCTCTCTCTCTCTCTCTCTCTCTCTCTCTCTCCTCATTAATCTCAGCATGATGTAAGTTTTCCACCGAATTTTGATCTTTTAATTAAATCTTTTTTTTTTATTATAAGACCTATACTGAGTCCAATTGTATTTTTTTCTAAAATATAAATGTATGAAACCTTAAGAAACACACCGTAAATGTATCATATACTTTTTATAAGATATAAAGAAGAAATATTAATATACTAACTTTAAAAACTATGACAAATGATTTCATTAGTTCTGAATAATCGACATTTTAAAATTATCTTAAAATTTACCATCACAGTTTTGGTTTAGCTGTTTTGTTCGTCAACCAGATCATCCCATGTGTAATCATTGAGTCACACACACACACACACACACACACGCACACACACACACGCACACGCACACACACACACACACACACACACGAAGCTGCGCCAATCTCCAGACAGGTAATTCGTCTCCCTTAGACGGGTGTGGTCGGGCTGAGTGAGGGAGTGAGTCGTTGAGGACGGACCGTGAAGATGTTCCACGAGGATAACGGGAGGGAGAGGGAGGAAGGAAAGGGAGGAGACGAGAAGGAAGGGTAGGAAGTGCAGGGAGGAGGCGGGAGGTAGAGAGAGGAAGGAAAGGGGGAAGACATGAGGGAGAGGGAGGAAGGAAAGGGAGGAGACGAGAAGGAAGGGTAGGAAGTGCAGGGAGGAAACGAGAGGGAGAGGGGGGAAGGAAAGGGAGGAGACGAGAAGGAAGGGTAGGAAGTGCAGGGAGGAGGCGGGAGGTAGAGAGAGGAAGGAAAGGGGGAAGACATGAGGGAGAGGGAGGAAGGAAAGGGAGGAGACGAGAAGGAAGGGTAGGAAGTGCAGGGAGGAGGCGGGAGGAAAAGTAGGAAGAGAATGGAGGAGGCGGGAGGGAATGGTAGGAATGGACAAGAGGGACAGGAGGAAGGGTAGGAAAGAAATTGAAGAGACTGGAGGGAAGAGGCGAAGCGGAAGGAAGGGTAAAAAGGGAAGGGAGGAGATGAGAGGAGGCGGGAGAGAAGGGGAGAGGCACAGGAAGATAGTGATGAATGAATAAACAAAGAATTAGAATAGAGATTCAGATGTATGGAAAAGAAGAGAGACAAAGAGGAACGAGACCACAAGGAGATAAAGGAGGAGAGGCAGAGGGAAAGTGGATTGGAATTAGGATAGAGAGACTCGGGTGTGAAAGGAGAAGGAAGAGAATAGAGAGGGAGAAGAGGAATGAGATTATAAAAGACAGAAAGGAGGGAGGCATAGAGAGGAGGAGGAGGAGGAGGAGGAAGAGGAGGAGGAAGGGAAGGGGAGGGAAGGGAAGGGGAGGGAAGGGAGGGGGAATGTGGGACGGGCGTGAAGCGATCCGTTCCAACACTGATCGTCTTGCCAGATAATCCTCACAGACGGCGCTGGGTCGTTCAAGTGGGTCATCCTGATGGTTCGTTCCATTGGTTCGTTTGATGGTTCGTCTTATTGCTGTGTCCCGTCGTGTTTGTTACTTTTTTCTTTTCTTTTTTATTCCGTTTCGAGATTTCGCTTCGATGGTTCGTTGTTTATGTGGTTTGCTTCATTGGTTCGTTTTCATGACGCAATTTTTTGTTTGGTGGTTTGACTTTATGCTTCACGTCATTGGTTCTATTTTCCATTCCGCTGCTTTACTTTGACCCACCAAGTGTTTTGTTCTGGCTCACCATGTCATTAAATCGTCGGCTTCATAGAGATTATATTCATTCAGTCTAGATCACCATTGCAGTTTTTTATTACAGTCGAGTTAGTTTATCCTAAGTCTAATAACCCTTCCAGAAAAGTCTAATTATCCAGTCATAAGTCTGATTATCCTCTAATTATACCCAAAGACTACAAAAACACTACATATTCGTGTCTTTGTTATTACATCTAAATTTCCCTCGGTTTTAAGAAGTCCCTCTGAGGTTTAGCAATCATCTATAAGCCAGTGAGAGAAAAAATAAAACTCCAAATGTGATTCCTGATCCCGGTGACCGTAAAGAACCGATGTCTTAAAACTTGGCAGAGGTTTAAATTCGTCTCTTTGAAGGCAAGTTCAAAGACTCAGTCGACGTAACTATTGTGTGGTGGAAAGTTGTAATTAACAACTAACAATATTCCTCTAAGGTGTGACGTTACTAAATGATCAGGTGTGTTGTTGTTGTTGTTTTGTTTAAGGCTGTAAAAATGTATAGGAATAATTAATGCTGTATGATAAATTTATATAATTTTATTTTTTATTTTAATTTTCATTGGTCATTGTATTCATGATTGATATATATACATTTATATATACATAGTGATTGATGTATTATGGTTTAAACTGAAAAATCATGATAGTGGTTTATTAATATCGTACAATACAACTAGAAAAATTACTTATTCAGGACAGCACTGAAATGACCGCATACCAAAAAAACCTCAAACCTTGACTAAAAAAAAAAAAAAGAAAAAAAAAAGTTGATTGGTAAAAGATCAAAGACGAAAAAGACCAAAATTTTGCAACGACCAGCCATTAGGATAAGTTAGGTGTTGGGTTAGGCTAAGTTAGGTTAGGTTAGGTTAGTTTCACCTGATCCAAAGAGGTGTATGATACCGCAGGCGTCATGATGGAAAAACGACCGTGATATTAATTTTACCAACTGCTAAAAATTCGCTCTGTCACACTCACCCCATCAGCTGGGAGAGGGCGATCATAGAGCTGAACAACGCAACTAGAAAATATTTGCTTCGATTTACGTTTAACCACCAAGGGAGAGGCGCGACCCGTGTCAGTGTTTAGCGAGAGAGTATATTGTTCTCCTCCGTCCCTACACGGCTTGTGGGACCAATAAAGGTCGTAGTATTCTCATTAACTTCCGTTTGTTGTCGTGGTACAGCTCTTAAGTCCTAGGAGCGGGGCAGACGGTCTCCAGGTCACTACTTCTTGTCTCGTCCTGGGGAAGTTACTGACATTTACGGAATACCGGTGTAGTACTCTCCTCCACCCATGACACAGTGACAATGATAAGTGTCCTGTACATCCATCCTCAAGAGCATAGAGTTTGATTATATATTTCCGGTAAAGTACTGAGGAGGAGCGAGGCTGGAGAGTACTCACCTCAACTAGTGTGGTCGTCAGTCATAACACGTGAAGGAGGAGGAATGAAGGACTCACCACACTTGGCTACGGGAATGAAGGACTCACCACACTTGGCTACAGGAATGAAGGACTCACCACACTTGGCTACTTATTCAAAACACTTTCTCATTGACTCACATTAAGCACAATTATTTTTTTATTATTATTTAGAACAAATCGAGTTGTCTTTATAAATTATTAACCTACACCAATAAATAAAATGAAACATCGAGTTAGGAACCAAAATGGCGAGACAGAGATACAAATAGAAGCTGGTGACTCAGTTATGTAGGAAGATCTGTGGGTCAGCTGTGTGGTCGTCTCCGAGGTGCTCAAGGACATCAGATCAACCCACAATTTGCAGATACTCCTTTTGATTAATCAAATAGTAATATTTAAGTAATAATAATAATAATAATAACAATAATAATAATAATAATAATAATAATAATAATAATAATAATAATAATAATAATAATAATAACTAATCAAATATGTCAGGTTCGAGGTCATTGTCATCTGAATAAAACTATTGAAGTGACTTAACCATTATATATTAAAGTCAATATATACCGAGAGTTATATATTACGGTAGCGTTTAGTATAACTTTTTGTTGCCTTATTAATATAAATAATTACTCGTTATTTACCAAGACTTTGATGAATAATTGTAGCCAAAGAATTAATTACAGTACGATAATAAATGAATGACTCAAACTTTATCATTGTGTCAGTTATTCTTCCTACCAGTACGTCCCTCGAGCTGTTATTTTTACCAAGCAAAAACCCTCGCATGTGTGTATACACTTACAAAACTACACACACACACTCACACACACACACACACACACACACACACACACACACACACACAGAGTTCTATCAGTCGTCGAAATAATAAGTGTAAAAAAAATCATTTACTCTTTCAGGTGCACTTAAAAAAAACGCTAAACAAATAAAACACCAAAAATAAATGGCCATCCTCTCCGAGTTTTAAATTAAATGTTTAAATTTGAATACAGAATTTTTCTCTTTGATGGTAATAATTGGTTCTCCCAGCTATTAATATCGGACGAAATATCACGTAATATTTCCTCTTAATAATCATCAGTAATATACTTTGGCAGGGCGTTAAGGCTGCAACAGAGAGGTACAGTGTGTTTCATGCTAACAGACAGAGAGGTACAGTGTGTTTCATGATATATACAGAGAGGTGCAGTGTGTTTCATGATATATACAGAGAGGTACAGTGTGTTTCATGATATATACGGAGAGGTACAGTGTGTTTCATGATATATACAGAGAGGTACAGTGTGTTTCATGATATATACAGAGAGGTACAGTGTGTTTCATGATATATACGGAGAGGTACAGTGTGTTTCATGATATATACGGAGAGGTACAGTGTGTTTCATGATATATACGGAGAGGTACAGTGTGTTTCATGATATATACAGAGAGGTACAGTGTGTTTCATGATATATACAGAGAGGTACAGTGTGTTTCATGATATATACAGAGAGGTACAGTGTGTTTCATGATATATACGGAGAGGTACAGTGTGTTTCATGATATATACAGAGAGGTACAGTGTGTTTCATGATATATACAGAGAGGTACAGTGTGTTTCATGATATATACGGAGAGGTACAGTGTGTTTCATGATATATACGGAGAGGTACAGTGTGTTTCATGATATATACGGAGAGGTGCTTCTTAACACTGGAACGTATTATGACGAGGGGCCTTTTAGCACTGGGGCCTAATAAGACTGGGACATCTTAGCAGAGGGGCCTATTATGACGAGGGACCTTTTAGCACTGGGGCCTATTATGAAGAGGGACCTTTTAGCACTGGGGCCTATTATGACGAGGGACCTTTTAGCACTGGGGCCTATTATGACGAGGGACCTTTTAGCACTGGGGCCTATTATGACGAGGGACCTTTTAGCACTGGGGCCTATTATGACGAGGGACCTTTTAGCACTGGGGCCTAATAGAACTGGGACATCTTAGCAGTGGGGCCTATTATGACTTGAGACTTTTAACACTAGGGACCTTTTAGTACTGGGACGTCTATTAGAACTGCAGATCCATATATAGTTCTAAACAGTCACCTCAGAATTACAGACCACCTACATACATACATATACCTCTTCTGTAGCGTCTCCCCCCCCCCCGCATTCACCTCTCCCCCCACTAGCACCTCTCCCTCCTCCCCTTCATGCACCTGCCCCCCTCATGCACCTGTCCCTACCCCCTCATGCACCTCCCCACCATCCACCTGTCTCCCCCCTGAACACAACAGTACATGGCCATATCAATTACTATATAACGTGTTCCCCGTGTTCTCCAGGTAGGCGTCAGATGCACTGGTTGAAGGTGTTGCTGCGTGAGACAGCCCGGAACAGTTAAGGCTGCTCAGTGCTCTGTAGTGGTCTGGGCCCCATGGTTGGTTAAATGGGCCCTTCCCTCGGTCTTAATAGGCCCCTGTGCTTATTCTTATAAACCTTAACCCATCATAACATAACATAATCTAACCTAACCTAAACTAACCTAAGCTAGTCTAATCTAACCTAACCTACCCTAACCCATCCTAACCAAACCAAACCAAACCTAACTTAACCCACCGTAACCTAACTTAACCTAACCTAACCATACCATTCCGGATTAACAAAACGCCATTGTCAATAAGTCCAGGTCATAATAGGTTCAACTCCTAATAGATAAATCAGCTTCGTTTAAAAATCCATAAAGGACTAGAATCCATATAATCCTGGTCATGGCTTTGGTCTGGCAATGGTGTGGCTTTGGTCTGGCCCTGGTCTAGCTATGGTCTGCCTCACACCCCACTGGTCAGTCGCTAATATCACAGGGAGAGGGATACATTGAACTAGCTGGTCAGGTTTTTTTCTCACCCTGAGCTGGAGGATAAACCAGTTCCTCTGTCTATGTTCAGAATGGTGTGAGGTTACCGGAGATAGATAGATAGATAGATAGATAGATAGATAGATAGATAGATAGGTCTTTTAAAATCCAAAATGCTAATGATTTCCATGTGGTATATTTTTTTCTTCAAATTTATTATTATTTTCTCCACCTCAAACACCTCACCAGTCTCTCCCTCCATCCACCTCAAACACCTCACCAGTCTCTCCCTCCATCCACCTCAAACACCTCACCAGTCTCTCCCTCCATCCACCTCAAACACCTCACCAGTCTCTCCCTCCATCCACCTCAAACACCTCACCAGTCTCTCCCTCCATCCACCTCAAACACCTCACCAGTCTCTCCCTCCATCCACCTCAAACACCTCACCAGTCTCTCCCTCCATCCACCTCAAACACCTCACCAGTCTCTCCCTCCATCCACCTCAAACACCTCACCAGTCTCTCCCTCCATCCACCTCAAACACCTCACCAGTCTCTCCCTCCATCCACCTCAAACACCTCACCAGTCTCTCCCTCCATCTATCTCAAACACCTCACAAGTCTCCCTCCATGAGACTTCAACATACTGCAGGTGTCGTAGAGGAATCACTTTGCTTCCAAGGATAAAAGATTCATCTCCTGAAAAACATCTTAATTCTTCCTCCAATTTTCCCTTTCTCACAACTTTACTTTTGTTTCATTATCCTCTGTTGTTTATCTATGTATCTCCTTCACTTATATATCATTATTATCCTTCGTGATGCTTCCTTCTCTTATATTATTTACAGCCACCGTTTTATCACACTTTTTTCATCCTTCACTTATCCCGTCGTTATCCTGCCTCGTGTTTTCGTCCCGTTATCACCTGCGTCTTGTATATCCGATCCCTTATTATCTATCCAACGTGTTTCATTCGTCTATTCTCACCCCTATATTATAGAAGGTCTATCATCGTTACCATCTCCACGTGGGTCATCCGATAGTGACTCCCATAGTGTAATTGTCTGCACTGCCTTCGTTTTCACCGTGTTTCTTCATAGAGTTCTACCCTAGCGCGAGCGCACATGTGTGTGTGTGTGTGTGTGTGTGTGTGTGTGTGTGTGTGTGTGATATGATCCTTAAACCAACACCAACAAGTAGTGAACAGTGAAGGAGGTAAGGTTAGTGTCTGCAGTAAATCATATAGAGAAACACGAGACGTATAGTACTCGACAGGAAACTAAATAGTTTTTAACAATAAAATATAAACTGGTTCCTTAGCATTTGCTTTAAAAATCTACAAAAAACTCTTAATTTATTTTCCAAGTAAAGACTAAAGACAAAGAGAAGTGATATACACCAGTACAAAAACAAGAACTGAAGATAATGCCAACTTTTCATAAGAACGAGATGCAAGAAGAGATTAAGACAGCGCACCATCTGAGTCTCTCCAAAACAAGACATCAGAACATACCTGGGAATCAGACCCCGGACGAAAATATACGAGTGATAGAGCCTCCAGTCCAGACCCAACAAATTAGAATGATCAAGTAAGGAGCTGTGACTAGTGTTGGGGCCTGAACTTTCTCACCGTGGAGCTCTTATCAGTCCTAACCATCAACACGACCCAGGCTGTAGCAGCACGTACTACTCTTTCTCTCTTCTCGCCCGCTTGGTTTATGACTGCCAGTACTCCCAGGCAAACACTACCCGCCTCACACACACACAAAGGTTCTCCTCACTGAACAAAAAACCACAACTTGACTCGAGAGCTCTAGTGATGTTGACAAAAGTGAAGTAATTTTTTTTAATTCATTTCCGCCGCTGCCAATTATGTACTGAGAATAATGTTGAATATTATGGGAAAACATTGGACATTAGTTTTCCAGTACACAAAATTTCTATCAATCAACGAAATAATGCTCTAATTAATATACGACAAGAGACTCATTGCTATAATTGGCCAATCCATATATTGTGCAGCTCGGGTATATAAATGAGAAATTGAAAATGCAATCTGATTTGAAAAAAATACATTGTTGATTGTATATAATATATATATATATATATATATATATATATATATCTTGATAAAATCACACGGGAGAATGGAAACAACGGAGTACCTTAGCTTTCGTCTTTATTCAAGACAGTTGCTTCTGAAGATGTCTTGAATAAAGACGAATGCTAAGGTACTCCGTTGTTTCCATTCTCCCGTGTAATTTTATCAAGATTTATCTTATCCACGTTTTCATTGTGGATCTACATGAAATATATATATATATATATATATATATATATATATATATATATATATATATATATATATATATATATATATATATATATATATACTGTATCATATAACTATAACATTATCGTATATTTATATCCTAATAAATTTTTTTTGTCATCTTATGTCCAAATATATAATGAAATATAATTAAATATTTTTGCCCTTTAATTAAGATTGAGGGCATGATGATACACGTATAATGATTAATACAAGTCAAGATTATTGGGCCATGGAAAGCCATAAAATAGACGAAGGAATAATACAAAATAAAATAAAATAAATAAAATTAAATAAAATTAAATTGAATCTAAAAAATAAATAAAAAAAATAATAAAATAAAATAAAGCTGTGGCCCCTAGAGATCCCAAATAGCCGGGGAAGTATTTCTAAAGACAGTAAAAAACAAAATCGGTACGGGGGCTGTGGTCGCCAACCCTCAGATAAGTTTAATGTCTCTACATCTCCCTACAGACTGGAAATAAATCCATCTTAACAAGGAACTGGGTATAATCTTCAAGTATCTTAAAATATAACTGATTTCCGGAATTCCTCTATGCTTTCGCTATATTTGCCGGTTATCATAAATGTAGGAATACTTCTATCATTACCAGCTATCACAAATATTGCCAATAACAGAAAAAAAACCACTTGAATGAATTGGCTATACTTTCTCGACTACAAATCACTCCCAAAAAAGATTCCTTATCCCCTACAGCAACTCGATAACATGAATAAACTTAACAAAAGACTAGTTATCCGAAAACACGTACCCGAATCCCGGAATCGGTCTCACTAGGGACAGGTAACAAGTAGAGGCTGTGGGGTCGCCGAGTCTCCCCCCTCCCCAGACCAGGTGTGCTCCCGGCAGGTGTGTCAGACCTCCTGGTGGGTTTGTTATGTTCTACGGGTAAAAGATAAAGATGTCACTCGTGTCAGGATGTCTTGAGTGAGGTAATTTTCCCCATGTGAGGTGTGAGGTGTGTGTGTGTGTGTGTGTGTGGAGGTGTATGTGAGGGGTCAGTGTGAGTCCATGTGTGTCTGTATATATTTGTTATATGTGTACATGAGTTTGCATACATATCTACCTTAAAACCTCACACACATACCCACATCATCCTGTTAACACATGTATGTCTGTGATCGCGTCGGGGAGAGCTTACCTCCGGCAGCTGTCTGTACTCACTGAATATGGCTGTGAATCGCCCGAAAATTAGGTGTGACAGCGGGATTAATTGCCAACCTTTTCTGAATAATGGAGATGTATTCTGTGAGGTTCCCGGCGGACTTATGCTCATTTGTGCCAGTCGCTGTTCTCACTAATGCATATAGACACATGTGATATTACTTTCATCAATAAAATTACAACTTCCATCATTCCCAATAGCAAAAAGGTAATTCGTCTTATATGTTTCTCTTTCCAGTTACTAATTACTCTAATCCAGATATGAATATAGGTACTAAAATGTTACTTTATTATAATTATATATTCATTTAAACACTAGAAATTTTGTAACATTTATCACTACACCAAATATTTCGTTCATTTTAGGATATTAAAATAATTTGGTTTTAATTTTATATTCAAATTAAATTCCTTGTTTTTGTTAATGGTAAGTTTGAAAAGTAGTCTTGGTGATAACTCGTAAGCACATAACTAGGACCCGTCAGTTAATTAAAATAATGATAACCGCGATGAGTTATCTTAATTAAGGCCCGGCTGTCATGAGGCTTCACCTGTTATCTTTTCATGAATTAAATTGGAAATGACCAGCTTATTAGTCAGGGCTGATCCTGCCTGATAACGAGGCCCTATTTGGCTGACCATACAAGCCTGTGAAGACGGGGTGTGTGTGTTAGTGTTGTGCTGGTGTTGAGGGTGATGTTGTGATGGTGTTGAGGGTGGTGTTGTGCTGGTGTTGTGGGTGATGTTGTGCTGGTGTTGAGGGTGGTGTTGTGTTGGTGTTGTGTTGGTGTTGAGGGTAGCGTTGGTGTTGTGTTGGTGTTGAGAGTGTTGTTGTGTTGGTGTTGAGGGTGGTGTTGTGTTGGTGTTATGGGTGTTGTGTTGGTGTTGAGGA
>CAUDMG010001248.1:1635000-1765000 GCA_958450375.1 Homarus gammarus | reverse complement strand
AGGTAGTTGTGTGTGTGAGTTAACGTAAAGTAATTCGACCATCTGACGACATAAACACAAATGGCACAACTTGTCTGTGGTCTAGTGTTGATTAGCCTCGTATTAAAACAATGAGAAAAATTCCATCTATGTATTTATTCTGATTAAAGGGAAGTAAATAACCATCTAAGATTAAGAAGAGTACGAAGGAATTTTGACGCTTGACCTTAGTCGTCTATCTATCTATCTATCTATCTATTTGTCTCTCTGTCTGTCTGTTTATCTGTCTATCTGTCTATCTGTCTGTCTATCTATATATCTACTATCCCGCATCAGTCTCTTACCGTTGACTAATTGACCACAAAAGATAATTACCTACACGACACGATCCAATTAACACCAACTACTAACAGCCATTACCTTTCGTATTATCTTTTAATGTCACCAATTTCAGTCTTATCAGGAGCGCTATTCTTGTCAGCCATCAACATTTACAACAATCTTTATTGCTCCGCTGATTACCACACCATGTCACTACACCACGCCACCACACCACACCACGAACACCACACCACACCACGTCGCTCCACTGTGTCATATCCGGGTACTCTATTGAGGAAAATTCTCTTCCTTCAACACCTTTAGCAGTTCCTGGCGTCTACTTGTCTTAGAGGGTCATACAGGCGAGGAGAAAACAACTGAGAAGGTGAGAGATTTTTACATATGATGACTTACAATTTTCATTATATTATTGAATTTTTGTTCTATATATTTCTATTTTTGGTGATATAACGTTTTCCAGTTATACGGTACACTAGCTACATAAAGTACACTAACCACATACGGTTCACTAACCACATATACGGTTCACTAACCACATATACGGTACACTAACCACATATACGGTACACTAACCACACATACGGTACACTAACCACATATACCGTACACTAACCACACATACGGTACACTAACCACATATACGGTACACTAACCTCATATATTGACACAAAAGTAGATGCCAGATGTCAATTGGTGTGGGAATTTTAGTATTAAGTGTGCCATCGTTAATTGTAATATATACTTATGTTAAATGTAACACTGGTATGATTTGTAACTCAGTAGAAGATATGTGAAATTACGTGACTTCCAACTGTGCTACTTATAAATTTGCTCCTTAACCACACCCATAAAACCAACTCATTTGTTCCTCATTGACTAACACAATATCCCCCCCTCCCCTAAAAAAAATTCTACAGGCGCTATAATCAATTACATCAACTGGGATAAATGCAAATATAAAAATGAAATTGTACAGTCACCAACAATAGACCAGTCGCCTTTCCTCCTGAACCACGAACCCAGAGATTCAGACTCGTGAATCCAAAGAATTTATGGACACAATAATGCATCAATGTCTACTGCTTCGGGTTCACGAGTCTGAATCTCTGGGTTCGTAGAGTAACGGGAGAAGCGATAGGACTTTTGTGAGTGACTGTACCGTACATAATGGTGACTGTATAGAAATAGAACTTCGTCTTGGAGAAGCTAGAGAGGCTCAATACAACACACCTGTAATTCACAACCTTATCCCAGATCAATAATAAAAAACAACAGTGCCAATACCTATCTCAGGCGATGTTTTCAGCACATATGTAAGTTTATCATATTTTCTAACACTGTGATCACCTTTTAACCTACAGGACCACTAAAATGTTTCCTTGTATTGTCCTCACTACTAATTTTATTAACATTTATTGATAACTTAGCATTCTGATATTTTACTTTTCTATTAATTAAAATCTGAGTTAGTCTAAGCTCAAATGAAAATATATATATAGTATTCACTTTATTTATTTTTTAATATTTATTTCCTGAATGGATAAAAATTTTCGGATATATAAAATTATTCTCTAAACGTAGTATGAAATTTAAGGCCATCTTCATTCCTTCCAGTCTCCTTTCTTCCTTTCCTTTCAGTACCTCTCATACTCTTTCCCGTCCCTTTCCTTTCCCTCTTTCTCTTTCTCTTCTCGGTTCCTGTCACTCTCTCCTCACCTCACTATTTCATCTTCCTACACCCTGTTTAATCCCTTGCCCTTGATCTTCTTCACAAACACTTCTCCTCCTCCTCCTCCTCCTCCTCCTTCACCACCACCGCATCGCCACCAACACGGAGGATCAACACATCCCAGCAGGAGGCGAGGTGGAAGGTGTGTGTGTGTGTGTGTGCGCGAGAGAGAGAGAGGGAGTGTTGGCAGAAGCATCCATCTCCCTCACCACACAAGCTCGACCCACTGGACACTCAAGGGGTGAGTCGGCACTCTTTTTTATACATAGACGTGATTCTCATATAACCTTTTTGTTTGTCCAGGACTTGAAGAGTGTAATTTTAGAAGGCAAGATTTTTTTTTCCCTCTCTCTTCCTTTGTATTTTTTTCCTTACCCCCCCCCACCCCCCTCTCCCTCCTCCCAATGTTATTTTGAGTTTTTTGTTTGTTGATAAAAGATCCGTTTATCTGGTTTGTTAGTTTTGAATAATCATGGGATTAATTTTGATTTGTCCATGTGTTTTTGTTGTGAGGGAAGAGTTGCACGCTCGCGTCTGTGTGTGTGTGTATGTGTGTGTGTGTGTGTGTGTGTATGTATGTGTGTGTGTATGTGTGTGTGTTTTAGTCAGCCCAAACACAAATACTTCTGTACATGTGTAAATAAGAGTGTTTGTTGTGTTCGTGTAGGTACAAGGAAAGTTAGACATAGTGTTTGCCTCCCTCCCTCATCTCCTTCTCTTAACTATCAACATATTTATTCGTCTATCCACTTAAGCATCAATATTGTCTTCCTTCTCTATATGTGTAGATCTTTTACGTGGTGTACAAGTGAAAACGAGAGAGAGAGAGAGAAAGAGAGAGAGAGAGAGAGAGAGAGAGAGAGAGAGAGAGAGAGAGAGAGAGAGAGATCCAGCAGCACACCACCTGTCTAAATATAACAGCCTGACTCACGTATACTCAGTGGCTGACGACTCAAGTACGTACACGACAACGAAAGTAACAAAAAAAACATGGAGAGAAGGTAATAAAACGTAAGAATAAAGAAAGAGAAGAAACAGGAAAGAAAATCTGATGAAGACACGAAGAGAAAATGAATAAACGTGAATAATCATAGATAAATACACGATTCTAATATACTATAGGACTAGGCGTGTGTCTGTCTGTCTGTCTGTCTGTTCTGGGCAGCCAAAACGGCACAATCGTTTTTCATCAAACTTGGTGGAAAAATCGCCAAAAATTCGTAGAGTGGAACAAACCTGGTCCCATGTCGATGGTTTCTTTAGGAAGGCATTAATTAACCATTTTATTTACGATGGACAACGATGCAAGTCTACGGACTTGGCGCACCCTAATTCGCTGTACGCTAGCCAAGCACGAGCGTTCAAACTTTCACTGGGCACGAAGGTGCCTGCGATCACTTGTATATTACTATGGGCTAAAGGAGGCAAGGAACAGTATGATCAGTAAGTATCGATTTATAAACAAGTCAGGAGTGTTGTAGAAGATTTGATTCATGGAGGGAACTGAGGGAACTTTAGTGAGGCTTTAATTCAATATCTCACCTCATTATTTTCCTTATATGCTTAATTCTTACCTGCCGATGGCTATTATATTTACTTATCTAAAATACTCGCTTAGTTTCTTCACTACCGGGATGCCACTTTTAATATTTGACTAACGCTAGATGATTATATTCAGCTCAGACTTTAGTTATTGTAGGTAAATACGCTTGTTACTTCTTGTTTGTTACATATTTGTTACTTGTTTGTCACTTCCTGTTTGTTACTTGGTGTCACTTTTTGTTTGTTACTTAATTCAACTTATAAATAAACAATGTAAATAATAATCGAAACAAAAATAATATACACGAAATCCAGCGATAAAACAGAACATAAACACTAACCTAAAGTGAGATAAGGAAACAAAATTATTAGAATTCCTGTTGAGTATCGTTCATCATCTGGTTGGTTTCACTCGCTGCTCAATCCACTCTATCACACGGTCATCGCTACAAGACATTGATCAAAGCGACGTTTACCTTTGATCGATTATCATCCTTTCATAATGCTCATCCAAATAAATCGCTGACATTAACACAAGCGACCTATGACAGATATCGCTAATATCCACAAATTTCGGCAAATCGGGAAATTTCGTCTTATTTTGGCAAATTTCTGTATATTTCTGTAAATTTCGACATATTTCTGTTGATAAATTTCTGTATTTTTCGGCAAATTTGGGTAAATGGCGGCATATTTCGGTAACTCTCAGCAAATATCGTTTAAAATGTACGTCAAATTTTCCCCATATTCAATAAACATCTTATGTAACCCTAAACAACTTTTCCCTCCCCTCCTGGGCTGATCTGATGCGCCTATTCATATCATATAAAGGATTACGATCATGGAAATCACATGAGGAATATAATATACTCAACTTACGCTGGGATTAATTATATTGCATCAGTAACTCCCTGTCTATAATGATTACGAGCCGGAGAAAGAGAACTTATTGGTGCAGAATATATAATTAATACGTGACTGAATACCCCAGTTCGCGTCCAATATTTCCTGTTGCTGCGATGAATAACTAATTTACGGTGTACTGAAGCCGTATAGGTTTCAGGGATTCATTTAATTACGACTGAATCACTGTATTATTTGGTCGTGTACATGAATATAGATTTCTATATGTATTTGTGTGTATAGAAAGATCCCTGGGGAGAGATATATACAATTGTAGTCATATGTGATATAATACATTTTAGGAAACCCGTCTTGCCAATGTTGCACTAATGAGTGAGTCCAGTTGAGTAGAAACCTTACAACACTATGGACTGACAACACCGCTTACTGACAACACCTCCCACTGACAATACCTCCCACTGACAACACCTCCCACTGACAACACCACCCACTGACAACACCACCCACTGACAACACTATCAACTGACGATACCATCCACTGACAACACCATTCAATGACTACACGACCCACTGATAACACCACCTTCTGACTACACCACCCACTGACAACACTACTTACTGACAACACCACCCACTGACAACATCATTCGCTAATTTCCTATCTACCCAAAGTCTTCAAGAAAGGAAAATAGTGGAACATAAGAACTTTCATACTGAGAAATCCCAACCACTGACAAATCTCAACCACCGAGAAATCCCAACCACTGAGAAATCCCATCCACTGAGAAATCCCATTCACTGAGATATTTCAACCACTCAGAAATCCCATCCACTCAAAAATCCCAACCACTCAGAAATCCCACCCACTGAGAAATCCCAACCACTGAGAAATCCCAACCACTGAGAAATCCCATCCACTGAGAAATCCCATCCACTGAGATATTTCAACCACTCAGAAATCCCAACCACTCAGAAATCCCACCCACTGAGAACTCCCAACCACTGAGAAATCCCATCCACTGAGAAACCCCATCCACTTCACTCAATGAGAAAAATCACTTCGACTTACCGCCAATAATTGTCATCTACTGAGCAGGAATATACACACTGAGAAATGCTCTACCTGGTGAAAAATCTCTACTTGCTAGGAAACCTTCATTAAGAAACCCGTTCACTCTGAAGCCGTCCTCTTTGGGACCCCGTGCACTGAAGGACCCCGTTCACTGAGATTTCCCGTGCACTGAAGGATCTCATCTCTTAAAAGACCCAAGCTCACTTTGAGTTCCAGTGCACCGAAGGACCTCCGTCTACTAAAAGGACCCATTAAGAAGCCCTGACCATTTACAGACCCCGTTTCCTGAAGGGTCTCGCCCACTGGGAACCCGCCCAAAGAAAGACCCATTCCATTAAGAAGGACCTCCACCTACCGAAAAAAATCCCCGTCACAGAGGAAGCAGGACTTGTGTCTCACCGGTCATCAAAGGAAAGCTTGAGGGACTAGTAATTAACGAGAGACTTAATCACCTCATTAACTCTTACCTTTAAGTTCTTCTCTTGCCCTTCCTCTCACACCACTCTCCCACGTCACTCTCCTCCTCTTATTTGCTCTCTTTCTTTTCTCTCAGTTATACCCGTGTCTCTCTATACTTTCTTATTCTGCTTATGTTGCTTTAATTCCACTCACCTTTTCTCCCCTTTCTCAAATTCTCTCTATTACTTCGCTGTCTTTTCTGTTTTTCTTCTCTTTTTCTATGTTTTCTTTACTCTTATTCTCTCTCTCGTAAATTCTCTCCTTTCTGTGTTTTTCTCTTCTTCTACATTCCCTACAGCTCCACACGCTTCTCTTCTCCCTGTTCTTCCCCTTTTTCATCTCCTTTCTTTGCTCTATCCTCTTTCATATTCTATCTTTTCCCTACCTCTCCTCTTCTCTCTCTTTGTCTCTCCCTGCCGTTCCTATTTTCTCCCTATTTTCCCCACTCTTTTTCCTCACCACCTCACCCCCATCACTCATCTCCCACTCAACCTTCTCCTCCTATCCTCTCCATGCCTCATCTCCCCTATACTCGTCCTTTCTAACCTCTCTCTCTCTTTCCCCCCTGCCTCTCTCTCACTCTCTCTTTCCCCCCTGCCTCTCTCTCACTCTCTCTTTCCTAACCCTCCTCAATTTCCTTCCTCTTCCTGCTCTCACCACGCTCTCTTCTCTTCCCTCCTTTACAACAATTTTTCATCATGTCAAAAGAGTCCTCACGCTTCAGCCTTCAAAGACGAAAGGACCTGAGTGTTAAGATTTTTTTGTTATTGAGTGGCCGAGTACATTTTTTCCTGACTTATTTCACCCCCCCCCCCTTTCCCTCCCCCCCTCCATCTAGTCTTTCAGGGGGGGTATATATTATAGTCTGCTGATGGGTATATATATGTCTGTTTGACCTTTATTAGTTCGGTATATGTGAGGGAGGGGTTGGTGTTGTTCTCTTTGTGCTTAATAAAATCGTCTGGTTTTAGGTAAATATCAAAAGTGGCATCCCATAGTGTAGGGGTTTAAAGGTTACCTGGGTTTATAGATGTTAATTAATTTCATATCACAGGTAAAGACAAAAAAAAAAGATAGATACCAATTATTATTTTTTTTTTTTTTGGGGGGGGGGGGATTTATACCAGTGTTTCAAAGCTGACAGGATATATTTAATTTAATTATCATGATATAAAATGTGTGTGTGTGTGTGTGTGAAGAGGAAGTAGTTTATAGTTGTGTTGGGGAAATATGTCTCCCGAACACACCTGAATTTCAATAGAATAAGGTCTAGTTGAGGGGGTTCAAAGACAGTGAGTTTTGAACCATAAACCCTTATAAACACACAAGGTTCTAAAACATCATCGTTACAATTCTGAACCCCTAATATTACCCATTATAAGAGTAGTATTTTACCTAACCAGTCTTACCTGTCTTTTTTATTAATTACATCGATATGAACACACAGGCACTGAATAATAACTGATGTCAAAGACTGGGAGAAAATATGGAACATCTAACTGATAAACACAACTCAGATATTACGCAGTTGAAGTGAATATAAAACTAAACTGCATTGAGCGAGTGTCTTTATCAGAGCTGTGACCTTTGACCTTTGACCACCCTTAAGCAAATCGGACCTTAGGGATGACAAGGTGAACTAATTTATCACGTTTAAATGGTGTTATTCTCTAAGCTCACGAGGTAGGTTGCCGACAAAGCACAGTGATTAAGCTAGAGTCGCGCACGCACACACACACACACACGCACACACACACACACACACACACACACACACACACCACTGATCACCCTACTTACATGATCGTGTCGGTGTCAGTAATGAACGTGACAAAAGGTAGGAATAAAAAAAGGAACTATTCATTGTTGTCGGTCCGTGAAATTTTAATCTAGTTATCATCAAGAATGGGCTAATTATTTTGTGGTCATTTTATAAAGCTCAGTTAATTGCTGCAGCTGTTGTCTGGACCAGTGAATTATCCCGGCAATAATCCAGGCCTTGTTTAATTAAATAAATAATTTTATCCTGGGCCTTATAAACGCCATTATGCAGGTATCATTAATTTCTTGACGATAATCTGCAAATACAGTAATTATTATCTCGTCTATCCACTGTTTGTTTAATTCTCATCCACACTGTAAATGGTTAGGTTAGGTTAGGATAGGATAGGTTAGGTTAGGTTATGATAAAGGTTACATTAAGAGAGTACCAACATGATCCAGGTCATCTAATAAGACATTACTTAGTTAAATAATATCGACACCTTTCACGATCTAGTCAGTTATTACTAGAAACAAGACACACTAAATAGGTCTGGCAGCGTGAGACGTAAATGATGATAAAATTCCCTCACGGAGAAATATATTATCAGTGAGTCAGTTAGTCACAACGGGGGTATATTCCTCATTTAGTACAGGAATTTAAAATGTACCTGAAGTTGAGACAATGCCCTCCAAACTCTGTAACAAATACAATAAAAATAAATAAATATATATACCCGGAATTAACTTACATCAGATAAATTTTAACAATGTTGTATAATCAATCATCAAGCGAATGTTAAATATTATTGAGGACTTTCACTAAAAAAATTATTTCAAAGTGATGAATGACGCTGAAATATTTTGACCTGAAAAAATAATGAGCGTTCTGTCATATATATAATATAATATTTCCCCTGGTGTATGATTTATAAAATTCTATATATAAACCAGTGAAGAAAAACAAGTAAAAAGAAGATATATATTAACGCTATAAAATCCAAGGGTTGCAGTCATCATCTGTTCCCTGACGCGTCGTAAATCAGACACAAAAAGTGAAGAAAAATACTAAGAGATATAACCAAATCAGAGACAAAAACACTTCCAATTATACACCAAGTTTCAATGGTGGCTCCCTCCCTCCCTCTCACCCTCTCTCCCTCTCTCCCTCCCTTCAACACGTTCATCCTCCTTCTGTATCGTAAGTGTGATCTTATTCCTATTCACGTGAAGCAGTGATTGTCAAGTACGACCAATGTGGTGAAAACAATTTCCTGTTGAGTTCATCTTGAGTGAGGTATGAATGAGTGAAAAAGGGGAAAATGTGTGATTGTGTGTGTGTGTGTAAGGGCGGTGATGATGAGTGGTGAGTGGCGGAGGGTGTCGCAAGTGACGCCTCCTGAAGAGCCCACTTCCCCTGTGTAGCAAATCGACTGAGGGGGAGGTAGGGAGTGGGGTATATGGGGTAGGGACTGGGTTAGAGAGGGTAGGGACTGAGTGTGAGGGGGTCAGAAGTGAGAGAGAGGGGGTATGGAGTGGGGAAGAGGGGTAGGGACTGGGTTAGAGGGGGGGAGGAACTGCGTGTGAGGGGGTCAGAAGTGAGAGAGAGGGGGTATGGAATGGGGAAGAGGGGTAGGGACTGGGTTAGAGGGGGGAGGAACTGATGGTGAGGGGGGTTAGGAGTAGGGGAGAGGGGGGTAGGTAGTGGAGGATAGAGGGAGGGGGGGGTGTGTTGAAGGGGTGACATCCACAGTGTGAGATCTCTTTATATTCTAACTGTCTGTGTTCATATGTCTTTTGTGTTTCTCTTTTCTTCCATTTCTCATTGGTTTTCTATATATCTTTCTTTGTTAGTCTGTCGATCTTTCTGTCACTTTCTTTCGTTTTCTCTCTTAATGTCTTTCTCTATCCCATATCATTTCTTCTCTCGTTATATCCCCACCTGTCAGTCTGTCTCTCTGTACCACTACATAAACACCTAACACACAATTCACAGATCTAAACCACCGAACTGTCTGACTCAAACACTTAACAAAATAATCAAACTACTAATAATAAGTAAAAAGAAACAACAAAAACCATTCCCCACACAGACCACCTTCACAAAAACCTCCATCAGTAAGTCAGTCAGGAAAGGTGGATAGAAGGCTCATTTACTCATTACTTTACTAACACATATAATATACCTCTTATATAGCATTCACTTGACGAGGATGTATGGAATCTACTCATTACTAATTCGTCATATAAGCTCATGGAAGTGGATATATAATCCCTATATAAGAAGGACCAAACACCCTGAATGCGAAAATATATGTGATGTAATTCTCCGTCGTTGGATTTAAGACTATAGAAAATAAATAGCCTAATGATTTTTTTTTCGACTAATAGAATTCTACTCACGTTTATACTGTAAATTTTGGTGGTTTAATAAATGCAGCGCTAGAGAGAGAGCGAGAGAGAGAGAGAGAGAGAGAGAGAGAGAGAGAGAGAGAGAGAGAGAGAGAGAGAGAGAGAGAGGACACAAACACCAAACATCACACGTATTTTCATATCGCTCTGGACATTCCCTTACGTAATTTGCATACAGTTAAGCCGCTACAAATTATACTTTCAGCTACAGTAAACTAAATTCACTTTACAATGTGCACCTCATAATTCCACTGGTTGCTCTTGACCGTAAACACTAATGACACAGTGTAATTTGCAATTCATATTTTTTTCAACAAAACTAAAAAATATCGCGTTTTCTTTTTATTTTGACTCACACAACCATTCAGCCATTCAGATATTAACGTAATAACATTTTCAGGTTTCTATTTGATGTTGGCAGAATGAAATGAGAGAATCGCTGGTACACGGAGTAAAAAAAAATATAGACCAGCTACTTTAACCTATATTACTGCTAGTTTATAATGTAAATTCCTTAATTATTTTATTTGGGAATTTTGTGTTCCAGATGAGGCGCCGTGAGCCTAGAGTTACCATCAAAGGCAAACGAGGTGATTTTAATTGTTAATGTTAGGTATACTTACTAAGTTAAAATATGCGCTTAAAGACCTTAGTGGTTCAAGCGCAGGAATACATTGAGAACTCAACGCTTACACGAGGAGGTGCTTATGATAATGTGAATAAACAGACAGACAGACAGACAGACATATATACTGAGAGAGAGAGAGAGAGAGAGAGAGAGAGAGAGAGAGAGAGAGAGAGAGAGAGAGAGAGAGAGAGAGCCAGGTGTCAGTAGGGCAGAATAACATCCTCACATCAACAATACATTAACCATAACTATCTGACATTTCCTTGACGATAGTGATCTTAATCCTCCCTAATCCACCGCCAAATCCCAAAGTAATCCAAGAGTACATGCGGAATCCGGCTCCAGTCACGTTTTAATCCGGTCTTTGGCCGGATTTTGACGCCTGCCAGTACCATAGGGACCAAAACATATGGATTTTGTGGTCGACTGATGCGAACCTACCGAGAGAGAGAGAGAGAGAGAGAGAGAGAGAGAGTGTGTTTGCTTGTGTGTGTGTGTGTGTGTGTGTTTATTTGCGTGTATGTATACGTGCGTGTGCATGAATGTGTGCGTATATGTATGTGAGTATATGTGTATTAAGGTCTATATTTTTGTGTATGTTCTCCACCAATGAAATATTTCCCACCACTTGTTAACGAAAAAGGAAAACAATAACTCATCGCCCAACTCACTATAAAACTGTACACTATAAATGAGGTAAAAGTGAAAATTGCCTGAAAGTAAAAAAATCAGAGCTACTTTACGCAAAAACTAATTTAATGAGTCTGATTAATTATCATTCCAATTTTCTCATTAAACAATGTGTAATACCGTTGTTGTAATATCAGTTAAGATAATATTACCATTCCACTTTCCTTGTGAATGATTTGTTGAGTAAATACGCTGTTGTTTATTTGCGTATATGTATATGTGCGTGTATGTATGTGTGCGTATATGTGTATTTACGTCTATATCTCTACTGTGATCAGGGACGAATAGATCAATTATGCGTGTTAAGAACTTACATCATGTTGAATAGTGTAAAAGTGAACGTTTTCAGCAGCGCCGGAAAGTCCATATGCTGCAATCACTCACAGCGTCACTAAAGGAGTGAACTGAACCCTTGGGCATTTATACAAACACATTATACGTAAAGGTTTCCCTCAGGTGTGGTATCCTGATTATTTTTTTTACCTTAGTTCAAAAAATTCACAGATTTTTTTTCTCATATCATAAAAACAAAAACCTTTGGCTATTATTACATTAACAATACCTTTATAAATTTGTATATAAGCAAATATATCAATACATTCATACACTTACATCCTTACATAACTAAATGACACTTTCACTATGTTGTTCATTTACAGGTATAAGTATAAGGGGTTAAAATATATAAGGCCTTATACTGACACCTCTTAGAGTCCTACTACCTTATACACCACCAGAAAATGATTTACCTTTCCCCGGATGCCGCACCTGTCACCGAGGCTACACAACACGCGTCTTCAGCCCCTTGTTACATTACATCCCTTGGCAGGTATCTCAGCTTCTCATTAATGTTCAACCGTTATTATTCATGCATGCTAATTACCGACCCAGACACACACACAGAACCTCATTAACATACAACACCTCTGGCGGCTCTATGAAATCCACCAATTACCACAACAATTATAATCCACCATCATGATATTACCCACAATCAGAATCTCTAATTAATCATCATACAGTTTTATCGGTCTAGTCTCCATACATTTACCTGATCAAAGCCGATATTCCGTTTTCCAGTGCATTAAGAAAACGTCCATGTAGATTATCTTCCACGTACTAATAATAATACCACATTAATACCATCATTACCTGCTCACACACACACACGTTTAATCAACTCTTCTCAACTCTCCTTAATCACTATTAACACTCAATCAGAATTACAGTCAACAAGAGGAACGACTATAGACATTGGACAGGTGATGATAGATACCTGGCCATTCTCACCTGCACGGTCATATCTCTTGTTCTCAAATAAAGGCCTTAACGAGCTGACGATAAAAACTTTTGAGGTGATTCTGTTGCAGGTTTATGTCCTCATATCCGGCAGGACCAGCGGGAACTGTGCCATTAACGCATACGTATCGAAAGCTGTTTAAACGTGAGACATCGAGGCCATGTAAGCCCCTCCTCCCCAGCTGACCCCGATCTAAACCTACTCCCCACCCCCACCCCTTCTGAAACCCCTTCTGGAGACTACGTTCAAATAACCACACTAACACGATTTTTGAAGTTGTGAAGTTTAAAAAGTTGTGAGTCTGATGTTATATATATTTCAGTTAATATTTTCGAGTATGTTATGACTTAGCAACAGCCTTCTCGTTTCTGTTAACCTTTGTAACCATATTGATTTAGCTGTGTACATAAAGCACAACGCATGACTGTACCTGGACCCGCTGAAGTGACGGCCAGAAACTGATGGGTATGAGCTTATCATGACATTGTTGGACTATTGTTGCCCGTATTGACTTACTGCCTACCAATATTTGTATACCTGCCGTGTCTATGTACGGTTAGTGACATTTCCAACTAGTACACTCAGCGTAGTCAATCCATTCTTTTCGTGAGGTGTGAACCCCGCAACACTGCCATTTGTCTAACAATTGGTGAAGGACGAGGGTTAAAACTATAACCAAACAGGAAATGCTTGCAACGGGTGGAACTGCTGCAGACTAACTTATCCATTGTCATTCACACAACCACGAGTCACAGAGGTTCATATAGTAAATATTTCTCGTAGCTGTAGATATAAGAACACATTTAACTACCTGATCATAACCCCCTTCAGTACGATGACATAACCCTTTAAGTCATCAAGTCAACATGGTCAATGGGTTAAGTCATTGTATTCAGGGGGTTAAATCGTCGTACTCAGTGGGTTAAATCATTGTCCTCAAGGGTTTAAGTAATTGTACTACACCATCGTCCTCATGGGGTTAAGTCATCGTCCTCAAGGGGTTAAGCTACGCCCTAAAAATAAGTCCCAAACTGTCTTAATACACTTAATAGACTCTACTTGATAAATTTTCCCAATTTATATTGTATTACGACACAACTTGAACACACTTGAACGGAGTCAGGCATCAGACTCCTACGAGACAACCTAAACGCACTTGAATGGAGCCAGACTTCAGACTTCCTATGAGACAAACTGAACGCACATGAAAGAAACTAGACATCAGACATTCTAAGACGCCTGTAAAGTCTGAGGAAGTATATTATGGCTACAGAAAAAATAAAAGCATCCCTTATTTATGGTTTAATACTATAAATTGTAGTTTTTGCCGGGTGGTGGTGTTGGTGGTGTTGGTGGCATTGGTGTTGGTGGCAGTGGTGGTGGTGGTGTTGGAGTAGCCTCGCCTGGGTTCACTTAACAGGCGAGGTGCCCCCATGCGTGGTGCTGACTAATCTACGTTTCATCTCATCTGATGTTATCATGAGCCACGTGCAAGTGTGTGTGTGTGTGTGTTTTAGGAGTGAGTGTGTATTTGTGTTTTATGTATGTATGTATGTATGTATGTCATGACCTTACTCTACGTTAATGATATATAAAAATCAGTTCGATCTTCTCCACAGACTGTGTAAAACAAGACACACAAACACCCACATCACAACACACGGCTCACTAAAGACGACTCAAGCCGCCAGACCAGGTGATGAGTCATGAGGAGAAAATTATCATAGAGAAATATGAAGAGAGGTGGTGTTACACGTATTCTGGGAAGTGATACGATCAGTTGTTACGTTCTAAACACGTACTGTACAGTGAAGCACATTATTATTATTATTATTATCTTTCATTTTATTATTATTATTACTAGTTATTATTATATTAGTAGTAGTAGTAGTAATTATTATTACTATTATTGTGGCGTGCGTGAGTGCAGGGGCTTAACCTGAATTTATCACACATTAAAAACCACGAGCCTGAATACATTAAGTTCGAAGGAGGTGAGGTTAGGTTAGGTTAGGTTAGGTAGATGATAATTTAAGTTAGGTTATGGGTAATCCAGGTTAGGTTAAGGCTAGGTTTAGGCACAGGGAGGGCTGTGTTGAGTTAGTTCTGGGGTGGGTTAAGATTCGGAGATTCGTTTAATTTGGGATAAAGTTATTATCTTCTTCACTTTACTATCCTGTCTGTATTATTCTTTATCTTCTTTCTTACCATCTTCTCTGTCTTATTTGCTTCTCTCTGTCGGTCTATTTGCATTTGTTTATTTCTCTTTCACTTTTCCCTGTCATTTCCTCTCCTCCTCTTCCTCCTCCTCCTGTTGCACTCCCTCTTCCTCTCCCACCCGCGACACACACACACAAACAGCTCGACATAAAAGAGAGAGAGAGAGAGAGAGGGGAAAAGGGGGGGTGACTGTCAAGGAGCCTATACATCAAGTCATTATTTTGCAATCAGTTTAATTCCCCATTTGCATACTCGCCGCTCATTCATTACCATCCATCACAGGTTTTTGTCCGCAGTTGCCCAGCGAGTCACCAAAACCACTCTTAACCAGGCGGCTCCTGCAGACGGTGTTCATGCAGGAGGAGATACCATCAATGTTCGTGGTAAACATTCTTTAAGTGTTGTGAGTTGACGACATAGCACATCTCTCTCGTGTTGTGAGTTGACGACATAGCACATCTCTCTCGTGTTGTGAGTTGACGACATAGCACATCTCCCTAGTGTTGTGAGTTGACGACAGAGAAAGGTTCTCCAGTGCTGAAGTAACACGTAACCATCTCAACACACTGTTCCAACTTCAATTTAATGTCATTTTACAAATATTAACTACAATTAAACTTCTAAACGTATGGACTAAATTTCCCAGGGGAAATATCAGTGAACAGGGAACGATGAAGTAAGAATAAGGGATAATAATGATAAGGAGAAAGATTAACTCACAAAAAGAAAAATATTATAAATATCTACTACAAAACTCATTTGTAACTTACCTAAGCGTCAATAAATCATAAACAAGAAAACTACCTGACATGTCCTGAAGCCTACAGGTACCTCAAGCCATCACCCCCTACAGCCACACCTCGTACTGGACATTAATAACCCCTCATCACACTTCACTCTAAACAAATGAAAAAGTTGTCTCTCCCTCTCAGAATGATGTCGTATGACCTTAACCTTTGACCTGATACCATAAAAAACTGACCTCGCTCTTGACGTACATGGTCCGTAACAAATCAATCAAATATCGCTGAGATCAATTGACTTTTAACACGACTATCAATCTGATCTAATGAGCGTGTGTGTGTGGACTTATTCACACACACACACACACACACAAACACACACACACACCAGTGAAGTACAAAAAGACTGGGGCACACGAGCTAAGGGAAATTGGGCGAACGTATTGATAATAATTCGGGGGAAAAATCCTTAGTTGCTTACTTTTCCTGATAACATAATCTATGAGACACTAATACTTGATATCATTACAACCTCGTCATCTGTGTTTATCAATAGCGTCATTAATACATTACATTGTCATTCAGAATTACGAAACCTACTGAATATGAATCGCAATATACATAACTAGACCAAGGTATTTGAATATAACTCAACACCTTAATTAGAACTTTTACCTGTGTTGATTTCCCCATTTAAAAATTACATCTTAAGGGAAATTCGTCTTATAGTATCAAGGAGTAAGAGCTAACCATTACTAAGCTAAGACGTGTAACATTATCTTGAGGTTGAAATAACGACGGATGTTCTCGTGTTATGCCTCCGTCTATACGTTTATATTATGCAAATGAGGAGAAATTATTGTTTTATATATGCATCATTAAGGAACGTGTTATCTAGGTAGGAACTATGAATTTCGCAGATAAAAAAAGTTAATCCATGAGGAGCAGCGTTCGTTCACTTCCGGTTATAGTGAACGGGGAACGATGATGTGATAATAATGAATAATCTAATAAGTAATAATAAGGAGAATGAATAATTAACGAAGAAGAAAATATTGTCGTTGTTGTGGTTTTAAGATTCAGGTGCTACAATTACCAAGGTTATTAAGCGTCGAACATAAGTCTTTCTCAAAATTCACCGTTTATGATAATAATTTGTGACTACCTTTCACTTTTAATTAACTAATGACTCCATGAACCTCACTCGCCTCATTACCCCACCCCGGCATCCTGCTCACACAACAACCATCACCTTAAAAACACTCGCTCTCTGACCCTTCTACACCACCTGAATTTTCCCTACAAAAACAAAACTCCGATGAAAAACTCCCGTGGAAGTATAAACTAGAGTTGGCACTTACCAGAGGAAGCTGACTGGGCGTGCCGGGTCAATCTTCTTGCTCATTTGAATATCACTTTTCACTTTTTGTCAAGGAGGCGGTGGCGTGGGTTGTGCACCTGGGGCCGCCCAGTTTTGTGGCCGGGCAAGAACGGATGACACCTTGTGTTTGTCACTTCATTACCAGGGCTAAGACACCTTCTGGGAGGCGGGCGACGTTACGGGTGGAATTCAAATAAGGCTCCGAGACAGAGTTTGTTTTTAGAAATGCAGTAAACTCGCTGTCAGGACCTTCTTTACAACGCAGTGATCCTTGTAGCTGTAGCTCTAGGTAAGTGTGTAGCAATTCGTTTAACCTAAAACACCGTATCTTTAAGCCTTGCTTCCCCTTCGGTAGATCGTTCCAGTCCACTGCTTGCGAACGCTGTCACTCATGACCACCCGCTGACTCACACTAACCTCCTCAAGGCACTGACCTCTACCCCTACGAGCTTGACCTCATCATTTTATATTCAGTGCCCCGGGATGAGGCCTCGACTGAACACCATCACAGCAGAACAGTTGTTCACTCAGTTGCGGTTTATCTATTCTTAAGTAAATATTTATAAAAGATTAACTGTTTAATATCAACAACATACGTAAATAAAAATATATTAATTAGATATAAATTTTCTATGAACCTTGAATTTTGATCCTTATTAGTAGTATGGTTTATAATTATGTATACACAGCGTTAACAGTTTTATCCGCCATATAAGTAATGTCTGAACATCCAGGACATTAACACTTCACAAATATAGTCACATTATCGTAGTAAAAAAATACCACTAAAGGTTCCGGCATCATACTCACACACACACACACACACCTACACCACGTGAACTCCACACCACCCGGTGTCTCCATGACCACGTGAGGTCCTTCATATCAACACCCGAGGACGAGTTACTACACCACGTGAACACCTCACCACCTGGTGTCTCCATGACCAGCCCAGGCCCGGGCCATCAACTGTAAACTATAATAATTTGTATGTTCAATCATTGTTCCTTCTTCTTTTAGTAATGAAAGCTTTTGTTAAACGACCCACCCACCCCATGTCTTTGTATGTATTAAATCATTTTTGTCTAATGTATATTTTCAGCCTTTGGGCTGCCGATATTTTCAATAAACCGCTAATTACTAATATTATTATTATTATTATTATTATTATTATTATTATTATTACAAACATGATCCCGGAGTCTGACATTCAATCTTTCTCCTCTAAATCTGACTTGACACTAGAAAGAAGTAGTGAAGAAAGGTAGTGTACAGTATTGTTAAAACACGCTGAAGACGACCAGCAATCAGAGAGGTGGATAGAATTTGAAAGTTTGGAAGAGCTAAATGGACAAGGAGACACTTACGGCAGAGAATCATGTTGATGACTATTATATATACTGAGCAGAGAAGATAAATAGTTCCAGATGAACGTAAAATACAGTACCGCCAGCAGTGAGAACAAATAATAAGCAAAACAAAACAAAAAATATATATTTTCCACAGTGTAACTTTTGTCCTCAGAAGACGAGAAGAGAAATGAAAGCAACTGTAGGGAAGGTAAATCTCTGTTAATCTTGGACTAATAAAACCAGACGAAACTCTAGACAAGGGAAATCTCGGGTAATCCTGGACAAAGTCAACCAGAGACAGCGGGAGGACAAAGAAAAATTAACACCGCCGGGAAGACTCACTCTGGCCCACCAACATGTGGAGTTTGTCAGGTAATCAACCTCAGTGATCTCCTCACCCACATGCTTTCTCTCATCTTGTATTTTCTTTATCCATCTCTTAGCCACTCTAGCTAAAATTAACACTCCCGTCCCCCTTCAACCATCATTCAAACACGACACTGTCCTCATTGTCGACGTTTTTATCGAGTCTCCCTTTAAAAAAAAAAAAAATATGATTTCGTGTTAGTGTGACGTACATGCTGTGGCGCCAAATAAACTAGGAGGCTATGGGGCCATAACATGTGTGTCTCGGGGATGACACAATTACCGTGGGCCAACCTGAGACTCGTCTGTCAATTAGTGACGACTTTTACGCCCCTCGGCCTTATTAACGCTTGGGGAAGGGGGGGGGCGGGGGGGTCCTTTAAGGTGGGTTCCTTCTGTTGCTGGTGTTGCCTCTCCGTGCTGTTACTGTTTAGCCTCGTCTAGTAACTGTTTCTGTTACAGCTACTGCCTCGTCTGTTTTTTGTTGCTACTGTTGGTATTATAATTGCTGTTCTTCACACTGTTACTGTCAGTGGCGGTGATCCTGGCGAGGGTTTTAAACAAGATATTCATTGACTTTGATTTTCCCCGACGTTGACTACACACAAGCAAGTTAAAGACACAAGACTTTCCACCTTCAAGTATTCCTCCTTACTCAACCTGCTCCTTGAATCAGATGTCTGCAGGATATTAGATTCTGGTTAACGTGTGTATTTAGACAGCTTAAAGCAAACAGTATATATAGTATCCTTCACTTATACATATTATATACATCTGAATATTATGCATTCATATCAATAAAAGTTACTTAGCTCATAGTGTGTATTTTATTCTGAATAATTTTCCTTTCACGATTTTTTTCTATTTTAGAATTTTTAGCTGAATTTCTAAGTAGGATTTTGGTCAGGATCTTATAATAGGAGTTTTAGTAGTAGGATTTCCGTAGATTTTAAATAGGATTGTCAAAGGACTTGTAATATATTTAGCGGAATTTGAAAATCGGTTTATTAGGATTTTATTGCACGATTCCTCGTAGGATATTTTAGTAGGGTATTACAGGTTTGAGGGTTGAAGGATGGTCTCGGAGGGGGGGGGGGGTTCATGGGAGGCGGGAGGTGGTAACGGGGGGGGGGCAGTTAGTAGTCAAGGGTCGTATACCAATCGTCAAGAGAAGGGTAAACACCAGCTGATGGCTCTCACGTGACCTCTAGGCCTACTGCAGTTGGAAGTGTGTGTGAGAGAGAGAGACTTCCTCCCATCCTCACCTCACCACACGCACATAATACCAACGATGTAGTTACTGTGACGTCATTCGTTATAGTGAAATCATTGGCTCATTAAATCGTCCGCCAGTGTGGTAGATAAAGAGAATACAAAGGAATATTTAAGGTCGAAAGTCATTATAGGCCCCAGTTCTAAGAGTCCTCAGTTATAATAGACCCGAGTTATAATAGACCCCAATTCTAATAGACCTAAGTTCTAATAGGTCCCATTTCTAATAAGTTCAGAGCTCTATAATAGGTCCCAATTCAAATAGGTTCCAGATCTAATAGACCCCAGTCTCAGTTTTCATGGGTCCTAGGTCAGGTCAGGTCAGGTCAGGTCATATTAACTTATACCTCCCCTCAAACAATTATATCAAGGAAATAATAATGTGACTTACCTTCAATTTTTCCTCCTCTTTCCCTCCCATTCTGTGTCTGTATGTTTATCCTATTATTCCCGTCACCTCTTCCCAGTATTCGGTACAGAGGGAAGAGGTGAGTAACCTGGAAAATAAAATACTTTTGTTTTAATATAATCCACTGCATTTATATCACATACATAGCAATAAAAAGAGTTAATTATATAAATGCCTTGTTCTTGGATGTAAACCTGTTATTATTATTATTATTATTATTATTATTATTATTATTACTATTTTGTTGTTGTTGTTGTTGTTGTTGTTTTTGATGATGTTATTCTTGTTGTTGTTATTAGTGTTGTTGTTGTTGTTTTTGTTGTTGTTGTTAATGTTGTTGTTGTTAAATCGTATCAAAACCTATATCCATCTCTTCTCACCACGAGGATAAAAACAAAAACAAAAAAGCATCGACTTAACCACAGCCAGAGAACACCATTACCCTCGTGTTTGTTCCCTCACCATCAGGTTAACCCATCAGATGTAAGATGAGCTGGTGACGATCAGGTGGTGGTGGTGGTGGTGTGGGGGGGGAGGACTCGACCATACTAACTGTGTCATATTTCAAACACTATAAGATAAGGTCCCGGGTCTTGTATGGTGACTTGTATTTATATTTATTCACTATTTTCTATCTATCTATCTATCTATCTATCTATCTATCTATCTGTCTATATTATTCATTTAGGGATCATTTACGTACACAAATATGAACGTTTTGTACTGTGAGATAACTTCAAGAAACACATTCCTACATACGTTAACACACACACACACACACACACACACACACACACACACAAACTGACGATGAACATGACAGCAGTAGTGAACTTGATCGTGGTGAACATTAGCGTGATGAACAAATGAAGGTTTTTAACTCGGCCGTAACTTCACAAGAGCCACCGGACTCCGACACCAGAGCCCCGCCGGCTACTGGGGGAGGAGAGGAGGTCCTGGGGAGTTCCTGGGGTGAAAGGAACGCGGAGGAGTTGGGGAGGAAATGGAGGAGATTAGGGAGGTGGAGAAGGATGTGGGGAAGGGGAAGGGGGGGGGAAGTGAGGAAGGAGCTTCAGTTCGAGAAAGAGATGATGGAAAAGGAATTAAGAGAGAGAGAGAGAGAGAGAGAGAGAGAGAGAGAGAGAGAGAGAGAGAGAGAGAGAGAGGACACCCCCCCCCCCCACACACACACACAAGCCGGGATGCCTCTATCGTCACCAAAGACCAAGGTAAACAATGTGAGACCAGGTCAATTTTTCTTCTCCAGATGTCCACTACTGAAACACCGCCCGACCCGCCTGGCCTGGTGATGATGGTCAGGCCCGGGCTCTCGATGACGGCTGGTGATGGTGATAATGGGGGGATGGTGAGGAGGGCTGGTAATGGTGGTGTTGATGATGATGATGTTTGGTGATGATGGTGATGGCGGGGGTTTAGGAGGATGGTGAGGAATGGTAGTAATGGTGATGATGATGGTGGTGGTGTTAGTGTTAAGTGGATGATGATAATGGTGAAGGGGTTTAGGAGGATGGTGAGGAATGGTGGTAATGGTGATGATGATAGTGCTAAGAGGAGGATGGTGACTGGTGATAGTGACGGTAATAATGTAGGTAACGCTCTCTCTGTCTATAGATTTCTTTTAAGCGTCTTGATGTCTATTAATCATATTTAACGAAGGTAGTTTTATCGATGTGTGTGTGTGTGTGTGTGTGTGTGTACGTATGTGTGTGTGCGTGTGTGACAGCTTTAGTTCATTAGGTTTCATTTACTCCTCTGGTTTTTCCCTCGAGTATATTGCTATATTGGGAATTTACCTCACTATGACGATCTGATCCTGGGCCCCAAAAACTCAGTTTGTTGATACAGGGAGGTAATCGGTGGCGCCTCACTCCCAATTACTCCCACAATGTAACAGGAGGGTTTGTTTACATGTGACGTCATTGCATAAAGCGTTCGAGTGCGGAGAACCCGGATTTTTTTTTAAGGATATATCCTCTAATATACGTCTAAATAAGGCTTATATTACGTATATCATTAGTTAACGTTAATGGAAATTGAGAAGTATCGATGAAAATAATTTATTAACATAAAAGAAAATTATTCGGTAGAGCAGAAAATAATTTAATTAAAAGACTGGCAAAACGGATTATAATCAGTGAATAAAAAAATGCATATCTAGAGTGAATAAAATTCTCACTATTTATATAAGTTAATCACAAAGGACTCTCTCTCTCTCTCTCTCTCTCTCTCTCTCTCTCTCTCTCTCATAGGATAAACTGATAATGGTAAGTGAGGAGTTATGTTCAGCTACTTGTTCAGTAACCCAGCGTGTAATATAAGGATGAGCGCGTTATCAGCCGTAGCTACTAACGCCGCCGCTCCTTCCCTCCCTCCCTGCACGTGTGTGTGTTTGCATGTTTAACCTCTACTACTATCGTGCTGCAGTAGATGACGTACAGGCGGGAGTGCAACCCAGCGAAGGACGTTGTGTCTGGCTTCTGCTCGGGGGTGGAAGATCAGAACAGATATTCATTCCTTTTAGCTTATTGATTATTGGGTAACTCGCATTACTCCACCGCGTTATATCATTAAATTTATCCCAGCCCCGAGAACGCCTCATTAAGGAGTCTTATTAAGGTAGGAATTATATTCAACTATTAATAACAATTCTCTCTGAGTCGTCTTTAGTCTCATCTTTCATTTACTCTTTCAACAACAACAATTTCACACACACGCGCACACACACACACAGCAATTCTCGGACAAGGGACCTCGGGTGGTAGTAGGAGCCGGTGTCGGGGATGGTGTAGAAGCTTCTTACCAAATTTGCAGATGAGGTCGTGACCATCACCACGACCTCATCTGCAAATTTGGTAAGAAGCTTCTACACCATCCCCGACACCGGCTCCTACTACCACCCGAGGTCCCTTGTCCGAGAATTGCTGTTCGACACCACAACCGCATCCAGCCCATACGTGCACGAACTGATCGCTATAAGAACAGCCCAGTCCCAACCATTGTAAAAATTATCAATAACTTGTAATACTGTAACACTGTCACTATGTTGAATTGAACTGTAGTTTGAGCTTTTCCCCATCTAAGTTATTATATGTCTTATTTGTGTCACTTATGTTACTTGTATATTATTTGTAATTCGTAACCCACTCCCCAAATATGTAACTGTATATTTTCAGCCTTCTGGCTGCCAAGCTCTTTCAATAAACCGTTAATTATTATTATTATTATTATTATTATTACACACACACACACACATAAAGTTTACTTCATATATCTATTCTATCAATGTCTTACACTCTATTACTCACTACCACACCTTTCTCACATCCCCGACACTTTCACACCAAACCTTTACTCTCACTCCTACCTTTCACTCATGCCCATTTACATCACTTGTCACATCTCTCCTCCTTTCCCCTCCCCTCGTCTCACACCTCTACTTACCTACTTTCACACCCGGCCCTCTTACTCTCACACGCCGCCCTCCTCCTTTCACACTTTCACACCACCTCCATTCTACTCTCACACTTCACCATCACCACCATCACCTCCCTCCTCACACCCCCTCAGCCTCCGCAAGCATCACACTGATCACCAATGAGGTAAGTGTCACTCCTACAATGTCCAGGAAATGAGCCGTGAATGAAACCCGCGTCTGGGCTGCTCCCACGCTGAGGACCACCACACTCCCGCCCGCTCTATAGGGGAACTGAACACGAGGGGAGGATATTCTTATATATTTATGTTGGTTTGTTACAGAATTATTAATGATGTTAGTTTATATTGGTGGTATTTTTCAGTGTTTTGTGATGTAATAGTAATGGTGATAAGGAATTTTTAGTATTCCAAATAATTTTACTACTACTACTAATAATAATAATAAACTTACTTATATACACGAATATATAAAATACTGTAATACGAAAAAGTACAAATATCATGTAATCTCATGACTCCCTGGCCACAAGTGCTGAAAGACCACATGTGCAACATACTGTATATCACTAACCCCACCTGGTACAACACACACACACACACACACACACACACACACACACACACACACACAACGGCTCGTCCTAATAAATGTATTCTATGTTCCATATGATTCTATATTTTCTCTACCTCAACACTACGGGTCATTCTTAGTGACCTTTATCATCCCCGTCAAACTGAACATCTGAACTTACCATTTATAACACAGAGGTATATTGCATTGTTGATAGTGAGGATAGTGAGGATGTTGAAGATAGTGAAGATAGTGAAGATGATGATGGAGCGCTTAATATTTCCTTTACTGTGTTACTTTAGCATAAGATTTTAAGGACAGGTTGGGTAGTGTGAAGTATTACCGTACCTTAGAGTTTAATAGTATTCGAAAGGAGATCCAGGTAATTACAGGTAAATCCCTTTTTAAGAATGGTTGATTATAGCAATACTTTCTGTGTTGTCATTACTTTCTGTGCTGTCATTACTTTCTGTGCTGTCATTACTTTCTGTGCTGTCATTACTTTCTGTGCTGTCATTACTTTCTGTGTTGTCATAACCTTCTTTGTTTCCGAAATGACTGAACTTCCCAACAAAGCCGAGAAAACAGCTGCTGAGTCTTTCACATTGTCTCAAATTAATCTGTGAATCTTTTGGGGAGAAGGAATGATCATGCACTGGTCTTCATTGTGCTATAAATGACATGAGGTTCAGTCGTTAAGGCTTGATGTGTCTTGTGATTAGTGGCTGTGGAGCGTGAGCAACGGTGGTAATAAACAGCTTTCATCAGCATAATATGAAGTTTAGGTCAATATTTGTTCCGTAGGAGACAATATTTTCTTCTATCCACGACGACTTGTATTGTTCACTTGCCCCTAAACGCATCTTTACGGAGGGGGTCGATGGATTTCAAAATGAACACCGCGAACTGTATACCTAACGAAACTATTTCTAAGATTCTTGGTTTGAAGTTACGATGGGTATGTTTATCTCCTTAACATATACATTGATCACACTAATGGTTCCACTTGAGACGAATATTAGGGATATGCCATAAGTAAATGGCTGGTAAAAGGATATCGATATACTCAGAGAGGTAAACTATTTAATTACTTTACAATATACTACAGGCGGCTCCTCAGTATACCTGTAATCTCTGTATAAGATATATTTAGTGTTAACCAAAATATTATACCAAACACTCTCCAGGAAGAATTTCTCGCTAAGTGAATTACGGACACTGTTGAGTCTCAGGGAAATGTGGCCCCCAACACGGCAGCAATTTCCGGCCCTCCCTCCACATCGTCAACCCTTGAGGATAATGATTCGCGGACTGGCCCCACTGAGTTAATTTCCTCCACAGCTGATATGAATCACCAGCGGATAGTTTACATGCCAGTGCTTGTGGCCTTCACTACCGTACTGCTCACGAGTCCTGCACCAGTGGGAACAAAGATGTATGTACTTCTTGCTGTTCTTCTTGCGTTAGTCAGCTCAATGCATGTCTTTTTTATGACCAACTGACCAATGATAAGTTTTTTTTTATTCCAACACGCCTCATTATGTACGCTGTCTGGGTACAGTCAGCCTTACAACAACTCTGCTTGATCATTTCTTAGTCACAGTGTTGTTAGCATAAACAGGTTTTATCCGAGAAGAAACAAGTAACTCTCAGCAATCTTTTATACGAGGGTGTCGGTAGGTTCTGTCTGTAATATCTTTTGACTTTTAACATGTGTCTTCGCTCAAATGTCCGTTTAGCATTAAGATCATTCTTGAATAAGTGAAGCAAAAGTTCAATTGTATTATTTTATTCAGCTGAAATTAATTTTGTTTTTCTTTGGTTATTGTGTCAGGCATTTATGGCGGACGTCTGAGATTAAAAGTGTGCGTCCATGTGCAACTTGCAGGGGTTTTACACGGATGAATTTTAATGAATATAATCCTCGTCATTTCTGGGTAACATGGATTATGCACCAGAGAAAGAGACGCAATAAGAGTAATGTCCTTTACTTTTGATAAATTTAAGAGTTATTTTCAAACCACAAATTGACAAAATAATGTTGAACTTTCCTACAAGTGAATGAGCCTGAATAAGTCACTCTTACTCAAGGTCGAATAACATAAAGTCTAACTTTTGCCAACCTCACGTACTGTCCCTGGGGGCTCTATGAAACGCTCCCGAGAAAGAAAATGAAGGTGTATTGTCTCGTCCAGTGAAGGTAAGGCGAATCATGCCTTAAACTACAACCTCATAATGGTTACTTTTCCGGTTTTTCACTTTGGAAAATGAAGAGCTACCGAGGGTGATGACGGCGGGTCAGTGGCTTGTTAATACTGCGGCTCATGGGGGGAAAATTTATGGGCGTTCTGTGTGAGGTGGTCAAAGGCTCCCTCCTGATGGATGGTATACAAATGTGCATTATAATTCTGGCTGATGGCCCCTTTGGAACGTTTTCTTCTAAAGCTTTCAACTAATGCCTCACTGACGTACGGATTTACAAAAAGATTTATTGGGGGACTCCACTGACGTCTTACGGACTAAACTTACAAAGGATAACTGGTTCAGAAATATGTTTAAACGCTTACATGAAATCTCTGAATCTCTCGGCAGTGAACGTAAAGTGAAATAATATAACATAATTGTACGACATCACAGCGCTTTATAAAGACAAATTACTGAGTGACCCTGAACTTACAATAGACAATAGTAACGAGACGAGACAATAGCTAAGGTAATTCTCAGAGCCATACCAGCTAACTCCGTCCTTCCTCCCACTGCCTCCCATAAAAAAAAAAACACCTCGATGACTAAAATATTTACTCACTTACCGAGCAATCATTTGGCCGCACTGTTTCAAGAGATCATTTGTGTAGCCATAACTCTCCACCTAACCTAACCTAACCTTACCTAACCTAACACCCTGATATTACAAACTACTACTAAATTTCAAAAACTAAGCTTTTAATGTGTGAATTATTCTACGATAAATCATGCATTAGATATTGAGAGTTTGATGTTCGGTTATAAAATAAATCTCGGAAGATTTCAAAATAGATCTAAATTAGAAATAAAATTTATATGGACAATTTTTAGTAGATACATTTTTTAAGTTGTTTTTGAAGGTATATACACAGTTTCGAACGGGTTTTAACGGTATATACACATGTTTGGCGGAGTTTTAACGGTATACACACGTTTTAGAATACTTTTCACGGTAGATGTGCAAGAAGTTACGAATCAGGCAGGCTGGAAAAAGATATACTTCACATACGCATCAACACAAAGGAATACAATGCTTTTTTTCCCTCGTTGTTCATTATCCTCTTGGAAAGTACATTAATGACATCACAAACATCAAATGCGCTAAAAATTGCCTTTGAAGAATCTGCCATTTTTTCTTTTTAATTTTGTATCATTTTTTTCTTCCATTCTGAACAATTTCGTCCTTTATTCTGTTATTTTGGGGTCTTTTTATTTTATTTTTATTTAGTTTTGGCTCAGTACTTAAAACTCTGATTAACAGAAAGAAAAGTTGTCAGTAGTAAGTCACTCCAGTGTAGTCAATATCCATATTACAGACCGAGTAATCCATAGTCAATGACCACTTTAACCCCTCAGTCAACAACCACTTTACCCCCCTAGTCAATAACCAATTTAATCCCCAGCAAAAAATAAATAAAAATAAAAAAATAAAATAAAATACTTGATATAATTCCCCCCCCCCCCCAAAAAAAAATACAGTATATATATATATAAAATCCCAAAAATCAGCACAAAATTCAAAATTAATAAAGAAAAAAATAAAACCGCTCGACTAAAATCCTCACGAAGAAGGAATGTACAGTGTTACGGTTAAGGTGGGTGAGGTGAGCTGCTAAGGGAAGAATGGCCGGATATGGGGAGTATGAATGGGGTGGGGGAGGGGAGCTTACAGTGAGGGAGGTGACAATGTAAGAAATGGGAGGGGGTGTGTGGTTGTGGAGGGGAGGTGTGATGGTTGTGGGAGGGGGTGTGTGGTTGTGGGAGGGGGTGTGTGGTTGTGGGAGGGGGTGTGTAGTTGTGGGAGGGAGTGTGTGGTTGTGGAGAGGAGGTGTGTGGTTGTGGGAGGGGTGTGTGGTTGTGGGAGGGGTGTGGTGGTTGTGGAGGGGAGGTGTGGTGGTTGTGGGAGGGGTGTGGTGGTTGTGGAGGAGAGGTGTGGTTGTGGGAGGGGTGTGGTGGTTGTGGAGGGGGGATTTGGTTGGGGGGATGTGGTTGTTGGGGGGGGGGGGGAGTGGCTAGGCTCCTATTTCTGAATAAACTTTACTCCTGTATTGAGTTCGGGTTTCGCAATGGTGTTTCCTCTCTCTCTCTCTCTCTCTCTCTCTCTCTCTCTCTCTCTCTCTCTCTCTCCTGATATTTACGTTTAACTTCAGGGGTCTATGAGTAGTGTTCATATTTCAGGTTCTTATTTTGTAATTAGTCGTTCATAATGCTTGTTTTAACTATGCCTTTCCCGAGAGAGGGAGAGAGAGAGAGAGAGAGAGAGAGAGAGAGAGAGAGAGAGAGAGAGAGAGAGAGAGAGAGAGAGAGAGAGAGAGAGAGAGATGCATATATCTATTTATTTATTTTGTCGCACGCAACAAATTTGGTGAACAATAATTCACTCCGAGGTGTGAAATTACAGAAAGTAGCCACTGAATAATGAAAAAGCCTGTTTGCAATTTTCACTACAAAATGTGTTCGGAAATATGAAACCTTCCAAACCCGGAATTTTCAACACCAAACTATTTAAAAACACACAAGTTAAAATAACATATCTGATCATAAATTCTCATACACATAATAATCAGAATTTTTTTTTTATATATCATGAATAATCGGTATTTTTGTTCACAGTGAAAAATTATAACTGATTTATATGTTAGTTATAATTATCAAGGTTTAGGATTATCAGGTATTTGTATTTGGGGGGATGTGTAGTTAGGGAGGGAAGGGGCGGGGGAGTAAGGGGGAGCCTCAGTGTGATTACCGATATTTTTTGGTACAGTTGTGGACAAACAGACCATCGGCAGGAAGGGGGTGTAAGCTACATCTGCCTCATAATTAAACTATAACAAATATCAATATGTGGTGTGGAAAGAAAAAATCCTGGCAGAATTTTAATCGTTATCTCTGTCCCACCTACTGTACCCCCACCCTCCCGTACATCACCCCCCTCCCTTTATCCCTTCCCCCCTGTCAACTGTTTATATACTTAAAATAAAATAAATAAAATAAATAAATAACGAAGTGATAACCGTGGTAACATTATGAGATATTCTTATTACCACCATGCTATTGTACTATTCCAGATGATACTAAATGTTACATAATACTTCCTTAAGATAACTGTACAGTATATATCAGGTGCCTTCAACAGAGCTCAGGTTCTCAACTGGCTCATCCATGTTAATATTATGATATTTATCGACTCTTTATCTGTGTTTTTCTGACTAAATAGACTTTTTCAATATCAATATCATCCCTTGCAAATCATTTCCGCGTCGTAGCTTAAGTGACCCAGTTATTCTTTTGTTCTACATCCAGTTAAATGAAGAACGAATTAACATAGGCATAAGGTGTTACCCACTGTACGCCCTCATGTTTATCAACCATCAGTTACTTCCATAATGGCGGTGTCCTCCCTGTGAATGGTCAAATTACCAGGGAAGGGGGAGAGGAAGGGAGGAAGGGAGGGAGGGAGGGGGGAGGGAGGAGCGGGGAGGGAGAATGGAGGGAGGAAGGGAGGGAGGGAGGGGGGAATATAAGGCCCTGTCATTTCCTTACTTTTTGTGTGGGTGGATGTGTCACAAGGACCAACGTAAACAGTGTATGATGGTGTTATCCTGGCCAGTGTATTGATCTATGTATGGATTTTTTATACGTTTTTTTGTGTGTGTATAATAATAATAATAATAATAATAATAATAATAATAATAATAATAATAATAATAATAACAATAATAATAATAATAATAATAATAATAATAATAATAATAATAATAACAATAATAATAATAACAATAATAATAACAATAATAATAATAATAATAATAATAACAATAATAATAATAATAGTAATAATAATAATAATGTGTGTTTAATGAGGGTGTTTAATCTTCAGGTGATCGCATATCACCAGTACGGCCTCAAACTGGCAACCATTCCAACATGACCTACCAAGTGCCTCTGCATTACCAGCCCAGTCCTACAACCAGTCAGCCTAACCCAACCCAACCTAACCTAACCAAACCTAACCTGTACTAAATGTGTGGCGTGTGTCAGGAGAGAGGACCTACCGCCTTAGTGACTCTTATTTACTCAGTGGTCATGAACTTGACCTAAGGCAACACTCATTACTCGGGTTCCGTGTAAAAACTAACGCATTTATTACGCATTTTTAAGCATTATTACGCATTTATTTATTTTCATACCTTTTTCACTTCTTAATTAGTTACGTTTTGTTACATGTTAAAACTTTATAACTTGTGTACAAAAAGGCAAAAAAAGTGAGAGAGAGAAAAAGAGAGAGAGAGAGAGAGAGAGAGAGAGAGAGAGAGAGAGAGAGAGAGAGAGAGAGAGAGATGCATGTGGTGGTTTATAGAGGAGTTAATGATTGTTATTCTGCCGGGATGTTAATGGCCAATAAACCAAGTATAACATAGGAGTTTACAGCTTAAGAATGAGTAGTTGGGGATATTTTACTGAGGCTCACTGTCTACCCATGCGGTGTACACTCGGTCACTACCAACCAGCCAACAGAAAGGTGATAAACGACGTATGTACACTTCTCTAATTCTCCAACGTGTACATTACAGAAAACACATTCAATAACTACTATTCTTCGTAAACAAAAAAAATTTCATATTAATTTTAAAGAAATAACTCGTTTTCACTAAGATGTCACATGTAAACAATGAACGAAATATGCAAATTCCGCAAAGACCACAACAAAATCATGACCATTCCACGAACAATGAACATACTTAACGTGTCATGTGTATATGTGTTTTGTTTATGGCTCTTGTATGCAGCCTCACTGACGGTGCGTAACGATGAGGAGATGAATTGATGAAGACGAGGCCCAGGATGATGATGATGATGATGATGATGGGGGTGAAGAGGCGCCTGATGACCGTGGGAAAGATGAGATGGTGATGCCTGGCCAGCCGAGTGGTAAAGTGGGGTAGGAGAGGAGGCATGGGAGGGGAGATTGACAGACAGAAGGAAGGGATGGAGGGAGGGGAGTGTAGGGAGTGGGACGGTAGATGGGAAAGGGACGCTGCTGAAAGACTTCGGGAGGTAAGAGGGAGAGAACACTGAATGGGGGAGGGACGGAGGATGTGGGACAGTTATGAGGTGAGAATGAAGAAACTGTAAAGGTAAAACAGACTAAAGAAGGGAGAAGAGGAAGAAAAAGAATAAAGAGGAAGAACAAAGTCGAGTAATAATGAAACAAGAATGAGAAATAGATAGGAAGGTCAAATTTATTTTCGAGTGATAAAGACAAAAAAAAAAAAAAAAATACGTGTCATTTCTCTGTGTCCAAAATTACATGGTATAGTAAAGTACATTGATCCTGAGTAGTACCTTTGCATTACTATCCTTCCGAACTCCCTGCACCTGTACTTGCAACTATACCTGTACTGTTTTTACCTGTACTGATAAAACAAGAAATTCACTCAAAATGGATAGTTTATGAGTGAATATCATTTTTTTTCTAATATTAAAAAAAAATGTGTAAGACAACAAGAGCAGGTTTTGATTGGTAAATAATGATTCTCTCACTCTCTCTCTTACTCTCTCGCTCACTCTCTCTCAGTTGTTTGTTTTATATCTACGAGGTGTTTACACAAGTTAACGACCCTCGTGGACGACTGTCGATGCCAGCCAAGAAATTTAAGAACTAGGGAAGTAACAGCAGTTTCTTGTTCCATTTTCTGTTTTAGATTCCCTCCCTTTATTTATTTATCTTCTTTTCTCTTTTTTTGGCTAAACTAACTTTCTTTGTTTACCTAATCATTTGTTTCACCATAGATCCAGTGAACGCGTGAAGGACTATGATGACTGACAACCAGACGGACACAGTTAATGAGTAGTATAAAACATTAAGAACAAATAAACACAGGAGAGAAAGATTAATGATGGTGATGAAGAGAGAGAGAGAGAGAGAGAGAGAGAGAGAGAGAGAGAGAGAGAGATATGCGACGTAAAGAAGAGACAGAGAGAAGAAAGTAAGAATTGAGAGAAAGAGAGAAAAGCGACAGAGAGAAATAAAGAGAGAGAGAGAGAGAGAGAGAGAGAGAGAGAGAGAGACGCGAGGTTTACGCTGAGACGCACTTGACGCGGTCTTGTGGTGAAGGGTGGCAGTAAAGGGGGGGGGGGGCAGACCAGACTATTGTTTTATGGTCTGGGATGACACTGTTCGGTCACCCGGTCTTTGTCCCATTGGTCCCACATCCCTCGCCCCCTAGTCTAACCCCCCCCCACCCCTCTACACTAACTCATTCTCCCTCTACTTTAACCCCCTTCACCTCATTTCCAGCCCCCTCCCCTACTCTAAACCCCATCTTCCCCTACTCTAATCCCTCTAACCTACTCTAACACCTAACCCCCTATTCTCCTACTATAACCTCTTTCCCCCTACTCTAACCCCCACTCCCCCTACGCTAACCCCCACTCCCCCTACTCTAACCCCCACTCCCCCTACTCTAACCCCCACTCCTCCTATTCTAACCCCCACTCCCCCTACTCTAACCCCCACTCCCACCTACTCTAACCCCCACTCTCCCTACTTTAACCACCACTCCCCCTACTCTAACCCCCACTCCCCCTACTCTAACCCCCACTCCCCCCCTACTTTAACCCCCACTCCCCCTACTCTAACCCCCACTCCCCCTACTCTAACCCCCACTCCTCCTACTCTAACCCCCACTCCCCCTACTCTAACCCCCACTCCCCCCTACTCTAACCCCCACTCCCCCTACTCTAACCCCCACTCCTCCTACTCTAACCCCCACTCCCCCTACTCTAACCCCCACTCCCCCCTACTCTAACCCCCACTCCTCCTACTCTAACCCCCACTCCCCCTACGCTAACCCCCTTCCCCCTACTCTAACCCCCCTCCCCCTACTCTAACCAGCTGGACGGTTATGGTGGTAATATCGTTGTCATTATGCCTCGGTTTATACCTCACAACAGCTCATAAACAGGTTTATTTGGACTGTATAAACCAGTAAACACTATGAGAATGTTTACGTCATCAAGGTACTATGACGTCACTTGCGAGGAACTCTAACGTCACTTGAGAAGAACTCTGACGTCACTTGCAAGGAACCCTGACGTCACTTGCAAGGGACTCAGACGTCACTTGCAAGGAACTCTGACGTTACTTGCATACGAGGTGTTCGCCATACGTACTCCCAGTTTTTCGTGGGTTTGGCAAGTTCGTCACGTACTCTGAGCGCCTCACCTAACCTACAAAAACCTTCATGGAGAACTTTACTTCTCTACGGCACGCTATGAGAAGACAGGTGAGACGGTAAATAAGACAGGTGAGACGGTAAATAAGACAGGTGAGACGGTGAATAAGACAGGTGAGACGGGAAATAAGACAGGTGAGACGGGAAATAAGACATGTGAGACGGTAAATAAGACAGGTGAGACGGTAAATAAGACAGGTGAGACGGGAAATAAGACAGGTGAGACGGGAAATAAGACAGGTGAGACGGGAAATAAGACAGGTGAGACGGGAAATAAGACATGTGAGACGGTAAATAAGACAGGTGAGACGGTAAATAAGACAGGTGAGACGGGAAATAAGACAGGTGAGACGGGAAATAAGACAGGTGAGACGGTAAATAAGACAGGTGAGACGGGAAATAAGACAGGTGAGACCGTAAATAAGACAGGTGAGACGGGAAATAAGACAGGTGAGACGGTAAATAAGACAGGTGAGACGGTAAATAAGACAGGTGAGACGGTAAATAAGACAGGTGAGACGGTAAATAAGACAGGTGAGACGGTAAATAAGACAGGTGAGACGGTAACTAAGACAGGTGAGACGGTAAATAAGACAGGTGAGACGGTAAATTAGACAGGTGAGACGGTAAATAAGACAGGTGAGACGGTAAATAAGACAGGTGAGACGGTAAATAAGACAGATGAGACGGGAAATAAGACAGGTGAGACCGTAAATAAGACAGGTGAGACGGTAAATAAGACAAGCGAGACGGTAAATAAGACAGGTGAGACGGTAAATAAGACATGTGAGACGGTAAATAAGACAGGTGAGACGGGAAATAAGACAGGTGAGACGGTAAATAAGACAGGTGAGACGGTAAATAAGACAGGTGAGACGGTAAATAAGACAGGTGAGACGGTAAATAAGACAGGTGAGACGGTAAATAAGACAGGTGAGACGGTAAAAATACAGGTGAGACGGTAAATAAGACAGGTGAGACGGTAAATAAGACAGGTGAGACGGTAAATAAGACAGGTGAGACGGTAAATAAGACATGTGAGACGGTAAATAAGACAGGTGAGACGGTAAATAAGACAGGTGAGACGGTAAATAAGACAGGTGAGACGGTAAATAAGACAGATGAGACGGGAAATAAGACAGGTGAGACCGTAAATAAGACAGGTGAGACGGTAAATAAGACAAGCGAGACGGTAAATAAGACAGGTGAGACGGTAAATAAGACATGTGAGACGGTAAATAAGACAGGTGAGACGGGAAATAAGACAGGTGAGACGGTAAATAAGACAGGTGAGACGGTAAATAAGACAGATGAGACGGGAAATAAGACAGGTGAGACCGTAAATAAGACAGGTGAGAGGGTAAATAAGACAAGCGAGACGGTAAATAAGACAGGTGAGACGGTAAATAAGACATGTGAGACGGTAAATAAGACAGGTGAGACGGGAAATAAGACAGGTGAGACGGGAAATAAGACAGGTGAGACGGTAAATAAGACAGGTGAGACGGTAAATAAGACAGGTGAGACCGAAAATAAGACAGGTGAGACGGTAAATAAGACAGGTGAGACGGTAAATAAGACAGGTCAGACCACAAAGATGTGATTCACCCATTTAGGAAACTGAATACAATACATAAGTCTGATATTAAAAAGAAAATAATAGTAATTTAGAAATGATATCCAAATATAATTTTTTTTCCACGCTTTTGTTATTTCCTCTATTGTTTTGCACGACGTTCTAGTGTAGCAAATATCATCTCAGACGCAGCTCACTATTTTCACAGAGGTACTCAGAAGACGTACCACTCGATGACTTTCCGAGACAACAATGTAAAGCGCTTGGCTGTGTTTAAGAAGGCACTTGCTGTCCAGTTTAATGCAGAGTTTGAGACGCCTAACAATGGAACGATTGTCACGTTAAGACAAAACGATAAACTGATGATGCTTGAGTTAACTAAAAGTCTTGAATATTCTGTTTTGCTGGTGTAACTTTTTCTTGTATTTATGGAGTAACCTAACCTAACCCAACCCTGATTATCCTAACCTAACCTAACCCAACCCTGATTATCCTAACCTAACCTAACCCAACCCTGATTATCCTAACCTAACCTAACCTTAATTTTATTTATTAATATTCTTTTTATTATTATTCATTACTATTATAGTATTTTGTATTAATATTATTATTATTATTATCATTACCTACATTTCAAACTGTCTATAGCTTTTATCTGTACAACTCTCCCTCACATTATGTACTCTTGTCACACACACACACACACACACACACACACACACACATACACATACACACCCCTTCAGTACACATGTCCCTCACCCTATACCCCTACCAACACCTCGGTCCCCTCCATCAAGGCTAAACATAAGAGTATGATATATGAACTTGCAAACAGCGATCACAAAGAAATTCGATTCCAGTTAGATTTTCAGGGCAGACGTAAGGAAAATTCCACTAAAGTACCAGATTTCAGAAGGGCAAACTTTGACAGTTTAAAGAGGCAGCTAAGAGAGGGGGTGTCGCGCTTGGCCGTGAACCTGACAGATGACACCGACCTGATAACGAGATCTGAGATTGCCGAGTTCCACGACAATTTAAATAGTGAGTTACTTAATGCACAAAGGCAGAACATACCATACAAAAAACTCAGATCAAACAACAATGACCCTAAATGGATAAATAATTATTTAAAGAACATCATTGGCCAAAGGAAGGCTATAGGTAGAAGGATAAATCGTGGCGAAATTCACCTCCGGGACTATTATAGGGTATTGGCGAGTAGGGTTAAAACCGAGATAAGGAAAGCAAAGAGGAATAATGAGGTAAGGATAGCAAGGGAGGCAAAGACAAACCCCAAAGGATTCTACCAAATGTACCAAACTAAAACACGAGAAAAGATTGGACCAATACGGTCAGACTCCGGCGAGCTCACTGATAACGACGGAGAAATGAGCAATAATTTGAATAAATATTTTTCAACAGTTTTCACCAGCGAAAATTTAAACATGATACCCGAGGCACCGACTCTATTCAGAGATAGTGAAGAAAACAAATTAAGTGAGATAGTAGTGACTAGTAACGATGTTAGTAAGCAAATAGACAAACTAAAGCCTAATAAGTCACCTGGTCCCGATGAGATATTTGCCAGAGTATTAAAGGAATGTAAGGAAGAGCTTAGTATGCCCTTAGCAAAGTTGTTTAACATGTCCTTAAAAACAGGTGTAGTACCAGAATCCTGGAGGATAGCGAATGTAATACCGATCTTCAAGAAGGGGGATAGATCACTATCCTCTAACTACCGCCCAATCAGTCTAACATCAATAGTAGGCAAATTACTGGAAGCAATCATTTCAAACTCTATTCGAAATCACCTGGAGAAGCACAGATTGATCAATGATTCCCAGCATGGCTTCACAAGCGGACGTTCTTGCCTAACTAATCTATTAACATTCTTTTCATCAGTTTTCGAATCAGTGGACGAGGGGCACAATTATGATGTGGTATATCTCGACTTTAGCAAAGCCTTCGACAGAGTACCCCACGAAAGACTAATTAGAAAGGTAGAAGCTCATGGCATCAAAGGTGACATCCTTAAATGGATTAGGGCGTGGTTACAGGACAGGAAACAGCGAGTGAGCATTAACGGCACTAAGTCCCATTGGAGCAACGTCACAAGTGGAGTTCCCCAAGGCTCAGTACTTGGACCATTATTGTTTATTATATACATAAACGACATAGATATCGGCATAGACAGCAACATAAGTAAATTTGCTGATGATACTAAAATAGGACGTGTTATCAAATCTGACGAGGACTCGGCAAAACTACAGGAGGATCTAAACAAATTTTTCGAATGGTCTGAAAAATGGCAGATGAAATTCAACATTGACAAATGTAAAGTACTCAGTATAGGGAATGTAAACAGGGAAACCAGATACCAAATGAACAACGATGCCATAGAGAAATCCGACTGCGAGAGAGATTTAGGAGTAATGATAAGTAGGAACCTTAAGCCAAGTAAACAATGTGTTTTTGCTCGTAACAAGGCTAATAAAGTACTTGGGTTCATACAAAGGAGTGTTAGTTACAAGACTAGCGAGGTCATCCTAAAACTGTATCTTGCTCTTGTGAGACCACACCTGGATTACGCAGTCCAGTTCTGGTCACCGTATTACAGAATGGATATAGAATCCTTGGAAAGAATCCAGAGGAGAATGACAAGACTAATCCCGGGTATCAGGAACCTTGAGTATAGAGACAGGTTAAAGCATCTTAATTTGCACTCCCTTGAGAGACGTAGAGCGAGGGGCGACCTGATAGAGGTGTATAAATGGAAGGCAGGGCTAAACAAAGGGGACATTACAAAGGTACTCAAATTATCCAACCAGGAGCGAACTCGTAACAATGGTTTTAAATTGGACAAATTTAGATTTAGGCGTGAAATAGGTAAACACTGGTTTGGAAACAGAGTAGTGGATGAATGGAACAAGTTACCAAATATCATCATTAACTCGAATACGCTGAATTGCTTCAAACATAGGTTGGATGCTCATATGAGCAATAGGGGTTGGGTGTAAACGGGACTGCCCAGTATGGGCCAATAGGCCCGCTGCAGTTTCCTCCATTCTTATGTTCTTATGTTCTTATGAACACCAAACCTGGACAATGGTACAACAATTATCCATATAACTCTTTATCTCTTTCTGTTTCCCTTTATTTACATATGTATTATTTAAATCTAATTCTGAAATCAATTGTTATTTTTTGGCAGTTTTATTATTATTATTATTATTGTTTTTGTGGTTGTTTTTGTGGTTGTTATTATTATTATTATTATTATTATGATTGTTGCTTTTGTGGTTGTTGTTTTTGTCGTTTATGTTGTTGTTATTGTTGCTTTTGTTCCAGTTGTTATTGTTATTATTATTGTTTTGTGGTTGCTGTTGTTTTTGTCGTCGTTGTTGTTGTTATCATTTTTATTATTATTATTATTGTTTTTGTAGTTGTTTTTGTCGTTTTTTGTTGTTAATGTTCTTGTTCAACTTATTATTATTATTATAACAGATTTTAACTGTTGATACAAACATTATTAAGGTGAATGGAAACTTTTTAATTAAAGTCGTACGCTTCATCTTCTCTTATCCATTCATTTTTCTGTATTTGTTTATGGGAATAGAGTAATTCGAGACAGCAAGCGATAGTGAGCGTCTTGAATATCACATGAGAGCATTTGATTAACAGTACATAAACAAGCGTATAAAACTATCTGTACACCTCCAGAGACACGTCTCACTACACACACACACACACCACGTGAACACCTCACCACCTGGTGTCTCCATGACCAGCACAGGCCCGGGCCATCAACTGTAAACTATAATATTTTATATGTTCAATCATTGTTCCTTCTTATTTCAGTCATGAAAGCCTTTGTTAAACGACCCACCCACCCCATGTCTTTGTATGTAATAAATCATGTTTGTCCAATGTATATTTTCAGCCTTCGCGCTGCAGAACTTTTTTTCAATAAACCGTTAATTATTATTATTATTGTTGTTGTTGTTGTTGTTGTTGCATACGAGCCATTTATCACCGCTTGTATAATAAGACGTCTTCTCATAATTCTTTCATGACATCACCAGTAAGCCAAAAGAACTTCCAACCAATAAGTGACTTTGCCCCATCGTGACGTCACCAGAAACCCAAATCAGCCCTCAGCAACAAGCCACTATATCTCTGACGTCATAAAACCCTCAACCAATAAACCATAAGTTTCTCACACTGACCGGTTGTACAACCCAAGAATTATTTACCTTCTTTTCTTCACATATTACACACGCTACTACTACTACTACTACTACTACTAATAATAATAATAATAATAATAATAATAATAAAACAAAACTTTACTATACTTCCAGGGGATATTTGACCTTTTATTTTTTGTTAAGACTCTCGTTCTCCCTAAGTCGGAGCCAAGAGGTTAATAAAACACAAATAGATAAAAAAAATACCCAAACATATTCTACTGCCAACTCCAGATCTCAAGTGTGTGTGTGTGTGTGTGTGTGTGTGTGTGTGTGTGTGTTTAGCTTTTCACGTATATACTGTATATATAGTACAGTATAGGTATGGGGGAGGATAAGGTGAAGGGTCTATCTGGTGAGGGTCTATCTGGCGGGGGGAGGAGGGGGGGGGGGAGGTGCACGGGGAAGAGTCTAATGATAGGGGGGAAGAGTCTGGGTCTGGTGGAGGGTTTATGGCCACACCTCTCCTCATGGTCATGGTCCAATACTTGACCATACATCACATAAATCCACCAACTGATGGACATTATTCCTTACCAGACGTCAACGCCACATAACCAATTACTGATCCTTTAAGAAACAACAATTCCACTATTTTTTATGGACTTTGCTCACATTCCTCAGGTTACCCAAAACAAACTTATACCCAATGTTGATCAATATCTCTCTGTTGATACACCTTGGTGACGCCAGCCTCTAGTTGATGCATATTTACGATCACAGTTTGTCAAGTTTTTGTTTGTATGCACAGAGAGTTACATTTGCAACTGTTTATTTGGGGAAGAGAATGAGCGTTGGATATTATGACAGCTGGTGTGGCGGGGAGGGAATCTGATCCTGCGACTGGGCTGAACTGATGCAAGTGTACACCTACACCTACACCCACATAATCCATTTTATCCCACACGCACACTTACACCCACACCCTATCTTATCTTCTCCCTAACACACATATATTCACTCCCTATTTCCTCACACACACACACACACACACACACACACACACACACACACACACACACACACACACCCAGTCCGTACCCCCCACACACACTCACACCCACCCCCTACCTCCTCCCACACACGCAGACATGTTACAAATTCATGAAGAAAAAAAAACCGTGAAACACTATACGCCCCAACTGCACAGAGGAGAGTACATAAAATCAATAACAGTTTACACAGAGGAAAATAAATATAACAGATGTAAACATTTATCCTCATTTTGCATTAAAAGCCAAAATATTACGTGTTATTATTAATTCATGGTGAGCAGCCTTAGTTTGATGTCCTGATGGGAATATCCCTTAAGCTCATCAATGCCTGTTTATTGTTATGTTGTTTTACTGATATTACCATTATTTATACCACACAAACACCAACCCATCCCCACCTCCACACACAAACACCAACCCATCCCTACCTCCACACACAAACACCAACCCATCCCTACCTCCACACACAAACACCAACCCATCCCTACCTCCACACACAAACACCAACCCATCCCTACCTCCACACACAAACACCAACCCATCCCTACCTCCACACACAAACACCAACCCATCCCCACCTCCACACACAAACAAACACACTTCCATTTTTTCTCCTAGTGACATTTTTCATTTTCATAGGTTACGTGACTAGGCCAATAGGCCCCACTTGTTATAGACACTAATCCAACTGGGCCCCAACTTAACCATTTGGAATAGGGCCCAGTTCTATTTGCCGAATTTCTCCAGACTTATTGAATACCAGTTCTAAGGGGGTCTGATCCTAATAGAACTCAATTTGCACTCCCTCGAGAGACGTAGAGCGAGGGGCGACCTGATAGAGGTGTATAAGTGGAAGGCAGGGCTAAACAAAGGGGACATTACAAAGGTACTCAAATTATCCAACCAGGAGCGAACTCGTAACAATGGTTTTAAATTAGACAAATTTAGATTTAGGCGTGAAATAGGTAAACACTGGTTTGGAAACAGAGTAGTGGATGAATGGAACAAGTTACCAAATATCATCATTAACTCGAATACGCTGAATTGCTTCAAACATAGGTTGGATGCTCATATGAGCAATAGGGGTTGGGTGTAAACGGGACTGCCCAGTATGGGCCAATAGGCCCGCTGCAGTTTCCTCCATTCTTATGTTCTTATGTTCTTATGTTCTAAGAGGTTCTAATCCTAATGAGTCTCACTTTTAATGGGTTCCAATCCTAAAAAAGTCTGGATGTAACTTATCATTCGAACAACAGGACCCTAATTAGTATACCAGAGTCGATGTGTTCTTTAGCCTTAACTCACAGTGTGAAAGACTAAACTGGAAAAAGAACAAGATTTTCGAATGGACTCCCCCCCCCCCCCCCCCACAGCAGACAGTGAAGAGGTAGCTGGGGGTGGCGGTAGGGGGTGAGGGGTTGGGTGGGGTGAGGTGGGGTGAGTAAGAGGTGAGCAAACAGGGTGTCACCGGCAGCCTGGGAACGTGCAGGTGGTTGGTGGAGCAGGAGGAGGAGTTGGGGAGGGGGAAGAGGGTAGGAGAGAGGGAGGGGGGACGCATTGCCACACACACACCACGCAAGAAAGCCAACCCATTACTTCTTGTGCCTCTTCTTCTACTTTCTCTTCATCCAACTTTCCTCAGAAATCTCCAGCTGGAAATGTCCTTTGTGAGATTTTTTTTTATTTGAGTGACCATTGTGGTGTGCATTTTGGTAGTGAACACTTATTAAACTGAAGCCATGATGATGATGATGATATTTCAGCTGTGATCCCACGTACAAAAAAAATGAACATTGGCAATATTGACTAAATTGTAAAAGCAAATTATTCATCCCCACCTTTATGTTATGTTGCTTGAAGTATGGGATCCACAAGAGACAGACAGACAGACAGACAGACAGACAGACACAGATAACGCTGCAACACTCAGAAATATCACCATGACCTAAAAGAATCACCCAACACACATTTAGTTAGATATAAAGCTGTATAATTCATGACACATACAGGTTCTGTTATCAGGACCATTTGGCCCATATTTCCCAACACACTGTGGATGATACGGCCGTGTTATGGTCGATGGTCCGGCTGTGGGGTTGAGGAGTAACGATGGTCCACAGATCACAACAGATATGGCCCAAGGAAGATAGGAACCATTACGTGTGTGTGTGTGTGTGTGTGTGTGTGTGTGTGTGTGACTCTCTTCTTAACGGGACGGATACAATTAGCTTCCATTCGCATTAACAACTCAGCGAGGCTATAACAGCTCCATAGATCGTACATGACAAAACATCTTGTCTTTCATATGACTGGTAATTCTCATAAAAGATGACGTCACTTATTTTTGTGTCTTCAGTACATTAACTTATACTGTCGTCTCACAATAATGATTGGGAATTGATTTTCAATAGGTTTTCAGGGTGTAGGTCAGGGTGTAGGTCAGGGTGTAGATCAGGGTATAGGTTAGGGTGTAGGTCAGGGTGTAGGTCAGGGTGTAGGTCCAGGGTACAGATCCGGGTATAGGTCAAGGTGTAGGTCATATTGAAAAACTGCATGATAAGAGAGAGAGAGAGAGAGAGAGAGAGAGAGAGAGAGAGAGAGAGAGGGGGGGGGGGGGAGTTCCGTGGTTAGGGTGGTTTGGGCGTTAGCTTCTTCTGTGAATGTTCAAGGGTTCGATCAGAGACCAGAGTGAAGGATTGAGTTTCCCCTCCTTGTACACTAACCCTTATGTATTCAGTAATAAATAAGTATACTACTGGCCCATGGTGGAACAACCCTTAGCTGGACCCCCCACCCCGTCGTATGAACTTATATATAACAAAAAATAAGTTCAAGTTGAAAATAAAATCGTGAGTCTATATAAAATAATAAAAAGATGAAAAAAAATTATATAAAAATGAATCGATTTTTTCATTAGATAGCAATTAGTTACACATACAACATTAATATTAGTGAGAGTTAATATAATATCATTTAAATATTACAGTTATGAGTATTTCACAATTTACGTGTATTAATATCCCGTTCGTTCCTATTTTCTCATATCTGTCGTCTGAAAATTTGTAATGTTTTTATGAGTGGTTCAATCACAGTCGCTATTGAACTGTGCTGAAGAATAACGCACCAATATCCACTAACATAGGCTATATAATGGAAGACGAGCTCACCCCTCACCTCTAATGGTTACACACACTTATATGATACTTTATGACGACAACAAAATATTAAAATTCCATTCAGCTTCTGTGAGTGACGATCAGTTTCGTTTTATGAATATTTTTGAGCATCCTGAATTATTATCGCTTTAAACACTAACATGAGAGAATCTAAAAAAAAACTGATGTAAACAAAAATAGAAATATTAACTAGAGATGGCATTGTTGATGTTTTCTGTGTGATCTAAAGTAAGCGCTTAAAGTCCCACGTTATTAAAGCACCTTAATATCGAGAGCGAGAGAGAGCGCGCTGTTTTGACCTGATAATCATGGTCATTATCACTGAACCTAACAGATGTTTTAGTTCCTATAAATTATTCAGGAAGTCAAATATTCATGGATTCACCTCAGCTACCAACAAGATTCACCTGATCTCCCGTGTGGTACAGAATTCTCAAGCTGTTTGTTCAGTACGTTGATATTCTGCCCCAGCAACGAGTAACTTTGATGTCAGGGAGACTGCCAAGGTATTTCTTCTGTTTCCACGAAGGACTTCCCAACAGTTTCTGTAGTGTTTATTTCGTCAACAACAACAATTATATCGCAGGTATATTTTGACTTATACAGTAATTATTCAGTGTATATATTCCCCTCACTTGTTTGTGTATAATGACTGTCCCAAATTTTTTCTCGGTGATATATTTGTTCATGTCTCCTATGGCTCTCAGCACTGTATCCCGAGCGGTACTTAGACACTTTCCTACGCTTTCATCTCTCGTGCTGATGGATAGTCACCTACTTCTCGGTATTCTGGGGGATATTTTCCGGTAGTCTTTGGCACGGTGGATATATACTTTCTTAGATGTAAATTTCCAGCTATCAACTTTGGTGTAGAGTCGTTTACTTAACTGCTTCCTAGGAGGAGTCTTTCTGATACTCTTTCCTGCTCTTCCTTGATATACAGTCACCCAGCCAAGTGCTTCTTAAGACGTGTTTCCTTAATATTTTCCCGGGTGTGTCTGCCAGACTTTGCTCCACGTGCTTACCTACTTACGTCTTCCTGGCAGGATATTCTAATGTCCTCCCCCTCAGACGTACGGCCGCTCTTACCTCTCCCTGGGTTTACACTCGCCCTAACTACCTGGCAGGCTGTTTACTCTCACCTATATCTTCCAAGATGGAGACTGTCCTGCTTCTCATTACATATATTCCCAGTTATATATATATATATATATATATATATATATATATATATATATATATATATATATATATATATATATATATATATGTGTGTGTGTGTGTGTGTGTGTGTTATATTTTCCTTATAGTTGAGCTTCGTTTGGCTGATGATTTGTTTGACGAGTCTTTTCTACACAGTTTAGAGCCACCGTGTACAGTATAACACGACACCTGTACACCTTATTGTACTTACAGACGTCAGTATTAGTTCAGACAGTAAAATATTCCGTGTGACCAAACAGTTCCGTGTAATGCATCTCCGCCTTAAGGAAATACTATTCATACACCTGGTTGGTTAATTTATTGATATATGAGTAATTAACGTCATTCAATCATAATAGGTAAAAAATTATATGATATTTAGACATCTTAGGTGCGAACTTATGAAGTATTCTCAGACTCGATCTAAGTGCATTGTTATGAATAAAGTAATTTAAAGAGAACGAATTTAAAATACACTCATAATGGCAGACCATCATGGAGACATTCCCACCACAACCAAAGCTTCTGAATAATTTCAACTGAGGGAGGCGCGGTTGGTCTTGTCGACATCGGCAGCTGTTGTCGGTCTTGTAGTCTAAATATTTAAACCATTGTTGAGACGTTCACACGATGGTGCCAACTTGACCTTCAAACTTTCATTATGTAAGGTGATTACTAAACCTCTTTCTTTTGCTATCTATCTATCTATCTATCTAACACTCTTAATGGCCTTACATGAAGGTCAGTACAGCAACATAAACATGAGCACTGATAACATAATGACATCCAGTACAGCTGCCGAGCTCTGGATGTACATAACAATAACCATAACAATAAAAAATAATCCAACAGGTTTATGCTGCGAATTGGCTAATACGTATTAGAGCTACTGGTCCACTCGCTTTAGTATGTAACAACTGATCACGGGCACCTTCGTGCCGGGTGAAAGTTTGAACGCTCGTGCTTGGCTAGCGTACAGCGAATGAGGGTGCGCCAAGTCCGTAGACTTGCATGTTTAATTAGGGTGCGCCAAGTCCATAGACTTGCATCGTTTTCCATCATAAATAAAATGGTTAATTAATGCCTTCCTAAAGAAACCATCGACATGGGACCAGGTTTGTTCCACTCTACGAATTTTTTTGCGATTTTTCCACCAAGTTTGATGAAAAACGATTGTACCGTTTCGGCTGCCCAGAACAGACAGACAGACAGACAGACACACGGCTATTCCTATAGTATATTAGATAATGTATAACACACGCCTCACCTTCTTCCTTCCAGCTTGAACATAATAATAATCTAAGTAATTCAGTATAAGATATATAACTAAGGACTTTAAATACACAACTATATTAATCTAGTTATAAAAATACAATATTGTTCCTATCTGAATATTCTTTATCGTCGAACAGAATTGCTGGACGTTGGTTGATTATCTAAAACTCTAAAGGGACTGCTGGTGCTATTAAGAAGTGTTATGACTGTACTGTCTTCTTGTTACAAAATATTCTTGGGAGCTTAAGATACTTTCCCTTAAATGTATCATCGGCAGTAAACCGCTGACGTAGTTCTCCTTAAGTTCATACAGTCTTCTAGGGAGGAACTCTTCTCTTTATTAATGGTTCCTCTGTCAGCGCCGCCAGCAGCCTCTTCCCCCACGCCTTCACTTTCATCAGTCACATTCGTCTTCCCTGTGAGGCTGCTGAGGGGCGCAAAATGGCGCGCATCATTCAAATTTCGCGCCTTTCGTCATGCTCGCTCTTGCCACCAAGCGTTCTTTATTTTTTTGTGTGTTATTGATATTCAGATATTTATGGTGCACTTAAGATATAATGTATGAGATAATGACCCGTGACCATAAAGGGGGCCTACAAAGGGGAGCCCAAAGGTAGAGTTATCCGTGGGTGAAAGAGAATAAACATAAAATAAATTTTACTTTGCCACCGTGACAGTTGATGCTACTATTTTCGCTTCTTCTATGCCCCTCGGCCATGGCTGGTTTTTCTTCTTTTGGTGGTTCCTTTCATGTGCGAGTTTTATTGCGGCGTTGAGTGAAAGAGGTTCTATGTGGGGGAGTGTGGTGTGGCTGCTCGGTGCGGGTATATTGTAAGGCAGGCCGGTAATGCCAGGTCCCCTGCTGACGGTAACACTCACAACAACGGTAGGCTGAGGCATAAGAACCCAAAGGAGATAGAATAAATGCATCTGGAGCCCATTTTCCTTTTGGAGTGTTTGAGTCATCTGAGTTAAGAAAGTTCTGGTGCCTCTCCGCGTAAGAACTATACCGTTAAAAAATTACACGACGCCATTAGACAACAAAATTTTTTTCACATTTATGTATCATTTTGAACCATTATCTCATTCGTTGAAAGATTACTCGCAAGTAAAAAGAAGAAATCGGCAACACCACAACACAAAATACATTATAATTTTTTTTTACAAATAAAAGTATAGCCTAAATTATATGAGAAAATAAATACAATTACATTGATAATATTTCCGTCATAGCTTGTCATATATTATGGTAAATCCTTCATCCAGAACCTCCACAACATGACTAAAACTAACATAAAAATATTCCCAAGTCTTCCTCCTTCACTGGGACTTAATCCTCAGTTCTTTGGGATGAAAATACTGTTGAGATACTTATGGAATTGATGATGTAGTTGAAGTTCACATAGTTACCTCCGTCGGCTGAGGGACGAGCCCATTATTTTCTGTCCTGAGATTGAGAGAGTCAGTCAGTCAATCAGTCAGTCAACACAGAGGCTATAAAGACCGTGTAACTACTACTATCCTGAATGTCGTTTCATTCATACTGTGTTACTAATTGAGAGATAAATGGCCTTTTTTGTCCTATACATACAAACATCCATAAATACATACATTCATACACACAGAAGTACATCTCCACATACTTAATACATCCATGCATACATGCAAACCCAAAACACTATTAAAGAGACAGTGTGTATACCTTTAAAAGAAGCGAGAATTAAAGAGATGAGAGGCAACACAGCCAACACCATTATGGCCAGCAGCAGTTGTCGGTCCTGTGAGAGACACTGACCAATTTCCCGGTGTTTAGACTCACTGGTGGCGGATGTTTGCTGACGAGGTGAGGCGAACCTGTGTAGCCAGGGGGAACTGGTCCATCAAGTGTACTGACACTCTATTAACAATTAGATTTACTGGGGGGGAAGGGGGGGGGGGTGTTAGAATAAAATACAATTTACTCTTCTTTGTAGGTATTGTAAGTTTTATTTATTATCATTATCGTTATTATTATTATTATTATTATTTATTATTATCATCATTATTACTCTTTGTTTATATTTAGCTGGTAAGTTCTGCTCAAATGGTCGTTTTTCTAACATGGCAAACAATGCATACAAAACAAATAGCGTCCTCGTTCGCCCATAATTTATCTCACAACGTCTTCGTACTCTTACAGCAGCCAAGTCTACATCACCTGTTGTACTTCTCTTGTGTATAAGATGGCTCTCCATATTCACCATAGTAAATACCAATCCCTCACTGCCTACATATCTTCCCTCCATACTAGGTGATCCAACTGTTCACTTTCCCTTAACTACCTCTATTGCCATGGTCAGTAAAGTACTCCAATACATAATGTTCCTTATCTTTTAACACCATTTACCAACACAAGTCATTACCTATCATGCCACATCTACCCCCTTGTAAGTTCCCTTTAATCGAACCTCATCATCAATCACCCCCTTCATTCCTCATACTTCTTGACAATCGTACTTCCTTCCTTCCTTCCTTCCTTCCTTCTATTTTAAGTCTTTCCAACACCCTATAAAGTCTTTTAATGTAGGGCATAAACTCACCTCTTATCACTCGACTAAACTTTTATTTCCCAATTTTCTTATCGATGGTTTATTAGACAAGGCTACCGTCAATATAGGTCAGTAGTGTTACTCTATAGAAGACACGTTGTCACCCATACCTCCTCTTGTCCGTCAGAATATTATGGACAAAATTTGGATATGGGATGGAAGGAGGGAAGGCGGAACAGAAGGAAGGAGGGGCAGGCGTAAGGAGGGAAGGAAGCACAGACAGACAGACGGAAGAATAGGAAAAAAAAACAGACGGATAAGTCGGGAGCATAAGAAAATCACCATCAATCAAGAATCAACAAGATAAAACTGAACACATACATAATATACCTGTTGAACATGAGAGGGGCTCCTTCAGTGTCTACAAATAGGTTTAAACAATTTCAATTCAATTTAGATATACAGTACTCGAAAATACTAACAATATGAGGCCGTTATCAGCGTTATGTGTGTGTGTGTGTGTGTGTGTTGTAATACGTAACCCGGATTTTTATTACTATTATTTCCTACTTTAGATTAAACGATCGCGAACTGACAATACGTAACGCAAAGTAAATAGAAAAAATATTCAACACTGACTCATATGATCTATAAACATAGGACATTATCTATTCCAACAAGAAAACCTCAAAAAATACTGCTTTTTATACCATTAAATCACTTTATTAACTTCCCTCCTTTAACATTGTTAGTTTAACCCATTAGCTTCTCTTTATGGCCTAGAAAGCCATTCTCCAACAATGGAATCTATGTGGGGGTACAAACCTCTTCCATAAACATGAGCCAAGGTTGTTTTCAGCGTAGGGTGTTGTTCCTTAAAGTTCCCTCATCTCATTCCTGCTTTTGTTCCTATTGTACTTCACAGAGAAAATATTTACACAAAGCTTATAATAGCTCTTTCCTACCGCCATATTGGCCTCTTTGATGCCCTCTAAACTTGGAAGCGTGTGTATGACTTTTCAGGAGTTGGCATCGTTTGGCAAGAGCTCGTTTGATGTCACAGAGTCTTGTTTTGTGCCTGAAATGTTAGTCCGATTTCACAATGGATGCGCGGAGCAATATGTATATTTTTCTCCAGTGTATAATTTTTTTTTAGATACACTCTCATTAAACCTTTGATGATTACTAAAACTTTACGATATTTTAACGTTCGCTCGAAATCAGCAATTGCTATAACAGTAACTATTACATAACTATAACAATAACAATAACTATAGGAGTGTAGTACAATGGGGGTCCAATCTTCATCAACACTGGCAAGATTTCTGAAATGGCGGTGTAGCTCCGTAAGTCTTCAGTTATAAATACAATATATAACTCATTTACAAACTAATATTTTGTAGTCAAATAACCATAACAAACATCAAATTTGAGCCAAGTTGTGTTTATTAATACTCAAGGCAGAAATTTGGCCTAAGATACAGCTGCCTATAACGTCGAATTTAGTACCATCATTCATCCCCCTCACCAAAAGGCAACAAACAGTTTACCTAGCTAGTAAAAATACAACTATTGTTCCTACGTTGAAATTCACAAACTGCTGGTGAGTGCCGCCGACATAAAAGCTCATCTCAACCACAGTCTGGACCCGCTACCTTCTCTCTCCAGCTGGTTTGTCTCTCTAGAGTCTAGACCCACTTGAAATTCTGCTACACTCAATGAAACCTTAATTAAAACCCCTATGGAACCTTTTCTGTCCATTGAAACCTCAGTCAAGAATCTGGATCAAGTACTCCTTCAATCTGGATTTATCACAGCCTCAGTCTACCAGTTGAAGATTCAGTCTACACCTGATGGAGTATTACCTAGATTCACAAGAAATAGTACCTAGACTCACAAGACACTGACCACCTACAACCTATAGGGATATCACGGTATAGACTCTCTGGACCCACAGGAACCTCGGTCTGGATCCAGTAGTACCCATCGACAGCCTCTCTTCATAGCGTCCCGTCAACACCCTGTATCCAGACATTGACAATAAGCGGCAAGATTTATAAGGTTCCCCTCCCACTGTTGTCGGATTTTCTCTTCCCGGACCCCAGAGTTAATAGCTATATTGAATTTTTTTTTATTCTAGGACGTGCACAGGAGGACCCTTTTGTGTGTGTGTGTGTGTGTGTGTGTGTGTGTGTGTCGTCAGCGGTCGTTCACGTTTCACCAAAGTAGTCGTTTATTACGTGTGTTGCTGTATGTTCTTAGTGAATACCTTAAGCGTCTTACATTGCGTCACAGCCTTATAAGCGGGCGGGGACACACACACACACACACACACAGAGGTCGTCCTCCCAACACTCGGCTCTCACGTAAACACACTCAGCAAGGCAGAGCGACGCAGTGAGGAGACTCTTGCGGTCACCCAGATACACAGTCCAGCCAAGTGAGGCCTTCACACATGACCACGCTCCAGTCACACCCTGGGCCGAAGCTATTGTTATTCAAATACCTTTGACGCAGGAGGGCGGACTCGAGTATTCCGTGAGGCTTTATCGTATTTACTGTGTGTATATTCCAGTATGTTTGTGGTATACCGTACACCCCGGAGGGAGGAAGAAGACACGGATATATCAGAAGGCTATCCTGTGCTTCCTGTGGGTATATATCGGTATATCCCAGTATACCCAGGAAGAGGGATGGATTATACTATTCAGGATTATTTTTTTCGTCTTTACTATGTGTATATCCCTGTGTATGTTTTGGTATACCATACAGATAGGACAGGGAAGGGAGAACAGCCCCTTCATGGCTCCCTCTTGTATGTTTACTGCATACCATACACGTAGGATAGAAGGGGATAGGATGCTGTTTCACAAGGCCTTACTTTGTGTATAGATCCCTGCGTGTTTGTGATATCCTATACACATGGTATGAAACACTGACTCTGTATATTCGCGTCTACAAAGGAACTATAATAGCCAAGGAAAATATAACGAATATACCCCCACGAGTATTGTTATTCATAGTGTTATTCATACCTAGGGATATATGAATAACTAGTTGTATGACATATATGTATACTTAGTGTGAAAGAATATTTAGGAATATGATAGCGACTATGCTTTTAATTTTGATGTTATTGTTTATAGGGGAGTTTACACACACACACACACACACACACACACACACACACACACACACACACACACACACATGTGCACACAATGACCATAGTCGTAAACATTGGCCAGATATAAAAGACAATATTACCGGCAACAACTGAAGCGGCAACACAATAAAACATGACACACATACGGATATTTCACCGAGGTTCCCAGACATACAGGTAGTTCAATAATCAACTGATGGAAGATTATTATAAGGTTCAGCAGAAAAATATTAATAATGATGGTTTACTGCATAGATTTCCTATTTTACTTTAATTTTATAGTACTAAAGTAAGATGGGTAAAAAGTTGCCACAAAATCGTCGAGGCAAATTATTAATACGAACATCACCGCGTGTAATCATGTGCCATTCACGGCGTTGTAAATCTCACTTGTAAAACATTGTTCCTCAGTAGGTGGCGCCGGAACCTGTGGTACAGAGAGAGAGAGAGAGAGAGAGAGAGAGAGAGAGAGAGAGAGAGAGAGAGAGAGAGAGAACATTATAGGAAAAGAAACAGATCAAGAAAAGAAAGAAAGAGAGAAAGAGACGATGAGAAATAGAGAGACAGACAGCCAGAGACAGCGAAGTAGAGTTGCATTGTTGGCGCCCCGTGATAAATCATAACCCTCAGAATGCACTAAAAGAATATACCTTGCAACATGCATATTGTTGCACTCCTCGTAAAATGCACTTTATGGCTGCCTTTATAACAGTCATCTTCCATTGGTTTCTTCTACTCTTATAATTCACATAGTTGTTTTTATTCTTTAGGTTACATTAAACTTCAACACTGTTATATACAAGAATGTCAGTATCTTAGTACAGTCTTTGTCAATTTATTATATATATATTTTTTCGATGACTGTAGATACGAACATTGAAGTTTTAACTACTCTTATAAATAAAAATAACTTTGTCAACCTGAATAACCTGTATAAAAAATAACATTGCGTCCGTGTAAACATATATCACTACGTTACTGGAATAACATTGTATATAATGCTAAAAGAGCAAACTATAATTTACCTATATTCTATTTCGTGTGAATATAATGAGAGGCATATTTTACAGTAAGAGTATCGTGAGGTAATGAATATATCAACTATAGCTTATAGTAAGTTAACACATGATGAAGTAGGTTAATTTAACTAATCTGAATACAAAATCATGACATAAGTACTACAGATATTTAGTATTCCTGTAAATATAAAAAAAATAAATAAAAATTTACTCAGGTGGTGATGAACTTGACTATTCGACCCCAAGACTCAACAGGTGTCAGGTGTCAGCAACATATAATGGATTTTCTCCCAACCAAATTAAGTTAAGTTGTATGATGTAGGACGAGTTATGTTCCCTGGTTTACAATCACCTTCTGAACCTCAGATGAAAAGGCGTCTAAGGAATTATATGAACATTAGACACCCTAACTTATTTCACCTGAAGATTAATCACCCTAAAACTACCTGGGGGGGGGGGGGGGAGTTAGGTTTGGCCACGATAGGATAGGTTAGGTTGTGTTAAATTAGGTTAGGATTGGTTAGGTTAGTTTCAGGGTGTTTACTCTCCAAGTGTAATAAGCTGGGGTGTCTAATCTTCAGGTAATCCCTCTCAAGTATCCCTTAAAGCAGCTTACCAGTAAAGTTTATTGAAAGTACAAAGTTTAACACAGAAGTTATAAGCGGAAATCATAACGTGAGGAAACACAACGAGAGGCAGCGTCAACACCCTTCCGGCCTTAACTATAACCAGGAAGTAGTCAAATTTAATCCCATGTAGACAAAACAGAATATCGAAAATACCCATTAAATCTACAGAGGATTCCTTGGTTGGCTAAATCTACAGAGGGTCCCTTGGTTGGCTGTAGACTATAACCGTGACCCTGAACAACTGACCCTAAAAACCCAATAGGGAACTTCCTCTCCCTTAGGGTAAGAGACCTAGTCAATATTATATTCATCCTCGTGTGGAAATCCGAATAAAGTGAAGGTCACAAAAGACAGCGACATTACCACAAAGGTGAATAAAACACTAAATATCCGTAAGAGTGATAATAATCTACGGTGATAATATATTGAGGGGTAAGATAATGCAATACACAACAGGGCAATGTGATGCAAAATGATACAATATAAATCATGTGATATAACAGACATTTACGATGACATATTGAAATTGAAGTTGCATTCGAAACCGTCTCTCACAAAGCGCCGACACAATGAGGGTATACACGAGCAGATCTTCTTTATTTAAATCACAAACTAAGAATAAAACGAGTCAGTTAAAGAACGATATGACTTACACTCCTCTGAATAGTACTCCCCAATACTATTAAAAAACCCCGATTATATATTGTTCGATTCCAAAGCCTGGTTCCGGTGTGGATGACAGTGGTCTTGTGACTAATTTCTTGACACGGTGTAAATAACCAGAAGGTATCTCTAGCTTTCTTAATTTCTTAATGTCTTTTACAAATTATGTTCAATTTAATAGTATAATTAACTCAACAATAGATATAATGATTCATTCTTTCATCTTTTATTCACAGAACAATACGACAAAGGTAAAGGTATATACAGTCTTACAGGTAACTATCTACCTTGTATTAAACTCACCTTATATCTTGCAGAAGGAAATAGTCAGCATGTTAGGAAGTATATACCTGGACGCCCTACATTACAAAAGCCTCAGGTTAGTATGAGGAAGAAAATAACGTGTGGAGAGAGAAAATGACCCGGGCGCGAGGTCCAAGGAATACATAATGAGAGAGAGGAAGATGTTGGCGTGTAAGACCAGCTTAATTATGTGCACTGGAAGAGACTATGCTTCTATATGTGTATGTTTCTCTGTGCGTATGTTTCTCTATGTGTATGTTTCTCTCTGTGTATGTTTCTATGTGTATGTTTCTCTATGTGTATTTCTCTGCGTATGTTTGTGTGCAGATGACAAGAAACGGAGACTAGCGTGTACTATCCTGACTATTGGGCTGAAACAAAGGAAGGCCGATGGTCTGAGTTTTACTATATTGTTAAGGTAATTGTAACAGTATATAATGAGGCCGAGGATACTGTGTGTGTGTGTGTGTGTGTGTGTGTGATAGACAAGCGGCTTTAGATGTGATGAACGTTGACCTAACTGAGCTGGGAATGTTTGTTAATATATGTGAAGGTCAATCAGGGGTCAAGGTTTAGATCAGAGCTCAGTGTCACGATTCTCCCTCCCGACTGTGAAGGATTAAACATTGGGGATCACCTGACGATTAACCTAACCCAGCTTCACCTTAAGATTAAATACCCTAATGCTAACCTAACCTAACCTAACCTATACCCGGAGTCAATAGTTCCCTCGTAAGTCCATATTTTTTTCCTTCAGAATTTAAAAAAAAAAAAAAAACTCAAGAGAGGAGAAAGTGTTAAAAATCCCCGTAAACTAGAGGCGGTGATTTAGTGTGTGGTGGCCGCGTGAGGTTAAGTGAGGACATAATAATTTCCTCACGCCTCTTGGCTCACTAATCCCCTCATCACTGTGAGTCCGTGACCCTCCCGCGGCCTCTTCCTCCTCCCCCTTCCTCCAACACCCTCTTGCCACCTTCTTCCTCCACCACCCTCCTACCCTCTTCCTACTCCACCATCCTCCTTCCTCTACCTCCTCCAACCCCCCTCCACCACCCTCCAGAACTCGTCAGGGAACCGCAGTGAAAAATTTTTATCCTAAAAAATTACAACCCATTTCCCCAATTTAAATTCACTTCCTTTTTTTCCTATTTTTTGTCACTCCTTAAATTACTCGACATTTTTTATATTTTATTTTTTGGGGTTAAGCTATATATTTATATAACCGGCTTTGATAACTAACTAACTGACTAACTAACTAACTAACTGACTGAATGACTGACTGACTGACTGACTAACTAATAAACTAACTAACTGACTGACTCACTGACTGGTCAACTGACTAACTAACTAACTAACTAACTAACTAACTAACTAACTTACTGACTGACTGACTGATTGATTGACTGACTGACTGACTGTCTAACTAACAAACTGAGTAAGTAACTAATTGAAAAAGATTATAGTCATTTCTTGATCAGTCTTATTTGAGATCAACTAAAGATTAAACACCTTAGCTTATTCCACCTTATTACTCAAGTATTTGTCCTCGAGAGTAAGGTGTAGTATCAGCCACACACGAGGCATCCCCTTATGTTTTAGCTTATTTAAACTTATTTTCACATAGAAATGTGTGTGTGTGTGTGTGTGTGTGTGTGTGTGTGTGTGTGAGTGTGTGTGTGTGTGTGAGTGTGTGTGTGTGTGTAAAGAAGACGTTAATAGTATGTTTGTGGGCCTAATTATCAGTGAAATACCAGCTATTAATGGTTGCCCTTCGTGTAACGAGGATGGCCTGCCCAAGGGCCACCTAGGCGTGAATTTGTTTAAGGTGTAGAAGCTGTCGCCAACACAACAACCACACCATAAGTTAACGAGCTGCATGACCCAGTGTCCGAGAAGACCGGACAACTCGCCAACTGCACTGGCTAACCATTACCCCAGAATACGATCCGCAAATCGATTAAAATCCATGTTCCCAATTACTGCTGGGTAGACAGAGGCTTCAGAGCTTCAAACTAAATACTAAACTTAAGATTAGGTTATAACGCTAGATTGGTTAATTTTAAGGTGAAATACTGTAAGCTGCGGTGTCTAATCTTCAGGTAATCCTCGTTAAGATATAATGAACGGAACCAAGTAAGTAGCAGGTGGTGGTGAGAGAGACACAGGCACCTCCACCACCGTCACCATCAACAAGTGAGGCTCACCAGGCGACGAGGTTACGACGTGTACGGTGTTCTCTGCTGGATATAACGAGTCTCATAAAACAACTTTAATTCCTTGGGAGTCTTGGAATATTTCTGACCTGTTTCTCAGATCCGAGGGAACACACACACACACACACACACACACACACACACCGTGCCAACTTACACTATACCTGTGATGTTAAGCTTGGACCCTAATCGGCAAATTCTTAAAAAAAAAAAAAAATTGTTATTCTAAATCCTTGAAGTCTCACGCAGTATAATTTTTCCCCTTAACTGGAAATAAATAAACGCAATTAGTATCATTCGAGTCTCATTATCCTATCGGCGTCCTATTGGTTGTCGTAGTTATTACGGAGGTTAAGTGAGGCAGTTAGATAAGTTATGTCATCGTTAGATACGGCAGGAAAAACAAACGTAGGAACTTTTGAAAATCTGGAACCTAGTCTTCGGTCCTTAATTGTTCCGTCAATGGTTGAGTAAATCCCTACACTGTGAGATACTCATTAATCAGTGTTGCCAACTTAGCTTCAAAGTCCGCAAATCTAGCGAATTTCAGAGTTTTGTCAACAACTCATTCAGCAGGGATTTCAAGGATCATATTCCCGATTTAAAGTTTACAGGGTGAGGGTAAGTTTCAGCATCGTTCAGCAGCTGCATTAATAACTTTGGATTAATTATGATAAATCTCACCGAAATTAAATTACTTTCAGCAATTACCTTAGCGACTTTAGGCTTCTGAGAGCTAACAAGGCAAAAAGTACTCCTGATCACCACTGGAGAGAGAGAGAGAGAGAGAGAGAGAGAGAGAGAGAGAGAGAGAGAGAGAGAGAGAGAGAGAAGAAAAAAAAGAGATTGAGAAAATGTGAACGAGAGAGAGAGAGAGAGAGTTCCCAGTAATCCTTGAAGCAGCGGGCAATATTTTCGGACTCGCCTTATTGTTGTGAGGTTCCGGCACAGTAAAGTGGGCAGCGGCCTTGTCACCCACAGCTCTCAAACCCTCTAGTATTTTCCGCTCCGCCTCTCAACACCTTACGTTACATTCTCAGAGTCGTTGTGGTCGTGGTTGTATCGTTGTAGTCGTAGTCGTGGTTGTTGGAGTTGTTGTTTGGATTGTTGTACCGTTGTGGTTGTTGTTTTATTGTTGTGGTTGTGCCGTTGTAGCTGTTGAGTTTGTTGTGGTTATTATCGACCTCCCTGTTCTTGCTGTTGTATTTGTTATTGTTTCCTTTGTTTGTTGTTATCGTGGTTGGTGTTGTTTTGGTTCGTATAGTTGGCGTCGTTGTTGTTGTTGTCGTTGTTGTTGTTGTCGTAGCTTTTGTTATCACCATCGGTAACGTTATCGCAATCTGCTATCGCGATTATCACCGCTGTTGTTGTAATCTGACCCACTATCGCTGTTGTTGTCTTCATCTTTCCTTTGAATACAAATATTATTCAACGTCTTAATAATTATATTTTACCTGCATACAAAACACCTTCTTAATTAGTAAAAACCAGGTGGATTTAAGCTGTTTTCTCTCTATTAATTTTATAATTGTTTTTATTATTCTTACTTCCATTTACTAAACATCATTATTATCAAGGCATCGCTGTATTTTATTCATTGTTATTATTTAGAAGTTGAATAAACAGATATATTTTATTTAATATATCTCATGTGGTGTGGTGTGGCGTGGTGTGGCGTGGCGTGGTGTGGTGTGGCGTGGTGTGGTGTGGCGTGGTGTGGTGTGGTGTGGTGTGGTGTGGTGTGGCGTGGTGTGGTGTGGCGTGGCGTGGTGTGGTGTGGTGTGGTGTGGCGTGGTGTGGTGCGGTGGTGTGTGGTGTGGTGTGGCGTGGTGTGGTGTGGCGTGGTGTGGACACGACCTAGTCTGGTGAGTCTCCTCCACAACGACATAAATTGAGGTGGAGGAATGTTGGTGGAGGAATGGTGGTGGTGGTGGTCATAGTGTACAGCGCAGCAGGTTACCGAGCTTCCTGTCTCTGGGAGGAAGCTGAAGATTAGACACCCCAGTTTATTTCACCGTAAATTTAACCAACCACCAAAATGCTAATAACCTAACCTAACCCAAATCTAACAACCTAACCTGACCTAATCTAACAACCTAACCTGACCTAATCTAACAACCTAACCTGACCTAATCTAACAACCTCACCTGACCTAATCTAATCTAACCTAACTTAACCTTTTTGTACCCAAGACCAATGTATCCTGCACTTGTATTCCTTTCACTGTAATAGTCTGCCTCTGACCACCAGAAATAACTAGAGGCGTTAAAAATTATAATTCCTCGTTTTGTGTCTTCTTAATTTAGACGCAAAATCCCACTCGACGAAAACACAATTAATTTCTTTACAGGTATTTTGCTACTCTCATAATAGCTGTGTTGTTGTTTCTTAATGAAGGGTTAGGTTAGGTTAGGAAACACAAAAGAAAAAAAATACCCAGATAGCAACAGACGCGACAAATACCCTTTACACGACGATATTCCACAATTCACGAAATAACAATCCCGCGAACTTTTTTCTCTCATTTTTCATTCTTTTTTTTGTCCCTTCTGTAACTAAACTTTCCTTAAGATCTCCAACGGCAGCAGCAAATTCACATCACGTTGGATCCTTGGTGAGGTGGTTCGTCCTTTGTCCTCGGGAAGTGAAATGTAGCTCTCAGTGGTTTAGGATTAACATCATACATTAACTCGGTATTATCTGGTCTTGTGGGATTTATCTCACAGTAAACCGCTAATGGTCTCGTTACTCAGGGCAGCTCCTATTTTACGATCTTTCATATCTAAAACTCATATCTTCTGTCATAAATTTCGATGCATTGCCCTTTTATGACGGAGAACATTACAGTGATGTACAGTGGTATACAGGGATATACCGTGATAGACAGTGGTAGACGGTGTTAGACGGAGACAGGCGGTGTTAGACAGTGTTAGACAATGATAAACGGTGTTAGACAGTGATAAACGGTGTTAGATAGTGTTAGACAGTGGTAGACAGTGTTAGACAGTGATAGACGGAGACAGGCGGTGTTAGACTGTGTTAGACAGTAATAGACAGTGTTAGACAGTGTTAGACGGTGTTAGATAGTGTTAGACAGTGTTAGACAGTGATAAACGGTGTTAGATAGTGTTAGACAGTGATAGACAGTGTTAGACAGTGTTAGACAGTATTAGACAGTGAGAGACAGTGTTAGATAGTGATAAACAAGAACAACAACAATAGCCATACTACTACTACTACTACTACTACTAATAATAATAATAATAATCCAACCTTTAACACTAAAACTCTACCTACTACAGCGGTACTCAGATATACCTATGGGGGGAAGCACCATACATTCCACCAACACTGTGAACACTGCAGTCCCTCCCTAACGATGTAATTACCTTAGCCACCCCCCCCCCCCACCAAACTACCCACGAGGTCATTACCATGTAAATTAGAATTTTCTTTGACTCCCAGCTTCGCAGTGACAGTAAAACTGAATATTTGAGGGGAGGAGAGAGTGAGGTAGCGTGTTGGTGAGGAACAGGTCATGAATAACATAGGGAAAGTTGTTTGGGTTGTCAGGCTCACACGGGGGTCATTTTACATTACATCTGATTCTGTAATGTTATCGAAGCTGATGGATTATAATATTGTCACTTTTAATACTATTTGTATTATTAGTCGTTTTCCTCTTCTTTTTTGTTTATTTTATTTTTATTATCATTACTATTAATTAAACTTATTATCATTACTGGAATTGGAAGTTCGTAGACCTGTAAGTATAGTAGATGGGATTAGGTGAAAAGTAGGCTCCCCATCTTAACTCACCTGATGATCAAACACTGTAAACCTAACCTAACCTAACCCCTCCAGGTAGAGTTAAGGTGTTCAGGCATTAGGAAGAGGGAATAACATTCACATGATCCTTGAAATGGCAATCACATAATACACATATTGAGTTCAGTTACCTATACACACTAAAGCATTTAGTGTAACATGGGAGAAAAATAAACAAACAAAACTGAAACCAAAACAAAAAATTAAGAAATAAATAACAAACAGATGAACAAACTAAGCAGAATGCAACATCATTACTTAGTTTCTGTGAGGGGAATAATAATACACTCGGGGTCATTATGTCTCAGATGAAGTTATTGTGTAGAAGGAATAATGTCTAGACAAAAAAAAACAATGACCATTAATTAGGTGCAATATAGATGACTTGTTATTACGGTACTCAGGCTTGGTATTAACAGAGCCAAGGTGTACACTTAAGAACGGGTTAAGATCTGACCAGACAACATTTTGATAACTGCGTAGAAAACAACTTAGATGTCAATAATGTTTTACCTGAACATTAGTCTCCCCACGGATCATTTCCCCTAAAGATTAACCGCATTAATGTTAGCATATCCTAACGTAATGTCACCTTACCTAATCTAATCTAATCTAATCTAACGCAACGCAACGCAACGCAACGTAACGTAACGTAGACTTACCTTACCGAACCCCACTAGATATAATGTTAAGGTGTTTAATTATCAGGTGAAATAAGCTAGGAGGCTAATCGTCATGTGATAAAAAAGCACATTGCAAAACACTCTCTATATTAGTTATGTAAATTTACACTTAATGTTAGTTGTGATCCGCTGAGTCATTCTCATGTTATTAAGCTACTCTGGACTTGACACAAGAGGGTCGTTAATTCGGTCTATTCTAATAGGAAAATGATCATTATCGACCTCAAACTTTTTATGGTAGAGATGATTAGTATTATTAAAAAAAATATCACTATTATTATAACATTATTAGTCTATTATTATTGTTGTTACTATTATTTGTGGTACTAACAACAGCAGAGGCCAGTAGAATGATCACATTTAACATCAACACTAACCTAATCTAACAACAAATCTAATCTGATGTACCCGAACCTAACCTAACCTAACCTAACCTAACCTAATCTATCGTAACATAACAATACCTAAGCTAGAACCTAACCTAACATAACCTACCCTAATCTAACGTAACCTAACCTAATGTAATCATCAGGTGACATAAGCCGGGTTGTCTAGTCCATAACAGGTGATTCCAATTATATATAACACGTTAAACTCAAACCCACGCTTAGCAGTGATGAGGGAGGAGTGAGTCAGCACTAGTGACCCACAGCCCTCCACCCCCACCCATTACCCCTCCTCCACTGTTGAACACCCATCCCCTTCCACTCCTCACCACCCCTCTCCCACTCCATCATCCTCCCCCACTGCACACCCACCCCACCTCCACTGTTGAACACCCATCCCTCCCCCACACTACCCCCCCATCCTTCCCCACTGCACATCCACCCCTCCCCCACACTACCCCCCCATCCTCCCCCACAGAACACCCACCCCCCTCCTCAGCAACATAACAGATCACAGCCCCATTACTGAACAAATTATGTTGTCGAAAACGATCGCGTTAAGATGTCTTTTTATTTCCTCCCCTTCTAGGAGCTGCCGGTGCGGAAAATTAGATTCATTAATCCTCACACGAGTAAACAAACGCATGAATCGGGGTTATGGAGATTCAGACTGGAGACTGTAAGGTGGGTGGGAGTCGACCCAGCCAGGTGTGAGATGATGAAGATATGACAAAAGTTTCTGAAATACACTAAAGGTTGGGTACCAGAACCTAACCTAACCTAATCTAACCCATCGTAACCTAACGTAACGTAACCTAACCTAAACCACATTAACCACAGGTCACACACACACACACATACACACACACACACACACACACACTCACCGTGTCAAAGGTAAACATAAACACAATTGAGGCTCCAGGGTCACAATTTTTTTATACCAAATATTTTACAAAATCAATTTATTCTTTTTTTGTCATTTCCATTGTCTAGGTAACGAGTTCACTGGCACAAAAGATGACCACAATGACGTTAATTGCCGGACGATACGCATTTACGCCAACATTTAGTGATATAATTTTAGACCATCATTGACGACCTCTTTATTTTGACAGCTTTGTTGTTCATCTTCATAACCTCAATAATATTTCAACGTTGTGAGTGAAGTTGCTGATAGAAATAGCACAATGACGTAGCTGTTTTTTTTTAATTATCTACTGTTTAAACATTGAATTTTTTAGTATATTTTTTCGTGTAATAAAATTATTCATGTTCAATATATCGGGTTTATATTTTGTTATTTATTCTTCTGTAACACTGCTCTCTCTCTCTCTCTCTCTCTCTCTCTCTCTCTCTCTCTCATCTACTCCTTCTCCTTAACCTCTCCTTCATCTTCACACCCCCTCCCTTTATCCTCCCTCCTTTTTCTCTTTACCTCCACCTCACTTTATCTCATCCCGTTCTTCAATCTAATTCCTTTCCTCTTCCCTCTAACAACTTCCAGTCCCTCTTTCTTCCTCTCTCTTTTCCCTCCCTCCTTTCTCACTCAATCGTGTTCCCTTATAATTTTCACCCTGACTCACTCTCACTCCTTCCTTCTCCCTTCCTTACTTCCTAACTCGACTGTAACTCCCTCACTCTTAACCTCTTCCCCTCCCTTTTCCTCCTCCCTACATCACATACCTTTCCCACTTCCTTCCTCTACCTTATCTTCCCCTCACTCCTAACCTCCTCCTCATCCTTCTTCTCTTTCTCTCCCTCTTCTTCTCCTTCCTCCTCTCCCTTTTTCAACTCTCCTTCCTTCTTCCCCCTTCTCTTCCTCTCCCTCCTCATCCTTTCCCTATCCCTCACCCTTCCTTCCTCTCCCTACCCCTCCTCATTCCTCTTCCTCCTCTTCTCCCTACGGTGTCGTGACGGGAGTATGTTAAGTCCACCAGCATATATCTGGCCACTCCACTACGCCTCATCACCACGCATTTGTTTCCCCGTCAGGTGCTGCTAAGACGATAGATGGTGGGGAAATTCCCTCGTTGTTTTGATCTCCAAGGGACTGTGCTGTGATCTCCAAGGTGCTGGGATTTCCAAGGTGCTGGGCTCTCCAAGGTGCTGTAATCTCCAAGGTGCTGTGATCTCCAAGGGGCTGTATGTTGATTTCCAAGGAACTGTGATCTCCATGGTGCTGTGATCTCCAAGGTGCTGTGATCTCCAAGGTGCTGTGATCGCTAAGGAGCTGTGATCTCCAAGGTGCTGTGATCTCCAAGGGGCTGTATTTTGATCTCCAAGGGGGTGTATTTTGATCTCCAAGGGGCTGTATTTTGATCTCCAAGGGGTTGTATTTTGATCTCCAAGGGGCTGTACTTTTTAAATGGTGTTGTGACCACGTCTTTCATTTCTCTTCTTTCACTTCTTCCTCCTTATCCGTCTCCTCTTCTTCCATCTTCTCCTACTCCTCTATTTCTTCCTCCTCCTCTTCTTCCATCCTCTCCTAATCCATCTTATCTTCCTCCTCCTCTTCTCTCATCATCTCCTCCTCGTTCATCGTCTTCTCCTCCACCTCCTCGACAAATAATCAACCATTTATATTTTTTCCTTCTTCTTCTTATCCTCTTCCTTTATCTTTTCCTCCTCTTCCATCAACACACAAACTAACATATGTTAACTCCTCCTCTTCCTTTTTCCTCTCTCTATTCATTCCTTCCTTCTTATTTATCCCCCTTCTTCTGCCTCCACTTCCTTCTCTCCAATTTATCACTCCCTCTTTTCCCTCCCTCCTACTTACCTCCCAGCATCCCTTACCTTCCTCATCTCTCACTTAGGGCCGGATATCCTCCCCCTCCCCCCTGCCAGTTCAGTAACTTAGACACAATACTAAATAGTTACATAACAATACTGTAACCCCGAGCTAAGCTGTGGCACTGTAGTTTAGTGGAGTGAGTCATATTGGCACTTCAGTATATTATAGTGTCTTACTGTGGCACTGTAGCAGAATGAACTGACTTACTGTGACACTGTAGCAGAATGAATTGACTCACTGTGGCACTGTAGTATGACTTTATTACTGTGGCACTGAAGTAAAATACTATGCCATAATATACCAATAAAGAGTACTTAGGGGAGTTACACTGGCACTGTAGTATACTGAAGTAGCTCTCTCACTATGAACCATCAGTATACTGGCACTGGCATTGAAGATGATCACTCTAGCACAGTCAGAGCATCACCCTGGTTGGCACGGTAGACCTTTACACCACAGGAATAATATACCTCACATCAAACCAGGATCAGTCCGGCTTTACAACGTTCAAACATCAATTGATTTAATATGCAAAACACCTGTTGAAATATATCTTCCATTAAACTGGTATAATTTTTTTAATTCTCTTTAATACTTTATGGAACTAGACTTCAAAGGGAACTCTGGTTATCATCCATTGTGTAACTGTGCCGGGGTGATCATTTTTATTATCATATATGAAAGTAATTTAATTAGTAATATGGCCTCATGGTTAACCTATTCTGTTGTGAACCAGCGCTATAGAACTCTCTTACAAGGAATAATAAATAATATATTAAACGATAATTTTGATTAGTTATATATGAAATGGATGGTGTTGTTTTTCTTGCGTCCGCCATGGTGTATGATTTTGAGGTCGAGTCCGAGTATCCAGGAGCTGTAATGCCCATAGACTCGACGATTAATGTTTGAGTAACTTATACGTCACACAGCAGCCCAGTCACGGAAGCCAACGTCACGACTCCCTGGATCATGGAACGTGGGTTATTATGTAAGGTCAATATGATACTGTGACAAGGTTTGGGTCATGGAGTGAGGTCATGTGAGGTCAATAATGGCCAGTGTTTATTAAAGGATGTCCGTCCCAGGTCATTTTAGGTCACCAGTTTGGCCTCCTTTCTATTTGGGAACATTGGATCACCTGAAGGTTAAGCCCCAGCTTCTTTCACCTGATGATTAACCACGCTAACGCTACCTGGGGTGGGGGGGGGGGGGGTAGGTTTTAAGTCAGATCAGGATAGTGTTGGAGTGTTTAATAATCAGAAAAATTAATCTCGGGTGCCTAATCTCCAGGTCATCTCTAACTTAACACTCGAGGTATATTTAAGAAATTTTAGTGGAGATAACATTCACCATCAACTATTTGTTTTCCTTCATAAAAGGTCGCCAGCCGCCCAGAAAGAAGTTGCCCCTCTAGCCCAAGTTTCACGAAGAAGAAGTCGTCAGGTGATTCACGCAAGAGCACCCTTCAGGAGTAAACACTAGGACAATATTGGCAGAACTGCTCTTCTCTCAAACTTCACAAACTCCTTAACAAAAAAAAAAAAAAAGCTTCGGTTAAAAATTTCTAAAGAGTTTCACTTTACTCTCCTCTTACTTAACAGGAAATAATTAACTTTTAACAAGAAATAAGGTTTATGCAAGCTTAGGTGACGTAACCTTCTCCCAGTATGGTAATTTTCCCAACAGCACTGTACAGGTTCGCTATTTATCCAGACCAATAAACTACCTTGAGTCTACTAACACTTTACTCACTCCTTCCTGATTTTTTTCTTCTTTTATCTATTGAATTTAACCATTTTTACTATTTATTTACTATTTATTTGATTTTTCACTGATATGTTACATTAATCAGACTTTTCGTTGAGTTTTTACAATTTACTGATATTTTACTATTTTACATTTTGTATTAATTTTTTACTGAAATTTATCTGTGTCGTGGTTTTAATTAAGAGCGTTTACCTGTGTCGTGGTTTTAATTGAGGACGTTTACCTGTATCGTGGCTTTAATTAAGGACGTTTACCTGTATCGTGGCTTTAATTAAGGACGTTTACCTGTGTCGTGGTTTTAATTAAGGACTTCTACCTGTGTCGTGGTTTTAGTGGCCACAGATCACGACAAGCATTGATCATCCAGGCCTCTCAATATTCTCCTCCCTACGACATCAACTGTTGGGTGAAAACAAATTACCCCTAAACATCTTACAAGAAACCACGACGAGTTTTTTTTCCCATACTTTTTATTAATAAAGTCGAAGGGAGGGTCGATTACCTTGCCAATAAATAGAGAGATCTTGTTAAGGTGTATTTACCTGAGAAGTTCATTTAAAATCCGGAACTTATTATCTCAGTCCCCTGATCACAAACACACACGTCCATAACACTGGTCTGTTCCTCGTCGCTTTGTAGTCGTAGGGGTGTAGGTCACGGTAATTTAACGTCTGTCCTCATAAAAATGCTAGTTTATAGCCTTTGTATTACTCTACATATTCATACCTTAATTCTTTATGATCTTACCATTTCAAAGAGGCTTCACAGTCATTGACGGAACGAAAAACTGAGAAGCAATTATGCTGTGAACGTAAAACAACATGAAATATTGCCTTTAGGGTAATTACACCTTCTCATAATACTCTTAAGTAGTTAATGAAGGTGAGTTAACTTGCTCTGCGTTGAGTGAGGTAGACTGAATGAGACTTTAATGAATGGTGATCAAGAACTGTGGTTTATCTGAGACTCACACTCGTGGACGGGTACCTTGCATGTAAGGCTTTTATAGCATACAGTCGCTGGGATGAGAAGATATGAGGCCAAAATGGGACTAATATACTGAGGTAGGCGGAGCTTTGATTATAAAGGCATTTTAGAACTAAGAGACTGACTGTGTGTAGCTTTTGTTAACTAATGTACTCATAGACCGACTATGTGTAGCTTTTGTTAATTTGCGTACTCAGAGATCAACTTCATGTAGCAGTTGTTAACTAAAGTACTCAGAGACCAACTATGTGTAACCTTTGTTAACTAATGTACTCAGAGACCGACTACCCTGTATGTGTAACCTTTGTTAGCTAATGTAATCAAAGACTGACTATGTGTAACCTTTGTTAACTAATGCAGCTTTTGTTAACTATCTACAAAGGTAAACATAGATAACTTTACAATTAGAGACGGGTCAGTCAGTGTAAATCCTCATGTGTTTTTGTAGCCTGAAATGGACAGTTGTAATGACCTCACAAGATGGGATGGAATTAAAAAAACAAAATACATCGCCCCTCGTCTCTCTGCGGCCATATCATTTAATTACACCGAATCGTGGAATCTCCTCACCATGAAATTACCTTGGCTAGAAAATGAAGACTGTTTTACGCCCGGCACCACGCCTCTTCGCTCGTCTAATTCCTGCCAATTTACGCTGATTTACGCCTTCCATTACCTGGCGGCGTAGTGTAGTAATTAAACCGTCCAATGAGCTCGTCTTCCCGCGTACAACCAGCTTCCTCTCGCGCCTCCATTAATATTAGTGATAAATATTAATTAATTCGTAATACCCAACTGGATACACTTTTCCCCCATACTCGTCAGTAAAGGCCAGGGTCGCTAATTCTTGTTCCCACACTTATAATAATAGACCACCTTGTTATACTCAAGATGAAGCCAGGCCTTATTCTCAGGTGATGACGATACCTGCTGCAGATTTATAAAGTGGAGGAATATTTCAAAACTACGTGAGGGAAATAAATCCTAAAATGCGTTGGTTTAATTGTTTGACCCGATAGCGTAAACACTCAGGTGGATTGAGTTAGAAATTATATATGTATATTTTACTAGAGTTGTTTGTGTGTAGATATAAATGCAATTATATCTTCAAAGTACACACCCGTATCATCTGCACCTAGAAATATTATAATTCTTTATGTATAATTATCTAACAAAATAAGTACATACTAAGCTATTAACATATTTAAAGGCAATATAGCTGAATCAATCTCTGTATCATATTAATACTTTAAGGAGATCAAATTTCCATCTCGTGGCACCATTGGTCATCAACATTTAAACCTTCTTCTGTACACTAATTACATTATTAAGCACAGTACATCAATTAGCCGTAGACTGTACATCCTCAACATCGCACAAGAAAGAACACTTGAACACTCAGCTTGTGTCTCTAACTGGATAATTAACTCCTTTATGGCAGAAGAGGATTGTGTTATCAGGAACCATCACCTCCAGCGAAAATGCACACATTAACCCAGACGAGAGAGCTTCATGTACACCAGAAGAAGAGCAACAAACACAAGCCTTGAACATTTCCTCCACTCCCGGCTTAGTGTATTCGAGTCATTACCACCGAGATCCCGTAGTTCACAGCACACACACACAGCCCCAGACACTGTTACACATTCAACATTACACCAGGTGACCAAATTCACTCTTGATAACATTCATCCCTAACTTTTAAGTCTCTTATTACACCACAAAAATTCAGAAGAGGTTCTTGAGAAGATATAATGTGACCCAAATGTTTCTCAAGAGTATTTCCCCGGAATTTCCTTTTGCTTAACAATTTTAGTTTCACAGCTGGGTAATGGTGTGAGTTATATATATATCACCAAGGTATATTTGGAAGGATTAAACGTGAGATTATACTAAAAATAGTAAGTTTTCGCATATTTCTGTCAGCTTTCTCACAGTAGCCAAGAGAACATGATCACCAGCGTAACAAGAGGCGTTAATAATAAACCAATTCTTACCTATGGCTTCAGTGTAACCTCCTCCCCTTATGACTTAGTTCAGTAGTTTATAGGTCAATTCTAATTACTTCCGTACCTGGATTAAACACTATATGCCTTCATGATACAGACCCACACCTGAATTACTATACCTGTACTTTAGAGTTTAGACCAGAATATCCTAGTACCTGCGCTGTTATTTCTGATTCAATTCCCTGCCTCTACTTCACACAATGAGCTGAGGTGAGGTGGTATAGTCGCCAGGCCAGCCTCCTCTCACACCCTGGGGCTTACCATAAACAAATCACTTAAGAGGAGTTTTGGTGGTGGTACCTGCGGGCGGGCTTGGGTACCCTGTGACTACTGGAGATTGGTATCGGGAGCCCAGGGTACCAGAGAGGACAATACTAGACCCGATATCTGTCACTGAAGGTATGGGATCTCTTGTTTGATTGTCGTCTCCCACACACACACACGCTCACTCTCTCTCTCTACCTGCCCTTCTGTCTGCCTCCCTACCTGCCGTCGTCCATTTGTCCGCCTGGATTATTTGTAAAACTGAACCGAAGGTCTAGTTGAACATTGTAAACTTAAGGTATTTTCGGCAGTTTGGCGTTTATATATAGGAGGTTAACGAGATACGGAAGTGCGTGTGTGTGTGTGTGTGTGCAGTGAGATGCTTCTACCTATATAAATATTAGGACGAATCGAATAACTAACTGACACCGTACATGCATATTCACCCGACTGCATGTGGTGTAGTGTGTTGAGTGTCAGGTTACGTAGTAGAGTGAAACCTAACAATGAACGTAAATGACCATGGCAAATGACACGAAAACCAGAAAAATGGGAATTGTTATGCGAGGCTCATAGATTGTCATTATACCAAACAACCTGGAAACATCGTTACTGATTCGGTTAATTGTTACTCACAGGTATTTTGGGGAGTAAGTAACATTTACCTGTGGTTGTGGTAGACGAGACCCTGGCCACATGATTATCAAGTCCAAACTAATTAAGAATAATTGTCCGTATAATAATTCAGGGTTATATAACACCTCTTAATGTTTGTTTCTCAGTGTGAAATTAAAACACTCAAGTTATCCAAAGAGGTTCGAAAAGTAGCATCTTGTTAACCTTTAATTCCACACTACGACCATTCAAAACAGTAAACAACAAACATCACAGAGGAACTACAATACCCTGCAGTTGTTATTGTCGAGTTTTTTTCTTTCATACATAGGTGCTTCAATTACCAGCGGGGTTATTAAGCATCGTTCAACAGGTCTTATTACAGCTTAGATCATTACTGGTATCTGACCCTAATATTGTGGCTGGAGAGTCTTTGTAAAACACACACACACACACACACACACACACTTGACTTACGGACGCAATATATGGACATTAAATGAGGAAAAAAATAACACAGAAACTACAATAAGATAAATATTTTAAACATCTCACAGAAGAACAGGTGAAAAATAAATGAATAGGTGAGAGGATAAAGAATTGTCACGATGGCCCAGGAGCCGGAGTTAGGTAAAGGGGGGTAGGGGCGGGATACATAACATGATAAATACATCAACCGTAGTGTTAGCTCATCCTTGGCTCTGCCCCATGATAGACCGCGGAGTACATTATATAGAACAACACATTAAGGAGTTAAAAAAGGTCTCAAGGGTGTGTGTGTGTGTGTGTGTGTGTGTGTGTGTGTGTGTGTGTGTGTGTGCTTCTTCATCTTATTCTCCCTTTTTGGTCCCATTCTCTCTCACTTTTAATTATATTTACCTCATTCAAACATTGACTCTCTCTCTCTCTCTCTCTCTCTCTCTCTCTCTCTATCGCCTCCCATTTCTCTATCTATTTCCCTCTCTTTTCCTCCACCAGTTCTTACCCTCCCTCCCCCACCCCCCTCCCCTGTCCCTTTCTCTCCCCCCTCGTCTTCACAACAATTAGGTGTGCAGGGCTCCAGGGGGGCCAACATTGCCACCAATTACTCTTCCCAAAAAGCTCCCAGCGACACGCAACCCCTAACCTAACCCAAGTTAAAAATAACCCTAATCAACTTCACCTTAATATACACACTCTACACTCACACTCTAAATTGTATATCATGGTTTTAACAATACACCTAAGTAATTAAATTCGTCCATATATGAGTTTTGTTTTGTTAATAGGAGTGTATTATGGGAATGATTTAGCAGGTGTGGAAGTAATGGTCTCATTTGTTAAAAGAGTTCTCCGATGTTATGTTTTTTTATATGCCACGTCTCCTCGCACTTCATCCTGGAATATTGTTTACGTTAGTGGAGCACGACACGGTGGCACGCGTCCCTGACTCATCCTGGACTACCACTACTACCACCACCACTACTACCACCACTATTACCACTACCACCAGCGCTACCACCACTACCACCAATATTACCACTACTACCACTACTACCATTCCACCACTACCACCAGTTCTACCACTACTATTATCACCACTACCACCAGCACTACCACCACCACCACCACCACTATTACCACCACAAGCCATTCTCATTTATATTCTGCATCTATATTCAAGAAAACAAACTCCGTCTTTCATACACAATTGAAATTTATAATTAAATTCCTTGAGGAACAGGTTTACAAGCAATGACCTAACACATATAGCGAGTTATGCACGCACACACACACACACACACACACACACACACACACACACACACCGCATAATTCTTTTTTTTTTAATATTGATAAAATGTGAGTAGTTTTAACTTTCACAGGTCATTATTACCCTTGTAGTCTGTCAAGGATTGTAGAAGATAACATTAAATTCTCTCTCTCTCTCTCTCTCTCTCTCTCTCTCTCTCTCCCCGGTAGGAGGGAGGGAGTGTGTGGGAGCGAGGTGCCTTACTAGTGCTGTGTCTCCAGGCTGGTGGGACCTAAATTGTAGCACGTCTCGGCCGCTCTCCTGGCATGATGGACGACTCCTGCCTACACTGTAAACAATAATGGAGGTAAACCCCTGAAGGCGCACACAGGCTTGCCCACACGTGCCTGTTTCGCCCCTGTGGCCTTGGAAGACAATCTCTGTGGCTGTGGAAGAGGACTACTGTGGCTGTGGAGGAAGACTACTGTGGCTGTGGTGGTCGGTTTGTCAACACTGGGGGAGTCATTTAATACGGAGGAGCTTCAGGAGTTTCCACTTGTGTTGCCTGACTTTACGACGCATGACGCACCATTAGGGGAAGTGAGGATACAGCACACTGTAGACTAGGCCCATTTATCATTACCCGAGTAAGACAGAGAGAGGCCAGCAATACTATCGACCACCTTCACTTTCCCCAGTAGTTAGGTTAGGTACCCATTCACAGCTGGGTGAACTGCGGATGTCCTGGACTACCCTAAGAGCAGGAGGCTAAGGCTATATCCACTTGGTCGCTTAATCTTCTTCAACATGCACGTAGTTTCCTCAACCAACATGTCTCCTCCTCAAGTTACGTTTTTCTGCGTCAACACATCTCCGTCAACACGCGCGTCTGAGTCCTCCTCGACCCTGCCCTCTGTGCCGTCCCTTAAACAACGCTTTAATGTAGTGTAAACCTACTACAGTGTCCTGCTCTGTATTGTGCTATACTGGACGGCGCTGCACAGTAAACTACAACACTACACTATGCAAGATATACCCTACTGACGAAGAGAATATACAGTGTTGGACATTCCTGATAGGGTACACGGTGAGCTCCAATGACACTACAGTTACAGTTATTTTTTATCCTCTCTGAATAAATGGTTTTGTAAATGTGTGATGGTGTTTACAAATATGAAATTGAATACAAATATTTCATCGGTACAGAGAGATTACGCGGGGATAACAATTTTACCTCAATTAACTACAACACAGATACACGCTAGGCACGACATATCCTTCCCAATTAATATAATGGTTATGTTAATACATTTTTTTATAAGACTGACAACGAGTAAAATATCATGAGTCCTGACACACAAAAACACGAAATGAAAATCAATCGAATAATTAAAAGACAAATTAACCCCCACCCAATGGCTCGTTAATCCCACATAACATAAATTTATCAAACATTTTTTTTCCCAAGCACAAGTAATTAGTTCATTAACAAAACTCTCACTAATAAGGGTCGGCCGCCATTATAAGGAAGAGGGCCGCTCCTCATCACGGCCAACTCATAACATGGACCAAATTATCAGGAGGAAAATTATCAGGCCAGATTCAGGTGTGCCAGCTCCCACACCTCCTAGTTATTACCACCATCCTTATCCCCCATTATCCCCCTAAATATCTCGTGAGCGAAGTCCCTTTGAGGTAGTGGCCGGCAGAGCGAGGCTGGTGTCACCCTAACAGAAATGTGAGAGTCTGGATAAATACGGCCTTCGGAGGTTGAGGAAAGGACTAAAGGTGTGTGTGTGTGTACATAATATTACAATCCTTACCTGTTACTTTCTACACCTGTCTTGCACCTCACTCACCTGCATCCCCCCCTCTCACGCCTTCCTTTGAGGTGTCTACCCCCCTACCCAGTCTTGATTCACCCGGTGGATTAATAACCAAGGAATAAACATAACATTGACACAAAAATAACCCCAACTAATGATAACTGATACATAAAATCCAATAACCATCACATGGCAACAGTGGCCAAACCATCATTCCTTCCCTCCTCCCTACAATGTTTACAGAAGCTTACGTTGGGAATTATGAAAGTACACACATTAGATCCGCCCTATCGTCCCCTAAATCATATAGATCGACCGATAAGCAGGACAGAAGAGCGGTGGTTAGGTGAGAAATTCTAGGGAAATTCTCATAACATTTTGAGCCCTGCAGTCCTAACCGTGTTTGTTCGGAGGCAACTTTATGTATATGGCTCCTCTTCCCAAGTTGTATGGGATGGCTTATGTGAGTTAAATAAAAAAAACAAAAATCACGAATATTCTGCTTTTGTTTACCTCTTACTCTGTGTCAAATGTTACCCTGTTTTTGTTTTTGTTTTTTTGTATCCGAGAAATCATAATAAACTTGAAAAACACAGTAAGGAGAACAAAAGAGAGACGAGTAACTTGACGTACGACCAAAGAATGTCCTCCTAACTCAAATATAATACCTTATACCCCAGGAGTCATAACACAGCCCACCAGGAACACTTTACACATTAACAACTTATTTACGTTACTGGTCTCAAGGAATAACTAGTGTTGATAAATATGACTGAAGTTACGATACCACGAAATACATTAAATTTAGCGAAATTACGTAAAAAATAATAATGGTGATAAAGGAAATACTAAAATAAACCTAAATAAAGTTTAACCCGAATCAATCAAAACAACAACAATAATAATAATAATAATAATAATAATAAAATACTACTACTACTGCTACTACTACTACTAATGATAATAATAATAATACCTATATGGTGTAGCAACAGTGTGTCCGCCCGGTATTCGCACAAAGAAGCAAACAATAATAAATGCAACTATGGTAATGACGAGAGTAAACATAAAAATAACCATAGCAATAATAGTTTTATTTCAGAAATAAGCCATGCGTGGTAAACTGTGTGTGTGTGTGTGTGTGTGTGTGTGTTTGATGCATTGTACATACACACTACCTCGGGAGGGGGGTCAGGGTAAGCCAGGTTAGCATTAGGGTTTTTGATCCTCTGGTGAAATACCCCGTCTAATCTTCAAGTGCTCCATTCTGTCATATACTGTACACATTGTCATTCATACAACTGCTATGGATACTCTGTTAATATTATTATTATTTATGCTCATAGCTTTATTTACAAGCATTAGTACACAACTCATGATAATTCGTCGACTATCTGCTTCAAGTTACACACACACACACACACACACACACACACACACACACACACACACTATACTGTATATCAAACACATGTTCCTTATTTTTAATTTCCTGTGTCTATAACATATATCACCTCAACAACTGTTATAGGCCCATATATCACATTACCAACAAAAAAATCCCCGTGATATAAATTTCACTTCCCATCACAATCTTCTCTTTAATAAGTTTCCGTTGATTTACCGCAAAATATCCCGGTAATTACAGCGACTAGTGTTGATACTTACGTCGCGTTCCCGGACACGAAAATTACAATAATTACCACCATGACAAAGTTTACGTCTCGTATGTGGACACACAGCACATACCTCATAAATCGTCGGCAACGTCTGGGAAATTAAGAAATAAACTACATAAACCTTCCCAGGGAGATCTCACAGCGCACCGGAAGCGACCCCCTGATGCGCATGCGCAGGTCCAGGTGGCAGCACTGCGGGGAGGGCGACAAGTGATGAACAGGATGCATATGGTGCACGACGGGGACCTGGCGGGGACGATGCTCATGGTAGAGAAGACTAGGTGGAGATGTTAGGAGAGAGAAGACACACACGAGTGAAAGAGGAGAGAGATGAGGGCACGAAAAGAGGAAGAAGAGATATAAGGAAAGAAAGTCATAAGAAAAGAGGGGGAAAGAAGGTGAGGGAAACGAGGTAAACATCTTGGAAGGTGAAAGAGGAAAATACATGGAGAGCAGAGACCGTCTTGAATAGTGGTCTAGCACAGAGAGAGAGATGAACGTGGAGAAAAGCCTCCTCAATATTACCATGTAATTCAATTGATAGTAGGAACATCATAGAATCTAGTCTTATTAAACATACCGAAGCATTCAACAAGAATTTGAGTAACGGCATGTACAAGCTGGACAACTTTGTAATTAAGAAGATTTGTGATCAGGTGAGAGGGCGGGTCACTGTCCCATCTGACCCAACCACCAACCGTTGTGTGCCATTTAAAGATTAGTAGGGTCATTACCTGACCATTGTGGACCTGGTCTCACCCTCCTCTGTATATATTCATCTTGTTTTGCATTACTCTATCTAGTCTGTACTCACCCCTGAAGATGTGAATTACACGAAAGCGCTTGGGAACTTCGTGTTTTCTTCTTTCCTGGTGGTTATCAGCATATATATATATATATATATATATATATATATATATTATATATATATATATATATATATATATATACATACATATATATACATACATATATATATATATATATATATATATATATATATACTTCATTTTTAGTCCATATAACACGCGGACTTTGAACATACAATCAACGACCTCACCAGCAAGGACTCGAACCCTCGACCTACTGGGTGTGACTAGGGAACGCTTACCGGCTAGGCCACAAGGACACTAAAAGCAGTTCTAGACTCTGTTATATTTCACACAAAGCCTGTTCATCGAGCTGATGGCGCCGTGAACCTCATTGGGAAACTGCCCGTGCCTCGTATGTGGTGTCAGTAGCATTTTACCGAATCCAGCTGGTATGAAACGCGAGGTACATATATATACTTCATTTTTAGTCCATATAACACGCGGACTTTGAACATACAATCAACGACCTCACCAGCAAGGACTCGAACCCTCGACCTACTGGGTGTGACTAGGGAACGCTTACCGGCTAGGCCACAAGGACACTAAAAGCAGTTCTAGACTCTGTTATATTTCACACAAAGCCTGTTCATCGAGCTGATGGCGCCGTGAACCTCATTGGGAAACTGCCCGTGCCTCGTATGTGGTGTCAGTAGCATTTTACCGAATCCAGCTGGTATGAAACGCGAGGTACATATATATACTTCATTTTTAGTCCATATAACACGCGGACTTTGAACATACAATCAACGACCTCACCAGCAAGGACTCGAACCCTCGACCTACTGGGTGTGACTAGGGAACGCTTACCGGCTAGGCCACAAGGACACTAAAAGCAGTTCTAGACTCTGTTATATTTCACACAAAGCCTGTTCATCGAGCTGATGGCGCCGTGAACCTCATTGGGAAACTGCCCGTGCCTCGTATGTGGTGTCAGTAGCATTTTACCGAATCCAGCTGGTATGAAACGCGAGGTACATATATATACTTCATTTTTAGTCCATATAACACGCGGACTTTGAACATACAATCAACGACCTCACCAGCAAGGACTCGAACCCTCGACCTACTGGGTGTGACTAGGGAACGCTTACCGGCTAGGCCACAAGGACACTAAAAGCAGTTCTAGACTCTGTTATATTTCACACAAAGCCTGTTCATCGAGCTGATGGCGCCGTGAACCTCATTGGGAAACTGCCCGTGCCTCGTATGTGGTGTCAGTAGCATTTTACCGAATCCAGCTGGTATGAAACGCGAGGTACATATATATACTTCATTTTTAGTCCATATAACACGCGGACTTTGAACATACAATCAACGACCTCACCAGCAAGGACTCGAACCCTCGACCTACTGGGTGTGACTAGGGAACGCTTACCGGCTAGGCCACAAGGACACTAAAAGCAGTTCTAGACTCTGTTATATTTCACACAAAGCCTGTTCATCGAGCTGATGGCGCCGTGAACCTCATTGGGAAACTGCCCGTGCCTCGTATGTGGTGTCAGTAGCATTTTACCGAATCCAGCTGGTATGAAACGCGAGGTACATATATATACTTCATTTTTAGTCCATATAACACGCGGACTTTGAACATACAATCAACGACCTCACCAGCAAGGACTCGAACCCTCGACCTACTGGGTGTGACTAGGGAACGCTTACCGGCTAGGCCACAAGGACACTAAAAGCAGTTCTAGACTCTGTTATATTTCACACAAAGCCTGTTCATCGAGCTGATGGCGCCGTGAACCTCATTGGGAAACTGCCCGTGCCTCGTATGTGGTGTCAGTAGCATTTTACCGAATCCAGCTGGTATGAAACGCGAGGTACATATATATACTTCATTTTTAGTCCATATAACACGCGGACTTTGAACATACAATCAACGACCTCACCAGCAAGGACTCGAACCCTCGACCTACTGGGTGTGACTAGGGAACGCTTACCGGCTAGGCCACAAGGACACTAAAAGCAGTTCTAGACTCTGTTATATTTCACACAAAGCCTGTTCATCGAGCTGATGGCGCCGTGAACCTCATTGGGAAACTGCCCGTGCCTCGTATGTGGTGTCAGTAGCATTTTACCGAATCCAGCTGGTATGAAACGCGAGGTACATATATATACTTCATTTTTAGTCCATATAACACGCGGACTTTGAACATACAATCAACGACCTCACCAGCAAGGACTCGAACCCTCGACCTACTGGGTGTGACTAGGGAACGCTTACCGGCTAGGCCACAAGGACACTAAAAGCAGTTCTAGACTCTGTTATATTTCACACAAAGCCTGTTCATCGAGCTGATGGCGCCGTGAACCTCATTGGGAAACTGCCCGTGCCTCGTATGTGGTGTCAGTAGCATTTTACCGAATCCAGCTGGTATGAAACGCGAGGTACATATATATACTTCATTTTTAGTCCATATAACACGCGGACTTTGAACATACAATCAACGACCTCACCAGCAAGGACTCGAACCCTCGACCTACTGGGTGTGACTAGGGAACGCTTACCGGCTAGGCCACAAGGACACTAAAAGCAGTTCTAGACTCTGTTATATTTCACACAAAGCCTGTTCATCGAGCTGATGGCGCCGTGAACCTCATTGGGAAACTGCCCGTGCCTCGTATGTGGTGTCAGTAGCATTTTACCGAATCCAGCTGGTATGAAACGCGAGGTACATATATATACTTCATTTTTAGTCCATATAACACGCGGACTTTGAACATACAATCAACGACCTCACCAGCAAGGACTCGAACCCTCGACCTACTGGGTGTGACTAGGGAACGCTTACCGGCTAGGCCACAAGGACACTAAAAGCAGTTCTAGACTCTGTTATATTTCACACAAAGCCTGTTCATCGAGCTGATGGCGCCGTGAACCTCATTGGGAAACTGCCCGTGCCTCGTATGTGGTGTCAGTAGCATTTTACCGAATCCAGCTGGTATATGGACTAAAAATGAAGTATATATATGTACCTCGCGTTTCATACCAGCTGGATTCGGTAAAATGCTACTGACACCACATACGAGGCACGGGCAGTTTCCCAATGAGGTTCACGGCGCCATCAGCTCGATGAACAGGCTTTGTGTGAAATATAACAGAGTCTAGAACTGCTTTTAGTGTCCTTGTGGCCTAGCCGGTAAGCGTTCCCTAGTCACACCCAGTAGGTCGAGGGTTCGAGTCCTTGCTGGTGAGGTCGTTGATTGTATGTTCAAAGTCCGCGTGTTATATGGACTAAAAATGAAGTATATATATGTACCTCGCGTTTCATACCAGCTGGATTCGGTAAAATGCTACTGACACCACATACGAGGCACGGGCAGTTTCCCAATGAGGTTCACGGCGCCATCAGCTCGATGAACAGGCTTTGTGTGAAATATAACAGAGTCTAGAACTGCTTTTAGTGTCCTTGTGGCCTAGCCGGTAAGCGTTCCCTAGTCACACCCAGTAGGTCGAGGGTTCGAGTCCTTGCTGGTGAGGTCGTTGATTGTATGTTCAAAGTCCGCGTGTTATATGGACTAAAAATGAAGTATATATATGTACCTCGCGTTTCATATATATATATATATATATATATATATATATATATATATATATATATATATATATATATATATAGAGTGGGAGAAGGAAACTGAACAGGGAAGAGAGAGAGAGAGAGAGAGAGGAGGTAGCATCAAGGTAATTAATCACCAAGGGATAGATAAGCTGGAGCGCTAATCTTCAGGTGATCCATAAAGAAATGATAATGGTCAGCACTTCTTTGACTAACTACACGTTCCTCTACAGGAGTCTACATGATCACACACAACTAACATACCGTGAGGGATTTTATTCAGGTCTGACTGCTGTAGGCTGAGGTTCTGACGATAGAAAATGAATGCTACCTCGTGTTTGGTCAGTAATTCGATATAATAATAATAATAATAATAATAATAATAACAATAATAATAATAATAACAATAATAATAATAACAATAATAATAAAAGAACAACAACAACAACAAGAACAACAAGAAGAACAAGAACAAGAACAATAACAATAACAAGAACAATAACAAGAAACATTTCCGATAATTTGGTACAATATAACGCCAGATCCCAAATTACACAACGTAAGATAACAGCTCAAATAAACTTCCTTACGTCTTTACTTTACATCACAGGAGACGTATACTGTTGGCCCCAGATGTGAAGTTACTGCCTCACTCACACTGATTTCTGTACCATACTGTACTAGTTGGATATCTGGGTCACTGGTGGAGAGGAGGGAAGGAAGGATGGAGGGAAATTATTGGAGGGAGGGAGGGTTAGCTGTGAGTGTTGGAGGGAGGGAAGTAAGAAGGGTAGGAGGGTTAGCTGTGAGTGTTGGAGGGAGGGAAGTAAGAAGGGTAGGAGGGTGACTGGTGGAAGGAGGGAAGGAAGGTAAGGGTGAGTGGTGGAGAGAGGAAGTAGGGGGGAGGGGGTGGTAGGAGGGTTAGCGATATTGATATTGAAACAGATTATTTAGCCAGAAGAACACAGATAGAGTCAATAATAATAACAATATCAACATGGCTGAGGGAGGGAGGGAGGGAGGGAGGGTTATTGGTGAAAGGTAGAGGGAGGAAGGAGTCACTGATGCCACAGATTGTTGTCACTCTTGACCAAGTGACACCCATCCCCTCCCACGCCACACTCATCCAAGCGGTGTGTGTGTGTGTGTGTGTGTGTGTGTGTGTGTGTGTGTATGTGTAATCGTATATGTGTGTGTGTGTGTGTGTATAAACATGGCCGGCCTTACAAGAGGAAGTGAACCTCAGTGAAGCGTATACACCAGTTGTCAGAAGCTTCCAACATTAGTGAGAAAAAAACAATTCCGGGTAATATTTGCTTCAAGTGCCCCATAAAACATACACACAAAGACACTGATGACTCTCGCTAATGAAGACCATCACCATTTGTGTCGTCTCAAGCAATTATGACTCTTGCGTCGGGAGTTATAGGGGGCGAGTTTTACAGTGTTCCTCCTCCACATAACAACAGCCTACCACACCCTGGCCAAAGCTCTCTTTAACTGTGCCATTATAGACGAAAATTTCTTGAAAAAAAAAGGCTATTTGATAATATTTTCAATTTCAATATAGTTTTCAAGGCATTATTATTTACATAGAACTGCATTTTATTATTATTTATTTATTTATTTATTTTTTTGCATTCCTCTTTGCAGGTTTAAAATTTTCTCTCATTTGACAAAAGGATAATATCTACGGTTTAACTGGTTTAAGCGGCTCTCTTTGTTGTTTAATTTGGGTACTTCAACTACCAGGGTTATTATGACGTGTTCCTAGCCCATAGTCCCTACAACAAACACTTTTTAAAAATTGAAAAGAAAAAATTACCAGTATCCGAGCTATAATCTTCTTCACATACTACAGAAAATCTTAGCTTTTCTTTACGAGATTCATTGCATAAATAACCTCAATATAACACTTATCTTGTCATATTATGTAAATTAACCTCATTCCTCTTCAATGCGGTTAATGAGCCCACTAATATCAGGTTAAATTACGCTCGATTCGTGTACGTTCACTTGATGTACATTCCGCTTACTCTATTCTATAACATGATAGTAAAATTTTTCAGGATTTGTATTGACATTAATGAAGTAAAGAGAGCAAGTGGTATGTGATGAGAGTTAGTTAATCTTTGACATACGAGTGTACAAGCTGCCGCCTCTTCTATACCACACACACACACACACACACACACACTATATCACTCTGGCTACATATAAGAGACAATACAATACACAAGACTCACAAATTACTCAGCAGTAAACCACCACAACACGTGTAATCCCTCTCGCCAGGTAATGAGGCTAAATAACTCCAGGTAAAACGACAGACGCATTTACCTGTCTGATGCGTCATACGTCAGCTGCTGAGACGAGTAATGTTTTTGTTTGTTTTTCCTCAACTGTTAACTTATCAAATGTAATTATTTTAGTCATATGAACTGTTAACTTTATGGGTTCAGGTGAAGATTAGGCACCCCAGATAATTTCGTTTGAAAACTTACAGCCTAACTCTAACCTAACCTAACCTAACCTAACAAAACATTACCCAACCTCCTTCTCTTCTCCTATCCGTACTTCTTCAGTTTTCATCTACCCTCACCTTTTTCTTTCCTTCTTCTATCCTTCTCTTTTTATCTTCTCCTCCCTCCTTCCTCGTTCTCCACGCTCTTTCTTCTTTCACCTTCATCTACACTCCCTCCTCCTCCTCCTCCTACCACCTCCTTTGACAATTATCATTCTCATCCCTCCCCTCTTCCTCCTCCTCCTTTACTAATCCCCCTCCCCCTCCTTTACCAATCTTCCTCCTCCTCTCTCACTTCTCCCCTCCGGCCACTATCCCTCCAATAGCCAGTCCAGCAGTGCATGAAGAAGGTAACCAGCTCTTAATTGTCAATCTTGAACGTCCACACCACCACCACTACCATCACTTCCACTATTACCACCACCTTTACCACCATTATCACTACCCCCACCACCACCACTGCCACCATACACACCACCACTAATATTACCACAACTACCACCATCATTACCACTAATAAATCCACCACCAACACCGCCACTGGCTGCTAAATGTTACTACCACCCCCACCACCACCACCACCCCCAACACCACCACTACCAATACCACCATAGACCATTTCGTACTAATAACCCCACAACCGCCATCATCACAATCACAACAACTATCACTACCACCATCACCACAACTACTACCTGCATCTTGGTTGCTCCCCACCACAATTCACTTTCTCCCTCTTAACTTATTCAGTGTTTTGTGAGGACTGTCGATAGCGTGTGTGTTTATGTCTGGAGCAGGAGAGGTGTGTATGTGTGTGTGTGCAGTATATATGTATTAAAATTAAGCTTAATCCCAACTTGACAAGAACGTAAATGTAAAAAGCGTTTTATTATACACGATAAACGTTGCTCCTAAGTGGATATTCCCGGGTTACGACAGCTAGTGAAGGTATCAGACTACATTTTAAACGATGTAAAACAAACACCAAGTACTGTAGGAGGTGAGCCACTTACTGGTTGACGTCAGAAGAGGATTTGCATCAAAATATAATGTTTTCTGTTTGATTATTAAATGTTAAGAAAATTATTACTATACTATTTACCTCAACAACGTGGGTGTGCGTGACTCTACCTGGGGTTTGTGTGACTCTACCTGGGGTGTGCGTGACTCTACCTGGGGTTTGTTCTCTCTCTGGGGGTGAACACAGCGGTACAGTGCGGCTCTTTGTCTTCAACCTCAAAGAACAGTACAGTATTTCGCCAGAAGGTGGAACAGCTCTCCTTTGTTTTCATCCACACGCAGGAAGCTGTGCCTGTTTCCTGGCCGGTAAAGGTTTTATGGAATCACCGGCCTCCTCGGTCCAGCGCCCCGTGTTCCTCCTGCAGCAGCGGCCTTCACTGTGTCATTTATAAGCGTCTCGGACCGTATCTTACCCGTCCACTGGCTGGAGCCCCAACGTGATATATTATATATATGTATCGCCAATATAAATTTGAAAGTCTCTATCACAGCAGCATGTAGTACAGGACAGCCACTCACTTGTGCCAGGACTTACCAGAATACTTCCTTAGGGACCAACAGTATGAAAGTTACCATAGAGAACATTGATGCCAAGATGACTTTCGGGTTTGAAGAAATTCCTCCCATTTTCGTTTGGATGAAGAGAATAATATTCAAAACAACCAGAATGCTATAATAACTTAATTTAAATTACTAGACAAAGCTGTTTAACGCAGATTGCATAATTTGACATTAATTAAACGTACGAGAAGAGACGAGTAGTGTTGAATATTAACTTTTACTCTTATCTCGACTAAAGTTAATGTTTAAAGAAAAAACGAGCAGATAAAAAACACATTTTCACCCACATAACTTTTTTGCCAGGCAGGACATTTTTCACCATTCCCTTTAAGTATTTTCTTGTGTAAGCTACGTTTGGTAAGGGAGGTTCAATAAGGTAGGGTAGCTTTGGGTAAGGAGATCACGTCAAGTTTTTCCTACCAAACCAAATTACAGAGGGAAAAGGCGCCGCAGAACGGGTAATTGTCGTAAATCCGGGTGTTTTATGTTAATATATAGGAAAGTTCGTAATATCTGTCATTCACTTCAACCCTAAATATAGAAAAAAAAGGAATATTCACCACTGTTGGTCGTGGTTATACCGGATATGTTAAAACACGAATAAATTACTAACTATTGGTCTTCAACGCCTGACAACACGTATAAGAAAACCGCAGCAGCTAATTTGGGAGGGAATCAAAAGGACACCCTTCATCATGCCACTCTAAGGCGCTGTTCTGGACAAGGTAATGATATGCATGAGATTTATTTATCAGGTGACTAGTGTTTTAGTTGTGCCAGTCAGCCTAGTGAATGTCTTACCTGAGTTATTGGCTGACTTACCTCACCCGCATCAAGATAATGTTTAGTAATGTCAGCCAGACGTACGAGCAGTAACACCACACTACCACAACTCTTGATTATTACCAATTTAACCCATCATCATGTATAAAAACAATCAATTTATAATATTATTGAGATTGATCACTTTATTATTACAGCCATAAGTGAAAAAAAACATTATTCATTGACGAGTACGATACTTTTACATTTCTTAAGCGTTATTGACAAAGTGATAGAGATCTCGCATACTGCTTTAGCCAATGAGTAATGAGTTATGTATGAATTCCCACCATGAGCTAAAAAGTAACACGTGCCGTCATTGATCGTGTGTGCATGCGAGGGCTACAGCATCAATATAATATATCAACACATTGCCACTGTCCTCATTAAATTTACAGGAGACACTCAACAACATTCACACACGGCGTTTATTTCATTGACCTTGGGAGTAATTTCTTTTATAAAGGATAAATTTCTTAAAACTGAAATAAAACTCAACATTAACCCTTGTAAAACATTCACCTAATTCTCGTTTCTCACTCTAACTGCGAACACCAGAATATAACGTCGATAGTGAAACTGATTGGGATTGAATATTAATGTACAGCACTTAATATGTCTTCACTCGTAACACTCACTGGTTAACCTTGAACTGCCAGACGCTTCCTCACACGCTGTTTAAATATGTGAACAGGGTGAATACATGAGGGTGCGGCATAAATCTCAAATAACTAGTCATTTAAAACATATCTGTCAACTCTTCTCCAAACAGTGTTACCAGATCAACGGGACGAACTTCTACTGTTGACTGTAGTACATAATGTTATAAGCAGAATACGTCAGGAGACCGTCATGTGATCAACAGGTGACGTAAGGAGAGCGTGACATGACCAATAAGTGACGTAAGGAAAGCGTGACATGACCAGCAAGTGACGTAAAGAGAGCATAACCTGACCAGCAAAGTAACGCAACAAAAATCAAGAACGTCAGAGATATGGGAGGCCGAGTAGCCAGCTGGGGCCTACCGTGAGGACAGCTGGCTGGGTCTCAGTACCTCACCACCCCCCCTCACAATTACCCAATCGAGCCTCGTTCAGGAGTCCTCACGCAACACACTCAGGGGGCAGCGGGAGCTCGGCCGCACCTCATTGTGATCTTCTTGTGTTATTCGCCACATCTACCTCTTTTATCAAGTTGAGGATGACTCCACTTGGTTGGTGGTGTATGGGTGAACATCTAGCCACGCTCAACACCGCTTTTGTTTACTTTAGTTTACCCACAGATATAAGGAGGTCTTTGAGGCATTGAGTTTACAGTGACTTGTCGAAATGGATGGTTGAGAAGTACAATGTTCATCTTCCCTCCATCTCTCTCTGATGTAAGAGAGAGAGAGAGAGAGAGTTATTTTTAATCTTTAGCAGTTGTAGTCTTATTTGTTTATCTAATTTGAACAATGTGCCAAGAAATCGTCCACTCACGCTCGTGTTTGCTTTTACCCTCCAGCTGTAGTTATGATAATAAATACCCACACCTACCACTACCACCAGCACCAACACTGCGTACTTCGCCACCAACACCCTTACTGCCACTGTGAAACTCGCCGCCGCTGTCTGTAAATCCGTGACTCCATAACAACATTAATTATTACGTCTTTACAACCCGCTTCTGTATATGCTTACATCCTACTTGGACGATCGTCTGTGTTATGCTATTTAACGTAACGTAACCTGATCATATAAATAAAGAGGATAGAAATGACATAAAACAGACGATCGTCCAAGTGGGATGACACCTCCGTATTGTACACGGCAGCCATATCTGGAATAAACCTCCCCATGTTTCGATTAGTAATATGACCCAGAGTTGCTCGATCACGTCTTCTTCACCATCAACATTTACCATTCCAGCAATTTCTCTTTTGTCGTGAAGTTGTATATATCTCTCGGTGTATCTGTCGTCATTACTCCACAGAACTGGCACTTGTATACCTCAACACACACACACACACGCGGAACTACTAGAGAGAGACACACACACTTCCTCAGATCATCAGCGCACAGAATAAAATTGATAAAAAGACACAGACACAGGTTCTCCATTTGCTTTCGGCACAAGACAGGTGAAAAAGGTGACAATTAGACAACTCTTAGTGAATTATTCTCCCCCAGAAAACAAGACCACCACCACCAACAACAACAACAACAACAACATAGTATCACCACCACCACTATCAACAACAACAAGACCACCACCACAAACAACAACAACAACAAGAATACCACCACCATCACCACCATTGGAAGTAAGTCTCCCGGGACGAGAACATCCTGCCTCCCCTCCTCTCTCACCTCCACTGCCTCCTACACAAACCTTGTGTCTTATTGTACATTTCCAACCTCCATACTTGCTTGCCTCTCCTCACTACATGTTGGTTTGTTGGCTGGTAAAACTGGTTGGTTGACTGGGCGACTGGTAGGTTTGGAAATAGACTGGGCTGACTTCTTGGTTGGCTTCTTGGTTTAACTATCGGTAGGTAGATTGACTGGCTAGCTGGCTGGCTGCCTGATTTGTCAATAAATAAACAAAGTGGGTCGCTGTTTGGCTACAGTGGATCAATAACGTAACTTGATTGGTTTGACATTTCCTCAGGTGATGCATCTCGTATGTCTTATGTGTTATCAAGGACATCAACCCGAGTGTCCGTCCATATGTCCTATAAACACCAACATATTTTCTCATCCTCCCTCTCCCTATTACTCTCTCCATTACCTTTTCTCATCTTTCCTGCAATAATTCCCTTTTTCCCCTATCCCTTCACATCATCTCTTTATTCTCTTCCCCCTTCTTTCCCTTCTTATTATTTTCCCATTTCCTTTACATTTCCTCTTTGTAGTTTTGTTTTGGTCTTTTCCCCTCTTATCTCAGTTTCCTTCTCCCATCCGCCTCTTTCTCCTTCCTTCCGTTCAGCGACTCTCCCCATCTCCTCCTCCTCTCCATCAGTTATTAATTACTTTGTCTGGTCCTTGTAGCGCTGTGTTGGTCAAAATAACCTAACCTGACGTAATTTATCCTAACCTAACCTAATCTAACCTAACAACTACTAAATAATAATAATAATAATAATAATACAAATAATCCTAATCCTAAATTCATAAATAAAAGAAAATGAAAAATAACAATAGAAAAAATTAACTACTAAAAAAAATAAAAAAAAATATCCCATAGCAAGATGAGAAACAAAGCTCTTAAGTAACTATATTTCCAACAGTGATTCAGATGATGAGAAAGAAATCCCATAATACTAATGGTGAGAAATATAACCCAGGGACAGGGCTTCTTATTGGTCAAAATTATCTCTTGAGCTAAGCTGGTCAATGCACTCTAGACTTTAGCCTTCCTATCCTTCCTCACGTAATCTCCCCCCCCCTCTCCCTCACGTAATCTCCCTCCCTCCCTCCCTCACGTAATCTCCCTCCCGTGGTGCTTCTTCTCTCCCTTGTCTCTTCCATGCGTGTGTTCTGCTGGTTGACTTCACGGCTCGTTATTTTCACGCGTAATTTTACCGCTTGTGGTTATATTTATGGCTGGTGAAGGTGGTGCTGCGGACAGAAGGTGACTATCAAGGTAAGGGAGTTTTCTCAGTACTACACCTGGTACGGCCTGTAATGTTGTGTACAAAATGAATAGCTTTTTGTGTTTTATGATCTGAGAAGTATTTGTCTGGTGTGAATGTTCGAGAGAGTGAGTGTGTGTGTGTGTGTGTGTGTGTGTGTGGATAAGACTAGTACTGATATCATCTTGGTGACAGAGAGGTGGACGTGGGGAGGAGCGAGGCCTATAACACGGGTACTCTGTCCACAAACTCACAGGTCAACTAAACCACAAGAGTGAAGGTCTGCATCAGATATTTTCCTGTGATATACTGCCGTGGGAGAGACCCGGTTAGTGTCCTGACGACGAATATTTGTTAATATTGTAAACATCGCATATGTAAATTTATACGTGTATTTAAGCTGTGAATTCATTGGTGTATTTATCCAAAATATTTATATTCATGTAAGTATGCGTGGAAATACATATTGGTATTTAGTTTTATCGACATATCAGTATTATTCCCTGAAACTATTTTCTGTATTTAGCGAGGTGTCTTGTACAACATTCAGCGTTAAATAATTTCCATATCAAACGCTCTCCTCTCTCTTCTGTAACAAATTCATGACAGAATTCAGACCAATTTTCCACAGTTTGACGCCGCTAGAATGATTAAAAACAATCCAATAGCTGAACATAATCTAAATATCAAATTTGGCGGGGAGAGCTGGCTGCCACACGTCTGTCACCAGTAAAATAGTTTATTCAACTCTTTGTGATAATGGAAATATACTCGAGTCTTCTGACATCCCACTTGGCTATAAAATGACTTCAACTTTATAAAAAAAAATGTATAATCCATGACTTTTAAATGAAAAGACTTTATACAAAATTAATATAATCCTAACTATCAAACTTTCGATGACTTTTAAGTGACTTAACTTTATAAAAACAAATATAATCAAATCAATTAAACTCTCGATGACTTACACACATCACTGGCCACTACGTTTCATATCTTAATGGTAAATTTTTGTAGGACCTTCATGAGACATTGTGATACAGGGTCGCCAGGTATCGTAAATTCCTGGAGAAATTGTTTGTCGATAACAGTCCATTATGTTAGTAACATCATTTATAGATTAATGCGCATCTCTTTCGGGCATTCGATCATCCTACATAAATGAAGTTATTGTCAGTTTTTAGGACCACATAGGGCTAGGACCTATTAGGACTGCGAGGTATTAGGACATGAGCCTATTAGGACAAAGGCCTATTAGGACAAAGGCCTAATAGGACTGCGGGGTATTAAGATTAGGGCTTATAAGGACTGATGGGCATTGAGGTTGGGGCCCAGCTGACCAGTATCAGGCTTTAGATATATTGGTCTACTACATGACAGGGACCCCACAGTATTGGACGGGTTAGAGGGGAGTCACAGTCAGGATTCTTGCTATCAGCGTCGTCATCCAGGAAGCCAGATAACATTAGTGGTCAATTTACTTTCAATTAAATCTGGAATTAAGGAAGCCGTACAAGTATATGCGAATTAATTTCAACACACACACACACACACACACACACACACACACACACACCAATCTATGGAGGGATCCCCAATAACGAAGTCTTATTAGCTATTGCAATTACATCATAAAACTTAATTGATATCCGAATAGCGGCCAGTGAAGTGTGAATATCGAACAGTGTAATCCGATAGGCAGAGATGTGGTGGAAGAGACATAACACAGTTTAAGGGGGACGTAAAGTGTGTGTGTGTGTGTGTGTGTGTGTGTGTGTGTAAAAGAAATGTTTAGAGTGTGTAAAAGTTTAGGTTGTTAAGGACACACACATACACACACACACACACACACACGACTCCAAAAACAGTATCATACTAACTTTGTACCCCCTTATAAGACTTTCATCTATGGGAAAATAAAGCGAATTTGACCTCAGTATACACCAGCCGTTCCTCACCTTCCCTGGGGCCTTGTGGGTGGGAGGAGACGGTCATAATTATCACTCAATATCTGGACCATCGTTCATACAAGGTCAGGTCTAAACTGCTGTCGAGAGATAAGACGAAATACCTCGCTATCTTCCCCCGTGTTCTCAGATAAGTCACCGTTTTATGTTATGGGTCACGGAGCGCCATTTTTGTCTCAAGATGCGTTTGTAAGCTCCATGAACGCATTACCTGACTTCTGACTGACGGAGGTACTCATGTGATTTTTTCGAGTCCGATAGAAGTTTTATTCCTCTACCGGCCCTTACGTAGTTCTTAACTGGTAAGCACGAACCCTTTAACTCTATCCACCCCCCCTCCTCTCCTGCCACCACGACTCTCACACACCCGCCCACACACCCGCCCACACACTCGAACACCGTGAACAAACAGAACAAATACTGTGTGTGCAATGAACTCTGAGGGTAAGTATGACAGAAGGAATAAATATACAAGCCATATTATGTACCCAGTAAATACAGTAAGCCAATTCCTATGTCAAGAACTATACAGACGTTATACTGAAAATACCCGTCACAATATCCTCACCACTGGAGTCTGACTAACACCCTGTAATCATTTTTGTTCTGGCATTCACAAGACGATTACGGGATGCACAATAAACTAGCCATTATACCCGCGTCTCTGGCCCTATCACGCCACGGGTTCCTCCTTGCACCCCCTGGCTCTCTAGCTTAACAACACGCCATAAATCACTAACCCATCTAATAACTAATTCATAAACACATTTATAACCTTCTTGGGTCCAGGGAAAATCACATAAACTTTTTTACTGAGATTAATCAAACACTTACTCTGAGCTCGTTGTAGAAGGGCATCAGACTCTTCGACACCAAGACCTGAAAGAAAGAAAGAAAGGTAATTACCATGATGTTATAATATATCGTTTAGGATTATATACGATTCATATTATATAGATACTCTTCAAGATAATGTTCTCTTGTAAATATATATTGAGGGCGGCAGAGTGGTGAGGGAGGTGAGAGGTAGAGAGTGAGGAGGGAGGTGAGAGGTAGAGAGTGAGGAGGGAGGTGAGAGGTAGAGAGTGAGGAGGGAGGTGAGAGGTAGAGAGTGAGGAGGGGGGTGAGAGGTAGAGAGTGAGGAGGGGGGTGAGAGGTAGGGAGAGAGGAGGGAGGTGAGAGGTAGAGAGTGAGGAGGGAGGTGAGAGGTAGAGAGTGAGGAGGGAGGTGAGAGGTAGAGAGTGAGGAGGGAGGTGAGAGGTAGGGAGAGAGGAGGGAGGTGAGAGGTAGAGAGTGAGGAGGGAGGTGAGAGGTAGGGAGAGAGGAGGGAGGTGAGAGGTAGAGAGTGAGGAGGGAGGTGAGAGGTAGGGAGAGAGGAGGGAGGTGAGAGGTAGAGAGTGAGGAGGGAGGTGAGAGGTAGAGAGTGAGGAGGGAGGTGAGAGGTAGAGAGTGAGGAGGGGGGTGAGAGGTAGAGAGTGAGGAGGGAGGTGAGAGGTAGGGAGAGAGGAGGGGGGTGAGAGGTAGGGAGAGAGGAGGGAGGTGAGAGGTAGAGAGTGAGGAGGGAGGTGAGAGGTAGGGAGAGAGGAGGGGGGTGAGAGGTAGGGAGAGAGGAGGGAGGTGAGAGGTAGAGAGTGAGGAGGGAGGTGAGAGGTAGAGAGTGAGGAGGGAGGTGAGAGGTAGAGAGTGAGGAGGGAGGTGAGAGGTAGGGAGAGAGGAGGGAGGTGAGAGGTAGGGAGAGAGGAGGGAGGTGAGAGGTAGAGAGAGAGGAGGGAGGTGAGAGGTAGAGAGTGAGGAGGGAGGTGAGAGGTAGGGAGAGAGGAGGGGGTGAGAGGTAGGGAGAGAGGAGGGAGGTGAGAGGTAGAGAGTGAGGAGGGAGGTGAGAGGTAGAGAGTGAGGAGGGAGGTGAGAGGTAGAGAGTGAGGAGGGAGGTGAGAGGTAGAGAGAGAGGAGGGAGGTGAGAGGTAGAGAGTGAGGAGGGAGGTGAGAGGTAGAGAGTGAGGAGGGAGGTGAGAGGTAGAGAGTGAGGAGGGAGGTGAGAGGTAGAGAGAGAGGAGGGAGGTGAGAGGTAGAGAGTGAGGAGGGAGGTGAGAGGTAGGAGAGAGGAGGGGGGTGAGAGGTAGAGAGTGAGGAGGGAGGTGAGAGGTAGGGAGAGAGGAGGGAGGTGAGAGGTAGAGAGTGAGGAGGGAGGTGAGAGGTAGAGAGTGAGGAGGGAGGTGAGAGGTAGGAGAGAGGAGGGAGGTGAGAGGTAGAGAGAGAGGAGGGAGGTGAGAGGTAGAGAGTGAGGAGGGAGGTGAGAGGTAGAGAGTGAGGAGGGAGGTGAGAGGTAGAGAGTGAGGAGGGAGGTGAGAGGTAGAGAGTGAGGAGGGAGGTGAGAGGTAGAGAGTGAGGAGGGAGGTGAGAGGTAGAGAGTGAGGAGGGAGGTGAGAGGTAGAGAGTGAGGAGGGAGGTGAGAGGTAGAGAGTGAGGAGGGAGGTGAGAGGTAGAGAGTGAGGAGGGAGGTGAGAGGTAGAGAGTGAGGAGGGAGGTGAGAGGTAGAGAGTGAGGAGGGAGGTGAGAGGTAGAGAGTGAGGAGGGAGGTGAGAGGTAGAGAGTGAGGAGGGAGGTGAGAGGTAGAGAGTGAGGAGGGAGGTGAGAGGTAGAGAGTGAGGAGGGAGGTGAGAGGTAGGGAGAGAGGAGGGAGGTGAGAGGTAGAGAGTGAGGAGGGAGGTGAGAGGTAGAGAGTGAGGAGGGAGGTGAGAGGTAGAGAGTGAGGAGGGAGGTGAGAGGTAGAGAGTGAGGAGGGAGGTGAGAGGTAGAGAGTGAGGAGGGAGGTGAGAGGTAGAGAGTGAGGAGGGAGGTGAGAGGTAGAGAGTGAGGAGGGAGGTGAGAGGTAGAGAGTGAGGAGGGAGGTGAGAGGTAGAGAGTGAGGAGGGAGGTGAGAGGTAGAGAGTGAGGAGGGAGGTGAGAGGTAGAGAGTGAGGAGGGAGGTGATGAGAGGGAGGCAGGAGATGAGAGGTAGAGAGTGAGGAGGAGGGAGGGAGGAGATAAAAGGTAGAGAGAGAGGGTGAGAGATAGGGAGAGTGAGGAGGGAGGAGGTGACAGGTAGAGAGTAAGACGAACACTGAATAAAATACGGTATCAACACCTGAAAAAAATGCACCTGTCCACACTCTACCTACGTCACAAGGTATCTATCTACGTCACAAGGTATCTATCAACGTCACAAGGTATCTATCAACGTCACAAGGTTTCTATCTACGTCATAAGGTTTCTATCTACGTCATAAGGTATCTATCAGCAGAACCTCATTGGACTTTGATAAAAAAAGCAAAAGTTACAACAGAATACCAAAGGGAAAGAGACATATCACAACAAAATCAAGAAGAGAGAATTTCAAGGAATAAAGTCGGAAATTACCCTCGTCAAGTTCCCCCTTTTTCCCCTCAACATCTATAAAACTTAATTAACTCTCAACAGTCCGGAAATTCAACACCACTCACCTCCACATTTTTCACCATAGTTCCTCTACACCATAAAAAATATAAATAAAACGAGATTCAGTCACGATGGGTCATAATACGTCTCCCTAAAATAAATATAAACCGAAATTCCGTCACTAAGGGTCAACAAACTTGCCACAAACAAACTTGAGAGAACAAACTTGAACGATAAAAAGATCAAGTAACAAAAAAAATAATAAAAAAATCTTATATTAATCTGAAGGACAAACTTTATAAGGGTAAATTTGATTAGTCTCGCTGGAGGAACTTTGCCTGACGTGAGAGTATGAGGCGGTCGACGGCGGTGGAAACTTGTTGGTATAAGGAGCCTTTGAGGACAACCTTGTGAGGGATCAAAGTTCCTTAATTAAATGTTGATTCTATGGAACGATGAAGTTTTTGCTAATTAGATTTGACGCAAAAAAGAGTTTCACTTTTTTTGTGGGGTACGATGTAATTATTATGAACTGCCTCTCTTGGTGTGTGTGTGTGTGTGTGTATGTGTGTGTGTGTGTGTGTGTGTGGTCAGCATGCTTGCCTCGCAAGCGAGCGGACCCGGGTTCGATCCCCGGGCAAGGTGAAACTATGGGCAAATTTCTTTACGCCATTTCCCTCTGTCTACCCAGCAGTAATTGGGAACCTGGATGTTAATTGATTTGTGGATCGTATTCCGGGGTAATGGTTAGCCAGTGCAGTTGGCGAGTTGGCCGGTCTATTCCTTGACACTGGGTCATGCATGTCGTTAACTCAGGCTGTGGTTGTTGTGTTGGCGACAGTTTCTACACCTTAAACAAATTCACGCCTTGGTGACCCTTCGGCCGGCCATCCATTATTATGTGTGAGTGGTTTTATCTAAACATTACACAATATCTTTCATCAAATATATTAAAAAGTGGTGAATAAATTCATTGAGAAAATAAACACAAAAGCAAAATAATAACCACCAGACCTCAGCATTGATCACACTACAGTAGTCTCAGGCGACAAAACACATCCATTAGTTACCGTCCAACTCCCCTGCATCAAGAACAAGAGAGGTCTGTCTTTTATCCGCCTCTGTACCCACACCTAAGGTAACTGTCTCACCTCACCATCATAACTGAACATCTTACCACACAGAAAGATCTTCATATATACTGTACATTAATAAACCTAAGATATAAACCCGTGTTACCTCAGCTCATGAACACAACATCTTGGTCAATACTCCTACAACTTCGCTTATCCCCTGATGTTCTGGTACGTGTTGCATCCCTCACAGTCCAAACCTAACCTAACCTAACCTTGGCAGCAGATGATGGATTGTGGTGATGATCTGTGGCACTTCTCACATCCAGACACCATCTTTGTCTCAGAATCCCAAGTGTAAATCCATGATCCGTCACACGTTATTAGAGAGACTGGTTGGGTTAGCATTTTACACCTTCAGGAGCTTATGACTGATTCTTGTCTAGGTCACAGCATCCATTTTTTAACAGATAAATTATAAACTTATTTCCTTAATTAGTCAGTTCTTAGCGTGGTGGTGTTGTTATATGATTCGACTGACTGACTGACTGACTGACTAATTTTTATATTTTATTTCATGTGCATTTTGTTCACAGACAAACAGATTTAATGACAGAATATACGATAAAAAGATACCCCCGTCGGCATGCATGGTGGGTTTAATAATAACACACACACACACACACACACACACACAAGCTCTCCCATCTTCACGACCAACTCCTTTACCTCGCCTTCATTTCTCACCTGTCTGCCGCTTTCCACCTCCTTGCACTCCTTTCACTCCTACCCATCTCCTATCTCCCTGCTTTACTCCGTCTTTCTTTTCATTTCTCCTTTCTCCCCCCCCCCTCACCTACATTCCTCGCTTTCGCCGATTATCTTCTCCTTCCTATCTAGCTATCTATCACACGTAACATATTACTGTAGTTATGATTAGGTTTTCGAAGTTCTGTACCATCATCACCACCACCACCAACGCCATTGCCACCGCCACCCTGCCACCATCACCACTACCACCACCACCCTGCCATCACCATCTTACCAGTTCCACCATAAACCTGTTTTTCCTTTCCAAATACCATTATCTCATCTCCTATCTTTGTTTCCTCTTCTTCCCATTTTCCTCCCTTCTGCTCTCACCCCAGTTTTCTCTCCCTGTCGTCCTTCCATCATCTATCGTCTATCGGTCGTTCACTTGGTCTCCTCCCCTGCTGTGGTGTCGTGTTGTCGTCTTGGCGGAACATTAAGCCAACTTGTTCTGAACTACGAGTATTGACACGACCTAACTAACACCTGGTCATTCGTCAAGGTGTAATTAGCGTGTGTAAATTACTCACTTAACCAGTCCAAACGTGTGTGTGTGTGTGTGTGTGTGTGTGTGTGTGTGTGTGTTTGTTTGTGTGTATGCTGTTATCTGATGACCAATGAGTGAGGGTGTCAAGTTGTGTAAATAACAAGTCAGAATTTATTAAACACAGACACAGATACAGACACACCATTAACCCTTTGATATAATAATTCAGCCACACACACACACACAGACAACGGAAATGCAATTACTCTTTGAGGTAATATAGTTCAGCTCCAACACACACACATACAAAGTGAATTCAACAAGCCATATATACTCAACCACACACACACACACACACACACACAAACGAAGTGAATACACCAAGGCATTTACTCCCAGGTCAGAGATTATTAACCCGGTGGTGCAGCAGCAGTAGCAGCAGCAGCAGCAGCAGTAAGTAGTAGTAGTAGTAGTAGTAGTAGTAGTAGTAGTAGTAGTAGTAGTAGTAGTAGTGGTAGTAGTAGTAGTAGTAGTAGTTGGAGAAGTTGGAGAAGTTTCAGGAGGCCAGGAAGATAGTGCATTAGCCATGACGTGTACGAGTACCTACCTGGAGGGTGTTCGCTGGTAATGAGAGTATGAAGGTGTAACTCTGAGCCATTAGTCGAGTAGCTCTCTCTCTCTCTCTCTCTACTTTCGCCGCCATCTATATCTCCCTCATCCCCTCTCTCATTCTTTTCCTTCCTTTTCTTCTTTCCACGTTGTCTACTTCCCTTCTTCCCACGCCCTCTCTTTCATTTCCTCTTTCATTCGCGCTCCTTCTTATTCTATGCCCTTATATTTATCATCTTCACAACATTTCTTCCTCTTCTTTCTCCCTCTTTCTCACATCTTCTCTATTATTCATCCTCTTCCTTATCTCCCTTCTTCCTTTATCAGAGTTCTTCTTCTTTAACTCTCTTTATCTCTCATTCTGCCTCTCCCTTACTCCCTCTCTCCCTCCATCACTCCCCAATGCTCACCCTTCCCCCAAGGTCGCTAAACTCCCTCTCTTTCCTCCTCTCCCATTACCCACTTTCTCTTCTCTTCTCTCCCTTTCTCCCTTCACTCTTCTCTTACTTCCCTTTCTTCTCCGGGTTCTATCTATTTCCTACCCTCTCCTCCTTTACTCCCTTTACACACCTGACCAGTGATCACCTCCCAGTAAACCTCTCCTACCTGTACTTGACCACTTACGATAACATCTCTTTCCTCTTCCTCCTCCTCTTGCTCCTCTTCCTCCTCCTCCTCCTCCACCTCCTCCTTCTTCCTCTTCCTCCTCCTCCTTCTTCAGACCCTCCACTACAATAACCCCATCCATCGCCATCACTTGTATACCTCCATCATTCCTCCTTCTCTCTCACACAGTTTTCCCTCCCTCACTACATTACCTCTCTCCTACATCTTCACAATTTACCTCCCTTTAACCCCCCCCCACTCCCTTCCTCCTCCTCTCACCCACTAAGGTCACTGGAGATATTGACGATAGTACTAATAACTTAACCTAACCTAACCCAAATAGCTTCCCCACCTCCCCTAGACTAGCCTACCCCCTCCCAAATACGACCCTCTCCCCCTCCCATACACGTACATCTCCCCTCCTCTCATACATGACCCTCTCCCCCCTCCCATACACGACCCTCTCCCTAACCCATACACATCCTTCTCACCCCCATCCCACTCCCATACACGACTCTCTCCCCTATCCCATACACGACCTTCTCACCCCCATCTACACTCCCATTCCCCCTTCCCCCATAGCTCTCCCCCTCCTCTCCTATCCCTAAGATCAGGAAAGCTCAGCCCCCCCCCCCCCCCCTCTGCCCGGGTCAGCTCTCGTCGTGACCTCATAACAATAGAGAGATTATTGGTGGTCTCAGCACCTGGGTGACGGCCAGGACTGGACCCCTCTGGCCGGGTCGCCTGTCATGGCTGTCTCATATTGCTGTTGTGTTGTCGTCGTGCCACGTCACACCTCCCTCACTCACTCACAAAAGCTGGTATGTGTGTAAGACAGTTTGTCGGTCTCCTGCTTATAGAGTTTAATGTTGTTTAGTCATGGTTTATTTATCTTGTGAATTGCATTATTACAGTAGATGGAGGAACTCAGGAGAAACAAATAAACAAAAGAAACATTAATAATAAGTAATTAACGAATAAATTGTCAGAAAATAATAGAAAATAAATAAAAATATAATAAAAAAATCTAAAAAATCAATATATATACAAAACTGATGAAGATTGTAATTACTAATTTAAATTCGTGGATTACATTTTGTCCACTTAATTACTTTATCTCAAATTAAAGGTTATTTATAATGTTACTAATGTCCACTTCAGCATTAAACTTTAGAGAGTGAAGCAATTCAAAAATCTATGACTGGTGTGTGTGTGTGTGTGTGTGTGTGTGTGTGTGTGTGTGTCTACAGGCCCCGAAATTAAACATGTACAAAATTCCTAAGTTGTTATACCACAGCCACACCCAGAACGTCTTCTTTACACACGGACCCACAAAACTTACACAACCGGATTCGTTCCAGCTGTGAACTCCTGATAAGACTCCTTAACTCCTGGTGACTCGTCAAATGAACTCCCGGCATACTGGGCCCTAACTTAACCGAACCAAACCTAACCGAACCGAACCTAACCTAATCCTAACCAAACCTAACCTAACCTGATCATTGAGGGAGTTGGGTTTGCTAGGTCGTGTAGGCTGTGTGATATCGAACAACAAACACGTAGACAAGGATGTGAGCCAGTCCAAAGGGGCCCCAAGCCTAATGGACCAATTTTAATGGTTAATTGAGTTTAGATTAGGTTAAGTTAGGTTAGGGCCCAGGAGAAGTGAAGCCAATTAGAACATGGACCCATCTCACGCCCCCTCTTCAGTGACTCAACCTCCCTACAGACGATAGCTCAAGGCTCACTGATAGGCATGGAGATCTTACAGGAAATCATCTAATCACACAGTATTATTGTTATTATTATTATTATTATTATTATTATTATTATTATTATTATTATTATTATTGTTGTTGTTATTATTATTATTATTATTATCTTTTGCCTTTTATTAATATTATGTCTCCTTGCTGTAGTGGTTGGTGACCCCGAGTCACCCAGTTGTGACCTCCGTCACCACTGTCGTTCACAAGTCTTGAGTTACGTGACCTGAGACCTTAGGAGGCGGGACAACGAAAGAAAATTTGTGAGACAGTGTGTGTGTGTGTGTGTTATACTGTGTTCTTCATACATCAGTAGATGTGTATTGTGAAAACTTCTACATATTGTTTACGATTTAAAGTGCATGAGTGCTTTTAAGTTTGTCTATAAGTACACACACACACACACACACACACACACACACACACACACACACACACACACACTTGTACTGAGAGAGGAAAACATTATATACGGTATATATGATTACTCTAAAAATGACACATATCAAGGCTTGTATATTCTTCACCTACTCACCCCCATAAATCAGAGCGCCAGTAAGCAATCCCACCAACACCATCATGAATCACTGCCCGTCGCTTATCTCCTGATTCACAGAAGCATAAATTATACAGTTCAAGTTGTTTACATGATTTACACTCGACGTCAGTGAGAGTTTACAGAGCTATACGCGGTGGTCCTCTTATGGGTGTCCTGCCAGCAGACCCCCAAACAGACTCAAGCTGGACCACACACACACACACACACACACACACACACACACACACACACACACTATAAAAGAGAGAGAGAGAGAGATAAAGAGAGAGAGAGAGAGAGAGTGTAGAACTAGGAGGCACTAAAGTATTTAGTGTTATCATGTATACATCAGGTGGTGGTCCTTGTGTGGTCAGTGTGTTGTTTTCCCTCCCCGACACAGTGATGGACGCTCGCCTTATTTACCTAATCCTCTGGCCCAACATTTTACCATTTTCTCTTCTTTTTTTTAGCTTCTATTTCACAATATGGTTAGGTTAGGTTTGGTTCCAGGAATAAAACATAGATTATTGTGAGTCTTATGTGTGTGTGTGTGTTAGTCTTTTATGTTAGTTGTGGTTATTAAGAGACTACCTACTTATACTGTATATGGAGGTAAATAATACGTACTTGATAAGGACATAATAAGGATCATTTACGTACTTGATAAGGACACAAGTGATAAGAATACTGAGTCGTGTTCGTGTTATGCTTCTCCAGTACAGAGTGATAAAGAGGGGGAGGGTGGGGTGTAGGGGGAGGTAGGAGGGTGGGGTGTAGGGGGAAGTAGGAGGGTGGGATGTAGGGGGAGGTAGGAGGGTGGGGTGTAGGGGGAGGTAGGAGGGTGGGGTGTAGGGGGAGGTAGGAGGGTGGGGTGTAGGGGGAGGTAGGAGGGTGGGGTGTAGGGGGAGGTAGGAGGGTGGGGTGTAGGGGGAGGTAGGAGGGTGGGTGTAGAGGGAGGTAGGAGGGTGGGGTGTAGGGGGAGGTAGGAGGGTGGGGTAGGAGGGTGGGGTGTAGGGGATGGTAGGAGGGTGGGGTGTAGGGGGAGGTATGAGGGTGGGGTGTAGGGGGAGGTAGGAGGGTGGGGTGTAGGGGGAGGTAGGAGGGTGGGGTGTAGGGGGAGGTAGGAGAGGTAGGAATACATCATTCACCCTCACCCATCCCTCTCCTTCTCTCAGTCGCGTCAATATTTCTCTTGTTGTTTCTTAATGTGAACGAAAACTAAGCATATCTAGATCAATATTTTGTGTATATCTTAATAACATGAATTTCCATACGAGTTATTTAGTTTGAGAAACATCGTCTTTACCTTTATTCGTTGGTTATTGTCTTTGATATGCAAATTAGGGCAAGGATGTTGTATTTTCAGCGGGTTTTTTTTTTTTTTTTTTATAAATTCGCTTATTTTATTCTTTCCTTTCTGAGTCTCTTCATCTTTCTTTTTTTTCATTTGTTTTTGTATTTTCTTCCTTCCCTTATTCTCTTATTTAGTTATCTTCATATTCCACCCCTTCACCTCCAACCAACATGTTATCATTGCACTGAAGTAAACATTTGTAAACTGTTCCTTCACCATAACCCGCATCACTCACGGGTAACTAGACAGAATATGAGCGAGGAACTTTGAATATATGTACCCAGTAACACCCGGGTCCTGCTCTAGTGTGTGTGTGTGTGTGTGTGTGTGTGCGTCATCAAAACATAAATACATGTCTACTCCATCACACAGACAGTTTCATTATGTGTGGGAGACGGAGATGTACATGTGTGTGTATATTAGTCACCATGCTTGTGTTTTCATTTGCTTATCAAAACTGGTGGGTCGCTGTATACGAGTACGCCTCCACACAGGTGCTTACTAAGTGGGTGTAGGACAGTCGGTAACGCCATATAGAGCAAGTATTTACCTAACGTTCTAAAAATGCGGTGGGTGTTCGTCCCATTCTGTATTTTCAATGTTCTTTTGTGGTGTGTGTAAAATCGATAAATTGATAAGTAGGTGTATCAATCGTTAAACAGTTGTAGGTGAGATTAGTAGGTAATTTGCTTACATCCTACACTGGTGTTTTGTTCGCTGTATGGTAAGTGATAATAGGTTGTGCGCGTCGCCACACATATTAGGTGCGTGGAAATTAGTAGGGGAGAGTTTACGGAGCTTTACGAGTGTTGTATTAGGTACGATAAGGAATAACAGGCAATTCGTTGTTTTTCATGATACATATATACATGCTTACCTGCGTATAGTCATGCATAGACAGGCTTTGTGTACGTATAGCTTTTGTATGTCTTTATAATACTGTATACATACGTATTTCATGTGGGTCTGAATGTCGGTATACAATTATGTACAGTAACTTTGAATAATCTATACATTATATACATATGTGTTTTAAAGCATGTACATGTATAAAATAGTATGTGTTTTATGTATATTTCTTGCTTGTTTATGTATGGACGGACTTACATAGGACTTTGCAAGGCCTTACTTTATACCATATCCACGAGTACTGGAAAAATACTAACAATTAACATGGAAGAAAACACCGAGGCTGTTCAACACAATATACTTAAAGACAGACTGCCTCCTGCCTCTACTGCCTCCTGCCTGTACTGACTCCTGCCTCTACTGCCTCCTGCCTCTACTGCCTCCTGCCTGTACTGACTCCTGCCTCCTGCCTGTACTGCCTCCTGCCTGTACTGACTCCTGCCTCTACTGCCTCCTGCCTGTACTGCCTCCTGCCTGTACTGACTCCTGCCTCCTGCCTGTACTGCCTCCTACCTGTACAAGTGGCATCATGTCTGTATACACTCAGCCATACAAGTGAATTTTCATACTTAGATACAACCATTCACGAGTACATGTGTGGATCTCTGGCATATATACAGTGGCGTTATTATACATGAACGCTAAATTATATCCAAATATCTTCAACAACCTGCCAGCTGCTCTTTATCTATTTTTTAGAGATAATTAATTACAGTGAATAGTGATAGAAGCAGCAGCAGCAAGTCCAAATTTGTTGTAGAATTTAAAGATTCCCTCGTTAGTGCGATATATATAGAGAGGGGGTCTAACACTATCCAATTATGGCCTCGCAATTTTTATGATGTATCAGTAATATAAAAAAAAAATCTGATAATTTTGTATTTATTTTTTTTTAGAAAATACGCCACAAAACATTATTAATATCATCTGTATATTTCATACCATAACAAACATACATGGACATACATTCACAGTGACTTTCGATGCATTTAACACCTCGCTCGTAGAATTTGGTTATTATCTTTACGTGTTTCTCTGGGCGACACACATTTGCTTGTATCGTAATTCATGACCTGTAACGAGGTAATACATAAGGGTTGTTAGGCCCTCTTCCCTAGGACAATAAATATACTCTGGGTAGCCCGCCAATGTATAATAATATTCCTGAATTTAATACATATCTAAATTGCTATTTTTTTTTTGCTATCCCTGTTGATCTATATTGAGTAAACAGTTCTTGGTGTTGTAGCTCATGTTCCTTCCTTGTCTCCTCCTATACTACGCTTTGTATTCTAACTTTTCTACTTCTCCTTGTCTTCCCTCCCTTATCCTGAATTTACCTCTGTTCCTCTTTCATTCTCTCTTTTCTCTCTTCGAACCTTTCTCTTCCCTTTCATTATCTATCTTCTTCCTCTCTTTCTCTCTCTCTCTCTTCCTCTTCGAATCTCTTCCCTTCCCCTCCACATCCCTTCTTTCCCCTCTAAATTCCTCTCTTTCCCTATACCTTTCCTCCTTACTCTTCATTTGTCTTCCTTCCCATCATTCATTCCCTTATAATGTTCTCTTCCCTTCTTCTCCACATCCTCCCCCCCTCTCCAATTTCCTTTCTTATCCTCCACTCTCCTCCCTTTCCATCACCTCTTCCCTACTCCCTCCCTATCCCCCCCCCCCCCCCCAAGCACGAGCTGGAGTCGGGGGAAGGAAGTTGTCACCACATGTTGTCCCTCCCCACCCACCCAGCCAAACGGAAGGAAGGAAGGAAGGAAGGAAGGAAGGAAGGTAACCCACTGACCATCACACACTTGCCTTCTCTGGTCCGGTAAGACACAACTTAGAAATAAGGTGATAAGTCATATATCAAGTTTCATCTCATTTAAATGGTGTTTGGACCCACATGTTTCATGGCGTTTTCCTACAGAATTTCAGAAATTAAGTGAGATCTCAATTCCTGTTTCTTTTCCAGGTCCCCATTCATATCTTAAGGCATTACATCAAATAAAGCAACAATTTATCCATTACCCAACAATTCCCTCGTGGTTTTGACTAATAAAGATATACTAAGACTGTCCATATACACAAATAAGTAATATATATTAATCTCAATACTTATCTAGTTCTTATTTAATAGAGGACTTGGAATAAAAACCGTCGTAAAAATGAAGGAGTTATTGGTGGGTGTTCATTTATATTGACAGATTTAGACACAACACTAGACGATGATAGCTCGAAACAGCCCCCACCAACAACTGAAGACGTGATTGGAACATTATTAAAACCAGTGTTGACTTAGCAGGAGTGAGGGGAGGGGGTGTTAAAGGTTATGTGGTGTGACGAGAGGACCAGGAGTAGGAACAGGAGGAAGAGAAAGGAGGAGGAGGAGCAAGAGAAGGAGGGGGAGGAGGAGAAAGAGGAAGAGGTGTTCAAGAGAGTCTGAAGTGAACCAATCAGTGAGAGGAGATCCAGGAGAAGACATACAGAGAGAAGATAAGGTAGATGGACGTGGTTGAGTGAGACATATGAGACACTAATGACGGTAAAGGGTGTTGAAGACAGACGGGGATATATCGGAGACGGAACCATCAACCCGACTCCAGATGAAAGGGAATAAGGAACAAAATAAGAAGGAAAGTAACAAAAAAAATAAATAAATCACCAAATACGTATTAGCGGATGTTCGTAAGTCAGCCGTACGTAACACAGGGTCTATATTTTTTCTCGCCGTACCCACAAATACTAACCTTAATACCATCTGACAACACTAAGAGACATAAATGCATTTTTTTTTTTGGGGGGGGGGGGGTGATTTTATAAGGATCTATGTTCCCAATGGCACTATTATTATTGTATATTTTGACTAGTTTATGTGGATTATTTTACCCACTGTCCTGCCTTAGGGATCAAACCCTCTTGGCGCCTGAACTTATATTTCTCTAATGCTTCCCTGAATTTCATAAGACTTAAATTATCTTGTTTGGATATTTTTTTGTTTAAATATTTAATGAAAATCTTTAAGCTGTTCATAGCCTTCTAATGATCTCACATGAAGACTAGAGAACAGAGAACACATTATATTTGGGAATAACAATTACTGAAATAGAGCCAAAGAGGTAAGTTCACCTTAGGATAAAAGTTGTCAGTTATGAATTATAAATTTAAGGAAAATATAATCTTTACTGTCTAGAGTCGTTCAAAAATAGTTAAGTGCACAAGTTAACAAAGGAAATAATCTGTGTTTTAGTTTCTCTGGATAAAATTGCTGATTCTGACCCTTAAATTAAACACACACACACACACACACACACACACACACACACTGGACGTTCGAGTAAACAACGTAACCCAAAGCTCTCAGTCAATCGGTGACAGGAAAAAAAAAAATATTCATCAGCACAAAATCTCAGGTTATAAGGTTTGTTTACGAGGCGGGACAACCCTCGTGTTTATTTACGCGGGCGAGACATATGCCCTTGTAGAGTGCGACCCCCCACGAGCCCCCAGCTGCCCACCATCTTTCACCCCACCTGTCAAAACCATCAAAATATACACTTCAATTATTACAAAAACACTTGGCATTTTAAACCTTACGGCACGAGGCTAAAAGAACCATTATTAATTCAACGCTATCTACACCTTTGAATCTGGTATTTTAGACCTTACACAAAGAATATATAAAGGCAAAAATACAGTTACCAGGACAATTGAAGTTGTATAGCTTAATTTAGAAAAGGCTTTACACGACAATGAACTTTATTTAGGGGCGTTATAGAGGCGAGAATGTGAAGGGAAGGTGTTTGGTTGGGCGCCGTAAACGCATGCAAATACAGAGCATGGGGATTAGGGGCGGGGAGACTCTTACAAATTTATGATGTATTTGTGTCATGATCCAGGCCTGCTAGGGTGGTGTGGTTCAGAGGTTATGCATGGCGATCATCTTGCTGGCTTTACTGTGCTGGCTATAGAGGCCATGAAGTCGGCAAGGGAGGTCTGGGGCCGGAAGGGGAGGTTATGAGGTCGGGAAGGGAGGACATGAGGTTGGAAAGGAAGGCCATGAGGTCGGGAAGGAAGGTTATGAGGTTAGAGGGTCGGGAAGGGAGGCCATGAGGTCAGGAAGAGAGATCATTTGTTCAGGAAGGGAGGCCATGAGGTCAGGAAGGGAGGCCATGAAGTCAAGAAGAGAGGCCTTGAGGTCGGGATGGAAAACCATTAGCTGGAACATCTGTATCTGTATGCTTTTGGGTGTATGAAGGAGAGAGAGAGAGAGAGAGAGAGAGAGAGAGAGAGAGAGAGAGAGAGAGAGAGAGAGAGAGAGAGAGAGAGAGAGAGAGAGAGAGAGTAAATCAAAATGAAAAAAAAATTCCACTTTCACGAGGGATCCAACACAATGGACAAAACAAATTAACTGTTAATGTTGTAAAAAATGTATCAGTTTCTTAACACACCCACAGCAACACAACACACACTCAGTCACACAATAACACACTCAGCAACACATTAACACACATTCAGCAACACATTAACACACACTCAGCAACACAACACACACTCAGCAACACATTATTATAACCAAAATGAGAGAACCAGGCGCAGGAAATCTCACTGTTATAAATTTAGACAAAGAATAACGCAATGACAAGAATACATCTATCTATCTATCTATCTATCTATCTATCGTCTATCTATCTATCTATCCAGTGATAATCCTGCGCGCGTGGCCGTGTTGGTGTGTGTGGTGGAGTGTGTTCGTGTAAGGGGAAACCACAAGCAATAAAAACGTGATTTATCCAAATCCCCAGAGTCCACAACCCGCCCCACCCCTGCCCTACCCACGCCCACCCCACCCCACCCACGCCCCTGGCCACGTTGACAAGGATGACACAGATGAATCGATAAAAAGTAGCGGTTTGAGTTGCCTGTCACCGGGGCGTGCCAACCATGGGGGGGGGGGGGGGGGGAGGCAGGAAGTGTGGGGGCTTGTTGTGGGTGTGAGGTGGTGAGGGTTGTGGTGAGGGGTCGGTAAGAGAAGTTGAGGAGGAGCGAGGTGGGCAGGATGTGTGGGTGTTAGGTTAGGTTAGGTTAGGTTAGGTTAGGTTAAGTTAGATTACATTAAATTAACTTAGATTAAGTTAAGTTAGATTAAATTAGGATAGATTAAGTTAGGGTAGAAAATAATGTCTTTATGCTCATTAAGTCATTAGTCAGCTGCGGTAAATATACAAGACGGACGATATATTGCTGCCGAAAACGTCGTCTTGGGCAACGATAATGGTAATGAGGAGATTATAGTGTCGAGTGAACGTTGGTGTGTGTGTGTGTGTGTGTGTGTGTGTGTGTGTGTAGAAATAATGAATGTACATCCCTCACCTATCCCATCCTTCTTCCCCCTCTCTCTCTCTCACCATTCATCTCTAATTACACTCCCCGTTTATCAATCTTTCGTTTCCCATTCTACCAGTAACATCATTACCATCCGGCTAAATCCTGTTCGACTCCCTGTCCGAAAATCCTGTCACTTCCACAAACCCTCTTATCTCCGTCTTGCATATTCCCTCTATCCTATTTGCTCCACATGTCGTTCATAAACACATCGCCAATTTGCTTCCAACTTGATTATTTTTTCCATTGGCATTTAGAGTCCAAGCTTTAAACCCTTATAATATTGTTGGTTTATATATTTACTCTATTTATGTATTCTTGTTTTAGTCTTGTTTTACACAGTTCTGTCTCTTTATAATAATAATAATAATAATAATAATAATAATAAATTTCCACGTATTTGGTTTATGCATCAACAAGCCTCAAATTAGTGCATCAGCCAATGTTAAGGAATTATGAACTTTTTAATAGTAGCTGGAGAGGATAACTTAACAGAAAAAAATATATAATTCAGCCAGTGTGTGTGTGTGTGTGTGTGTGTGTGTGTGTGTGTGTAAGACGACCGCATCTCCCCCCAAAAAATTCCATACACCCTCGCTCATGAACAACAACAAGTGGTCACGTTCTGTTAATCCCAGAGGGTCGCTATTGTCCATCCCCGCCGCTACTGTGTATAGGAAGGAAGGGAGGGAAGGAGGGAGAGAGGGAGTCTGGGGATCGGGGAGAGGAAGAGAGGCGGAGGAGTATGGAAAGGCAGAAAGGGAAGGGGAGAGGGAGGTAGGAGTCAAGAGAAGGGAGACTTTATTAAATCCGAGGAAGGAGGAGGAGGTAAGGTCAATGATAAAGGGGTATAGGTAAGTAAACAAACCAAGAATAAATTAATCTAATGAAAAAAATCAAATAAAACTCCGCTCTTGACCCTATATATTACAAGCTTTCCCTGATGCGGTTTTGCGTGGCTCACCTCTCCTCTTTTTCCTAATTCTACTGTAGGCTGGGTGGCTTTGAATGAGAGGCGTGGAATCTGGCCTCTTCCTGCCACTCAGCCGTGTATTGTGCCGGGTTAAGAAGCCGTGTTGTAAGAACCAGTCAGTAGTCAGACGGCACACACACACACACTTATGTTTTCCCTTCAAGCTAGCACGTTCCTCGAGGCAGGGAATGGTAGTTTGTGTTGATGAGTAGTTGCCTCATGTCAAGGGTTTATATTCTATCATTTTTTACTCTTGACGTTTTTTATTTTTTCGGTATTTCTTTGTATTTGTTCCCTCTCTTTCTTCCATCCGTTTATTTTTATTATTTTCTCTCACTAACTCTTCTTCTCCTTTCTAAATTCCTTCTCCCCTCTCCCGTCCTGGTAGGTGAGGTGTATAAGACTCCCAGAGCATCAGAGAGGCATAACGAGGGTGTGAGCCTCTGTCAGGATAATAAATCTGCTGGCCACTTTCACGAGAAACTATTTATAGCGGCAGCAGTAACAGTTCTATTATTAGATTTAAAAGCCCAAGCTATTCTGTAAAGACTCTCGGCTGACAGTTCTTTTGAGAGACACAGCTTAAAGTAGCGGAGAATTTTAGTCATTTTAGCGACCCCCAATTTGGACCATTTTACTCCAAGATTGAGGAGGGAGAAAGAGATCTTACTGACGTGTTTCTTAAGGGTGATAATCGTCGGTCGCTGGACGTGGAGCTCTTCGCGAGGGGTAAATGTAATTTTATGAAATGATGGGAACATTTGTCCACATTATCGCCAGAAATGTTCAATGTACAGCACTTTACAAGATTTGCAACCATGCGAGCCAGAAGCGCGTTGAGAGCCGCCCGCTGACTGCTGAACAATTTATTTGTCTGGCCTAATGGTCCTAACCTTTTTTTGTGCGAGTGAGTGAGTGAGTGAACAGTACGTCCCTCACCTTAGTCTACGCCTCCTGAACGCTGGAGCTTAAACACAATACCATCGATTAAGCTTTAATATTTGAGGTTCTGGCAAGAGAAAAAAATACATTTTCGTGGGATTTTACCGAAGAGAGAAGATATAAAGTTCATAATTTTGACTGCGGCGGCCCTGCGAGTGACAAAAAGTGCCCCTGGCAATGGGCTGAAGACTCTTGAAGATATTATGTTGCCCAAATCCTCCACTCCCAGAACCCCACGATGACCCTCGGCAGGCGAACAAAAATTCCTGAAGCGGAATGATTCTCCTGTATACGAAGTGGGCGAGATAGAAGGTGTTTTTCCTCCAATTTAATTCACATCTCGAACTTTACCCAAAAAAACTAAACTACAAAAAAAAATAAATTCATATCACAAAGAATATCACCTGAATCGTGTACAGTAACGAGTGTAAACAGATAGAGAGAGAGTGTATATATGTATGTGTGTGTGTATTTTCCATTTCTCTCTCCAATACTCCACTTCGTACAATAATTCAACAGTTGAAGTGCAAAAACAGGAGAAATCAACAGAGGGAGGAGACCTGGGTGGAGGGGAGACTTCTCTAGCTGGCACACAGGCGGCCTCCATGAGCACCCTTCACCAGCTGATGTGTTTATTCTACTCGTCTGTATGGAGAGGAGAGGAGGAGGAGGAGGAGGAGGAGGAGGAGGAGGAGAGGAGAGGAAGAGGAGGAGGAAGAGGAGGAGGAGGCGAGAGGGTGTGGAGGTTGGGATGATGATGAGGAGGGGAGGGGAAGTGGAGGTGTTTGTGTGTGGTTTGTGAGGAGTTTGGAAGGAGGAGGAGGAGGAGGAAGAGGACTGTGTGAGGGTGTGGGACTGTGTGAGGGTGTGGGACTGTGTGGAGGTGTAGGACTATGTGAGGGTGTGGTACTGTGTGAGGGTGTGGGACTGTGTGAGGGTGTGGTACTGTGTGGAGGTGTAGGACTGTGTGAGGGTGTAGGACTGTGTGAGGGTGTGGTACTGTGTGGAGGTGTAGGACTGTGTGAGGGTGTAGGACTGTGTGGGACTGTGTGGAGGAATAGGGCTGTCTGTATGTAAGGTCTGGGGTATTAGAGGGGAAATTTAATGAGGGGTGGAAGGGAGTGTATAAAGACTAGGGAGTTATGAGGGGCGTGGGTGCTCAGCGTGGGACGAAGGGCAGTGTGTGTGTGTGTGTGTGTGTGTGTGTGTGTGTGTGTGTGTGTACATTTGCAATATAATAAAAAATAAAAATAAAAACATAATTCTTCCCATCTCGTATATACATCCCCACACTCTTCCCTTCCTCAGACATGACAGGAAAACGTTGTTACTCTTCTTACTCTCCTTCTTTCTCTCTCTTGTTCTTTTCTCACTTCTCAAACAAAGTACAACGTAGTGCCATTCCTTCATTAATGGTCCGATTATCTTGAGATATTGCACACATATATCTTAGTCCCCCATAAACCTAATCCCATTTTCTTTTTGTGTGTGTACCTTTAATACCGATATTTTCAAGACAATTTTCTTCTCTCATTTTTTGCCTTTTTTTCTCCAACAAACCACAACTCATAAACGGCAAAAATATATTGGCAAACGAATTTTTACGATCACTTTTATTGGATCGATGTGTAGGTTAAAAAATGATATATTCTAGTGACCCTATTACTGAAAGGTCAAAGTTCAAGGGTTGTGATCCTATATAGGGAGAGACTCTTCAGACAACCTGTTACTTAATATTCAAAACCACCTGTTACCTGATGGGTGTTTCTGAGTAGCTGTGACACTGTAAAGTATTAGTTTAAAACGCATAATTAATGCACCCCCTTGTGAATTACTCAGTCCACTCGAGTTATCATGACAAACACACACAGAAGTTAAAGCAGGGAAAGTGAACTTGATAAACCCACATAATGCGCGATATAACCCAAACTAATTTCATCCACACTGATTGTCACTTAACAGATTTACAGAATGATGAAGTAATGCACCTGATTGGCAACTCCCTGAAGAGTCCTACCAGCTCCCTACAATCAACCGGAAACAAGCGCAATTAGAGTGACTTTTCCTCGACAGTTGTGATCCTGAAGCCTTATTTCGGTACACAAGAAAGCAGCTTAACCGGTACTGCACTCGACCGGTTTCACTCCCCAAAGTCTAGTTAGGTACCCAATCAGAACTACAGGGTGAATTCGATGTACCGTGGGTGCGAACGAGTGACCCTTAGGACAGGAAGCGAGCGTTGTATCCACATGGCCGCCGTATCCAGATGTATGAATGAGAATTAAGTTGTATACTGAGCTGTTCAGTCTTACTCGGGATCAAGGACTAGGATCATTATGGTGAAAAAAGTCTTCCTGCTTATTCCTCTTTACCTTCCCTCTTAACTCCTATTCTTCATTCCTATTTCATTCTAGATCTTCATTCTTCTTCCTTCGCTATTGTTCTTCATACTTCTTTCATCGCTTATGCACTTCATTCTTTTTCTATCACTCATTCTCTTCATTTTTTCCCCTCGCTCCTTCTTTCCATTCTTTCTTTTTTTCATTACTCTTCCTTGGCCCTTACCAATCTTATTCACTCATCCCCCTACACTAATCACGGGTATGATTGTGTAAAGAAAATAATACAAAAATAAATAAATCGGCAAGAAAATCCAACCAAGAAGGAAATTAAAAAAAATGTTTCGAAATCTGTCAATGGATTTTTCTCTTTTATAGTATTTCAGTGTTAATGAACAGTAAAATTCCTGTCTAAGAATTAAATTTCACGAATTATATAAAAGATGTGAAATTATAAGCTCATCAACTTAAATCTCCATCTCTGTGGCCCTGAGGAATTAATTCAGTAAGATTACAGATTTTATTATATATTTTCTGAGATTTTTTTTTCCTTTCAGTCCAAAAAAGTTTAATTATTTTTTTTATTCACTGAGAATTTATTTCGGTCAAAAAATAAGAATGAAAAATAAGCAAAATAAAGTAAGAATGAGAAAAACAAAATAAAGTAAGAATGAGAAAGAAACAGAATAAAGTAAGAATAAAAGAGAAGTAATAAAATAAAGTAAGAATGAGAGAAACAGAATAAAATAAGACTGAAAGATAAGCAAAATACAGAAAGAATGATAGAATGGCAGAATACAATAACAATACAACAAGACAACTGTGCCAAATGTTATTCACCAACTTACTGTATGACTCACAGAGGCTCTTCACACCGCTCGTGGGATGCTAATGAACTGCAGACACACTTAAAGACACCTCTGAGTTGTGTCAAGGAGATGAACACTTGACCTTTCTACTGGTCCGGGCCTTCTTGTTGACACACGTCGGTCGTAAGGGTACAATAGGTCGAGCAGAGAACACACTTTACAAACGCACTTATAATATTCTTTTTAGACTCCTACAGTGTGAAATGGTGTGTTTTTATGATGTATATTTACTGTTTACATCTACAAAATGTGCCACAATAATGTACACTGTTCTTACGTAAGATTTATGCAATTGCAACAGTTTTCAAATCCCTGTATGGAGTACGTGCGCTTTCTGGCTGTACTCGAACCAACGTTGTTTGCTTCCATTAATAAAATGAATGTATTACCGACGCCAATATGCAAGCAGAGGCACAATTATGGTAATATCCATATATTTCTTTACGGAATCAGGCGATCAAGGGACGCTGTTGCTGTGCGTCAGAATGGCTTTTATGGGTAATGAAACATAACGGTGCGTGTGAAGGGCGGCGGTGACTTAGCCTTGAAAACACATGTGTTGCCGCACTTATAATGATTATTACCAAGTTACATCACCAGCCACGCTCATAAAGATGTTGGAGAGGTTTATAGTAGATGACATATGTATTCGTATATAATTTTCATGACGTTATGATGTGGGTGTCTGAAACAATACTGTTGATCATGTGACTGTAGCTGTCAAACATTGTCATATATGAATGGTAGTTGATTGTTGAGTTCTGTTGTTTTACTTAATGTTCAATATATCTCTGTGACTAATGCACCAATTACACAACACACAATGATGCCCTTTCTAAATAATTCAATAATATGAATTTATGTGTATGTGTGTGTGTGTGTGTGTGTGTGTGTGTACGTGCGTTTGAATCCGTGTGCTCACATACTGTACATATATATGTATGTAATCTATCCGTACATGATGCAAATGAAGTATCGTCCGGGCCATAATTTAACCCACTATTTGCTCTATGTAATATATATCCCGTCGTTACCAGGTCCTGGGAGAGCAATACGCCAGGAACATATAATTCTGAGTAATATCTGTCACAAGACCCCACAGTTAACTCTGTCGCTACACATCTGCCTCAAGCTGCTAACATTGTTATTAAGGCTGAGGTATTGACGCTCTTATCCTCTTTCAACAACAATATATATAATCAACCTTCCACACGTCACGTTTACATATGGATTTCCCTGAGTTATCGACTTAATCTCAATGCATTTTAGGTAATATAAGCTCCCTCATCTTCCTACAAACTTAAAAAGAAACACAATTTGATAACCAAAGGGATTATACTGCTCCAGATATTTAATGAGGAGACTGTAAATGACACGAAATATGTCGCACAAATCCTATCCGTCCGTGGTGGAGTGGGAGGGCGAAAACGACCTCAGGGGAAGATGGTCAGAGAGACGAGATTAGCGGAGACATCGTCAGCCCCCGGTCATTTGTCGGGAGGGTAGCAGCTTGAAATTAATTGCCCGCATAAACCCCTGGGCCCAGCCACTCAGCTGATACTGGTGCTGGTCCCCTTATTTGGGGGAACAAGAGGCTCAGCTGTGTACTGTACAGGAGGTGATACAATATACAAACCTCTTAATAATAATAATAATACTAATAATAATAATGATAATAATAATAATAATAATAATAATAAGAGAGCGGTTTATACACACACATTTCTCAGAACTATAAAGAAAAGACAGTAAACACCAGCTATGCACAATGTTTCTTAATCGTAAACACAACCATTGAAAGACACTGTTTACGTCTGACTGTAGAAATAGAGTTATTTATCTTGTAATTATTGACGGACCGGTGTAATTACCAACCTTGCTGCGCGCTTCAGGACCTTATAGTTAATGAAGCGAAGTAACGCATATAGTACGTCTCTCAATTGACTATAGACTCCCAGCAAGAACAAGATTGACTAATATAGACACCAATTATCATCATATTAGTAATTACTTTAATCAACAATAAGAAAAATCAGAGATAATACCAAATGTAAAATTAACTAAAAGAGTATAAGAATTTAATAGCGAATTCCAGTAAGTCAGTGAATAATCTTCCTTCATTTGTATAGACGAAGTAAAACTGAAGTAATGAATAACTAGACACACAGTTTCATGCTTATTGGAGTGTTATATAGGCGATACACAACGGGATATAATTAACGGGTGAAATCAATATTGTCGTTTAGATAAAAAAATATATATATGAGTCAGTGGGTGTACCTGTGTGTCAGTGGGTGTACCTGTGTGTGTCAGTGGGTGTACCTGTGTGTCAGTGGGTGTACTTGTGTGTCAGTGGGTGTACCTGTGTGTCAGTGGGTGTACTTGTGTGTCAGTGGGTGTACCTGTGTGTCAGTGGGTGTACCTGTGTTGCACGTGTGGGAGGGGCGGCGGCAGCGCCTTTCCGACGCTGGTGCTTGTCTGCCTCGGTAGGCAGTCGGGCTAACTGGAAAGTATTGACACCTTCTCGTGTGGTGTTCCTGATAAAGCGTTGATAACAGCATGATGTTACCAAATACATGGTTATTCCACCGAACAATTCCAAGTCAATAACATAACATTTGCCATGCCTGACAGCTCCTCTCTCAGCTGTGTGAAAAACTCCGCTTGACTAAATCACATTATGACGAGTAACAAAAATTATAATGATGAATAAGTAAGCAGTTCCGACAATTTAGCGCAAGAGATAATTCTCCTGTTTGAAAACTGTCTTTCTACAACGTTAAAATAAAAGAACAATTCTCAGTAGCTGGTGTACCTTGATCAGGGTTTCCACACAAATCAGAATTTAATTTTCTATGGCTTTTCCATGACCAGCTCATTTAAAAGGCGTATATGTGAACTCGCTATTGCAGCCCAAACTGTCACGTCTAAATTAAAGTTTATAGTCACGGTAATACTCTTTAGTTTTCTCTCCCTTACAATCGCTCCAGTATGAGGACGTTTATAACACTTGGAGATACAACCGAACACAATGCCCCTTACCTGTAATTACATATTGTATACCTGTGTCCAATATGGGATACAGGTAGACTTTTTTTTAGATATTGTACTGTACAAAGAAATAAATATTACGACCTTCTAGTGAAATAATTCCTTTAAAAAATGCATTAAAAACTTCCCTTGGATGTTAATGATATAAAAAAAATAAAACATACAATATTTACACCACGGTCAGATATATTGGTAACACTGTTCTACTTAATAAAATCTTGGCAACAGTTTTTATCTTGATGTTTTGAGGGACTGTGAATATATATGAGACTTAAGGTGAACAAATGAAGGTATTGACGAGTTTAACTGTTCATACTCAAGTTATTAAGTGAACACATACCTCAACCATCCGTCATGTAAACATTAAGCAATAAATAGTTTACCTTGTATGTGTGTTAGGCGGAGATGGTAATATTCTCAGTGCATCACCAATTCTTCACTTTGTCTTCCACCATTAAACTTTTTTACTGTTTTTCTTCACTTTGTCTTCCACCATTACACTGTTTTACTATGTCTTCACTTTGTCTTCCACCATCACACTTTTTTACTATGTCTTCACTTTGTCTTCCACCATCACACTTTTTTACTATGTCTTCACTTTGTCTTCTTTGCATCTTGAGGTGAAGTGACATAAAAATACTACTCATCTGTGCTGACTACAACACAACACAGACACTAGGATCTACCCTGTAAACATGTGTGTTAGTAGAACTGTTCCCTAAAGCTGAACATTTAACAAGCCTCGGTGTGTCTCACTACCTGAAGTTGGCACCGTTATAAGTTTCCAGCAATGGCGGGGCAGGTGTTAGTACACTACAGTATGGCAGGCAGAGAACATCTAGTATCCTCCCCTGACACACCAAGGCTCACGGGTCAACAAATCGCAAATATGTGGTTTATGGACCTGCAATGACATATACATATAAATTCAAATTTAATAAGTGTCAATCTAAACACTTAATTACTTTTAATTTTGGATGTGCAACTGCAACACCCTGCAAGGTTACGTTAATCAGTGAAACTTCTAAACCGGTAAACTTGCACTTAACTTAACCCTTCCTCGGTGCCTCGTGGATATTTTTGCTGCTTGTTGAGTCTTGACTGGTAATGGCATCTCATCCTGTAAAACAAAACAATATTAGATACAGTTTTATCTGTGTTCCTTAAAGGGCTGTTTTACGAATCAAATATATGTACTGTACCTTAGACATTCCATGTGATTCACTTGGTATAAACTTAAGTGCTAAACTGATTTTCCTGTCAAAGTTTCAATTCCTTCTAATGCCAGTAAATGAAAAGTAGTTTTATTCTTATTTTGAATGGGAATGTAAAACTAGACGTACAATTTTGAGAGAAATAGATAGATAAACAAGAGATAAACAAGAGAAAGAGAAATACAGACATAGTCAAAAGTTAAGGGATACAGACAAAAGAAAATCCAGAAAAGATCGCACACACACACGTACTCACACACACACACACACACACACACACACACACGTACTCACACACACACACACACACACACACGTACTCACGCATAACACCAACGACTAATATCGATTTTCCAAGGCAGACAGACAGAACAGCAACAGTACTTTTCTTCGGTGTGACTAAATTACAATAAAACAAAGAAAAAGACAAAATAAAATATAGCAATTTAATGAAGACGGACGTGTCACTGTTTTTGCCGTAAGACGCCAGAGGAGGAAAGTTACGGAGTTACTATAATCTTACTTTAGTTCATTTATAATAGAGCGAAAAATACATAAACCGATGTCTCTAACACACCAAATCACTTACGGTCGGACGTTCAGCAGTTATCTTACATTCCAGCGGAAACCAATTTCCTGAGAGAACACTGGATCCCTCTTATCTCCTGCAGTTATCAGCGTTTATGAACAGGAAGTAGACCGGTTCTGCACGAGTCGACATCAAGACGTTCTAATTATTTGCATAAAGGAACAGGATAACATCAGAGTGTGAAGGACTCACAGCCTTGACGATATAACAGGCATTAGGCTACCCAAGGTCCTGAGTTCCCCTATTATAGAAACACTCGTATATATATGTTATTTGACGTAGTGCACCGGATGTGTTAAATAGCTGGTCCTAATTCACTGGTGTGCCGTGGAGGTAACCCGTGTGGTTACGGCCCAACCACCCTCTTCCTCACCCCCCTCCTCCTCGTTCAATTAATCATCTGAAAAGGCTACAATATTTATGCATTTTAAGTATTTTTTTTTGTCCATGAGTCTTCTCTCTTTCCTTCCTAACGCAGCTCCTGTACACAAAACAACAGAGAAATGAGTGTCAACATACCCCGGACCCGCGAGTATTAGGGAGGTAAACACGGCTCCCTCTAGCACTGTGTTTTGGTTAGGTCGGGAGTGGGGTGTGGTACATCCTACGGTAGTTTAAGTCGTTTACCAGGACACAGAGGTTATTTTAGGTCACTACAGGTATGAGGGCTTTAGTTATACTGTATCACTCTATTTCAATGCCTAAAGTCCTAAACTATGGAACACAATATCAGCTTCTACACAGGATACCAACATTGAAAAACTAGGAAGGCTATTCTTTCTTTAATGGAAAATACAGATAAACACGAACGACTACTGTATAACAAACTAGTTACAGGGAAAAGTATGACTCCTTGTTGTGTGTGTGTGTGTGTGTGTGTGTGCCATTCACTTTTCAATAACATATTCTTCTTCACCACTAGGAGAACATATTGCCGGTGCTTGTAACACACACACACACACACACACACACACACACACACCTTATATAACTCCCAACTAGACACAAACTACACCAGTGAGAAAGATGCGGGCTAGACACCTTACTGCAGTCTTACACACAGTTATGTTTGCTTCTTTCTGTTCTTCAAGAGTGAACAGAGAACAGATTTTCTTCCTTTCTTCTATTACTAAAAATTACTCTTGTTTGGATCAATTGTCTTTATATTAATGAGGTAGTTAGATCTTTATTATGTTTTTATTTTATATTTTATTTGTATCTTTTTTGACGATCTGATTTTCCATTTATTTATCTTCCTATTTTTCTTTAAAGTAAATCGGACGAAAAAAAAGTTTGTGTCGAAATATCAACATAAGCCAATTTGTTTATATTACAGACATGTGGGTAAATCAAGTGGAAAGTGCCCTGAGTATCATATATCCCGAGAACCAGGTATCCTAACCACCATGTATCCTAACAACCATGCATCCTAATCACTAGGTATCCTAACCACCATGTATCCTAGCCATGTATCCCAACCATGTATCCTGACCATGTATCTTGTATACAGTGTTCCCCGTGCAGCCCGTCTGGTAAGCTCTGCCTCAGTATACTGTGTAAGACAGGCTCAGTCGACCGTGTTTGCTTACTACCGTCACCATTTATCGGGACAGGTGTGACAGGTCTACACTGTGACGGTGTTTATGGGATTACAAACAAAACTATCGTCCTATTATCAAACTATCGTCCAATTATCAAGCTATCGTCCTATTATCAAGCTATCGTCCTATTATCAAGCTATCGTCCTATTATCAAGCTATCGTCCTATTATCAAGCTATAGTCCTATTATCAAGCTATAGTCCTATTATCAAGCTATCGTCCTATTATCAAACTATCGTCCTATTATCAAGCTATCGTCCTATTATCAAGCTATCGTCCTATTATCAAACTATCGTCCTATTATCAAGCTATCGTCCTATTATCAAACTATCGTCCTATTATCAAGCTATCGTCCTATTATCAAACTATCGTCCTATTATCAAGCTATCGTATCAACTTTAACCCCCTGACACACGCACACACACACTTACGGTGCCAATTTTGATCCCCTGATATAACACTTCAAGCATTTCTCTTCTCCTCCCTCTTTTCGCTCTACTTATTTCCTTTCTCTCCCTCCTTTTATACGCTGTGTTTTCCTTTCGCTCATACCTAAAGTACTCTCTCTCTCTCTCTCTCTCCCTATTCCACCACCTCTCCCCTTTTTTCTTTTATCCTCTACCACTCTCACATTGATTCATCTCCCCTACCAATTCTCCATCTCTTTCTCCTTTCACATACCTTCTCTCTCCCTTTCCTCATGCTCTTTCTTTCTCATACTCTTCTTCCCCACGTTGGTAACTCTCTTTTCCCTCGCCCATTTATTTCTCGGTTCCACTATCTCCTTCTTCCTATTCTCTTTTATTTCCACTTTAAAATAACTTCGTATCTTTACTACTACTACTACTACTACTATTACTACTCTCTCTCTCTCTCTCAAGTGCTGTGGGTCTGGCTTGAGTATGGGTGTTTGCTCAGGGCAGCACTTGTAGGTGATGACTCTGTGTGTGTGTGTGTGTGTGTGTGTGTGCTACTATTTAATAATAAAGTGATATGTGTGCTGTACCTACATGATCATCTCAGTCGTATACTAACACTACTAACTACTAACACTATTAACACTACTAACACTATTAACACTACGACTAACATTATTTAATGTAAACAAACTAACACCCCTTGTAAACGACCCCACAGTCATTCTTGTTTAACATTAACTAACATGACCACCTCCTGACCTCACTGACTCATTTACTCTGTACAGTCGGGGTCAAAAGTTCACCCCCGCCCAAAAACGAAGTAGCGTCGACCCACCAAATGAGATGAAACAGTCAGGGTAAGTCAGTTCGGAGACTCATTCCCTTGACTCAGTTTCATTCACCACAGGGAGCGAATTTTGGTCCCTCACTGTTCATCTCTCTTGGTCTCCTCATACACACCCTCTTATACACGCCCTCGTCGTCATATACACCCTCTAATACACACCCTCGTTCCTTGTCAGACTATACACCCCAGATATCACATTGATGATAATAACGAATTTAAGTCCACAGTCTTCAGGGTTCAGAGCGGCAACTCCCATTACATTATGAAAGTCTGATCACAGTCGATGAAAGTTTGATCGACTATTAGTGTAAATAAGAAGGGTGTAACTGGCTGCCTAGATGGGCGGAGTCTTCAACCCACAACATTACACGGTCCAGAACTGACAATTGTGCGTCAATTTATTGGATCGACAGAGTTAGAGGTATCTCATAAGTCCTCCACTGTGTGTGTGTGTGTAAAGATGAGTCCTACAGCTTATTTTATTTGCTGATTATACACCCTGGCACTACCAAGGAGAGGGGGGGAGGGGCTTAGGTTAGGTTAGCGTTAGCGTTAGGGATGTTAATCTTAAGATGAAATAAGCTGAGGGCTTATCTTCACAGTATTCCCCTAAAAGTTATATATTTTGTTTAAACAAGATGATGGAACTTTATAGTATGAGAAACATAGACCTCGTTGTCGAAGAAGCACCAACAAAACCCAACAACACCCAACAACATCGACATCACCTATAACTTCAACACCAACATCACCACTAACAACACCAACAACAATGCCACCACCATCACCACCAACAGCACCACCATAATCACCACCAACAACAACACCAACACCACCGGCTGCAGTAAAGACAACAACACCCAGAAGAATTTCCTTTGTTCACAAGTTTTCGCCACACTTGAAAAATTGGTCTGTGGTGGGCAGTATCCCAGCGGCCACCCTCGCGGTATTTAGTTTCCCCGCAGAGTAAATACTCCAGAAACACTCCCTAATACCCGTGGGGGAGGAGGCAGAGGTACTCACGCTGGAGGTGCAGTGGTGTCGGAACTCGAGGAACAGATGGATAGACGTTCTTAAACCCTAGTTGACAGTGGTACTTGGGATGACGTAACCCTAAATCTAGGTTTACAGTGGTACTTGTAGTGAGGTTAGTAATTAAGGGTTAGTTTACAGTGGTACTTGTAGTGAGGTTAGTAATTAAGGGTTAGTTTACAGTGGTACTTGTAGTGAGGTTAGTAATTAAGGGTTAGTTTACAGTGGTACTTGTAGTGAGGTTAGTAATTAAGGGTTAGTTTACAGTGGTACTTGTAGTGAGGTTAGTAATTAAGGGTTAGTTTACAGTGATTCTGGCTGTGATGAAACATTTATGACTTGATGGAGAATAATACTAGTTATGGAGGTATATTGGTTCGAAATACAAAGCGCAATTAAATGAAGCACAGAAAACCTAGTCCGGGTGTAAAGGTGTAGAAAAACAAAAACAAAACTGCAGTACCCTTTAAGGACATAGGTTTCAGAAGCACAGAAACACCTAATAAGCAATTGTACCTCAAGATTTATGGTCACCTTCTTGTGAAATAAAAAGAGATGGTCACAGTCTTATTAGAAAACCCGGTAGGAATAATACTGCTCTACATAAATTTAGCTGCAGTGATATATAATGTTTTTAAATGCCTTCAGATGGCTCGCTACGACACTGAAGAAAAACAAAAACAAGAATAAGATAATTACTTTGAGTCGCGATTATATAAAAAAAAGAGGAGAAATTTATACTAGAAAGTTACTATATAGGAAGAATATAAAAAGTAATGAAGATTGATAGTAAATGATTTATAAGCATATAGATAAGTACAATCCGGTGATTAATCTTATTCCGTGCTGTTACTATTAACCTCTAGTGTATACGGTGTCGCCTCTGAGCTGAATAAAATCGTCTCGTGTTAAATAAAATAGCCAAAAGTTTCGTCCCCGTAGTGAAGGGATTAGTGGAGATAGTCTGCTAACTTTATACGACTTGTTTTGTACCATAAGGACCATGGTGGGTACATTACAGGTCATTTTGTACCATAAGGATCACGGTAGGTACATTACAGGATATTTTGTACCATAAGGACCATGGTGGGTACATTACAGGATATTTTGCACCATAAGGACCATGGTGGGAACATTACAGGATATTTTGTACCATAAAGACCATGGTGGGTACATTACAGGTCATTTTGTACCATAAGGACCACGGTGGGTACATTACAGGTCATTTTGTACCATAAGGACCACGGTAGGTACATTGCAGGATATTTTGTACCATAAGGACCACGGTGGGTACATTACAGGATATATATTGTGTGAGCTCTTCCTGCCCACCCTCCCACCCACCCACCACTCCGTCGCCCGCCCTCACGTGCCCACCAAAACAATATTTGCCTTTCGTATTATTCTTTATTTTTACTGAGGGTTTGAGGTAGTGTTGACATTCTCTCTCTCTCTCTCTCTCTCTCTCTCTCTCTCTCTCTCTCTCTCTCTCTCTCTCTTCTGGAGGGGAAAGGATGAAAAATTCATTGAGAGAATGTGAGAGTAAATCTACCTGAAGAAAGAATTTATTTTTTCACAGGTTGTACACTTTTATTTATTTATTTATTAATATATATTTTTTTATTACATATCTAAATCTATCAAGGCTCTTTCTTGTGGTTGGAAATAAGTACTGATTGACCTTACTCTCGAACAAGCATCTCGTTACATTATTATAAAAACAGCCGCTTATAGGGACCTACTATATACGTCACATTAATGATATAAAATGAACAATGATTCACTCTTAAATTGCACAAAATAGCAGGTGGTAGAACTTGAGTTATTGTGTGAACCGAGACGATAATCGAGAGAGAACTAAGGGTACTAAAAAATATCTGCCAAAGTCTGCCACTATTTATAATCCTAATAAATATGTTGGTAAAAACTGAGAAGGATGCTTGAAAATTGGTTACATTTAGCCCACCATTATGATAACCATTAGGCCAAGACTGTGTTCATCCACTTGCCTCGATGCGCTAATGAACAATGAATTAAAACAATAATGGGATCTGCATTTTACTTCCCTTATTTTCTTAGTCTGCTGCCCCCTCCCCCCCCCCCCCTCTGCGCCTCTCTCTCTCTCTCTTCCTCCCATGCTGATCATCCTTCTTTCCCTCCCCTCACGATGAGATCTCACAGCTGCTGCCACGCCCCCCCCCCACACACACACACAATATATATGCATACACGCACAAACATACAGTACACACACACACACACACACACACACACACACACACACACACACTCAAGTTACCCATTCTCCAATTAGGTAACTGTATATTCTCAGCTTTCCGACTGCCATGCTCTTTCAAATAAAAATTAATTATTCATATTATTATTATTATTATTATTATTATTATTATTATTATTATTATTACATACACACTCGTATAATATAAATGTATCAATTCATACGGTGAATACTGTAGTATATAGTTGTAGAACAAAGCTTTACTCAGAGGCACCAAAAGTATATAAACTACATGATTTTCTATACTACTGACCTTCATAAATACAATAAGTCACACATGCACACAGACTGGCATTAACCATCTCCTCCTCCCCCTCACGGACCACACGTCTGTATCCTGTGTATATATCAGTAGTGTATCTGATGGTGTTGACGATGGGCAAGATAATGGCCTTCACTCTCTCACAGTCAATAAGGGAATACCAAACCAACCCTTGACTTCCACTATTGTATCCTACACTTCTGTAAACTTATACCACACACACACACACACACATATATATATATATATATATATATATATATATATATATATATATATATATATATATATATATATATATAAATATATATATATGCTGATAACCACCAGGAAAGAAGAAAACACGAAGTTCCCAAGCGCTTTCGTGTAATTCACATCTTCAGGGGTGAGTACAGACTAGATAGAGTAATGCAAAACAAGATGAATATATACAGAGGAGGGTGAGACCAGACAGGTAAAGATCTTGTAACTAGAATTAAACAACACAAATACAGTGTTAGGACAGGCCAGGAATCCAATGCTCTGTTTGTTCATTTGAGGGATAACAACATTGCATTGACTGGGATAATGCCTCCTCAATATTACCATGTAATTCAATTGATAGTAGGAACATCATAGAATCTAGTCTTATTAAACATACCGAAGCATTCAACATGAATTTGAGTAACGGCATGTACAAGCTGGACAACTTTGTAATTAAGAAGATTTGTGATCAGGTGAGAGGGCGGGTCACTGTCCCATCTGACCCAACCACCAACTGTTGTGTGCCATTTAAAGATTAGTAGGGTCATTACCTGACCATTGTGGACCTGGTCTCACCCTCCTCTGTATATATTCATCTTGTTTTGCATTACTCTATCTAGTCTGTACTCACCCCTGAAGATGTGAATTACACGAAAGCGCTTGGGAACTTCGTGTTTTCTTCTTTCCTGGTGGTTATCAGCATATACCTAGATCACGCGCACCTACAGTGATTTACTTGCATATATATATATATATATATATATATATATATATATATATATATATATATATATATATATATATATATTTCATGTAAATCCACAATGAAAACGTGGATAAGATATATCTTGATAAAATGACACGTGTGATTTTATCAAGATATATATATATATATATATATATATATATATATATATATATATATATATATATATATATATATATATATAGATATATATATATATTGTGTGTGTGCAATGTTGCAAAATAACATTAAATAAATCATGGACAGTATCTACCCTCGAGGTCTCGGGAAATGAAATACTTTTACTTTCGCTCCAAAACAAAGGTGTTGACAGCGGTGTTACAGATATCGGTAGTGTGATAGGAAGTCATGTTGCTCTGGGGCTCACGTAGGAGGCAGGTGACCAGCCTTAAGGTGTGGTGTACCAGAACACCTGTGGTGCTGTGAGGACCAGGTTCACACAGAGTATTGCCCTGTAAGTTGTGGTAAGGAAACACCCGTTAATTATGGTAGCGTTTCTGGGTAGTTCATATGTCATTTTAGGTTTTTTTTGTATTCGCCAAAGAAAATCAGTTATTATTTACGTAGTGTACGTCTCCCGTTGCGATATGAATTCAACGATCGAGATCCAAGCTCAGGGCACTCGTCCGAAAATAAGTCAACAACCTAACCTAACCTAACCTAACCTAACCTAACCTAACCAAATCTAACCTAACCTAACCTAACCTAACCTAACCTAACCTAACCTAACACTACACTTGTGAACGAAATAGTTTATATACTGTATATTAACCCTCGTGAAGTTATTATCCTACAGCTTGACAACAGACAAGTTCAGCACCCCTATTTCCAGCTTCAGAGCAAACTTTGACAAATCTCAAAGTTGATAACACAACTTTTTTAAACCTAATGGGTAAATACAAATAAAGATAGTGAAAAAAATCACTCATTCATAAATTATGCATCGTCCATATACCAAGGTCAAAGTTTGAAATCAATACACTGACAACTGTTAAGGTTCTTGATCACACAAACTTGGTGAGGGAACACAGCATATATATAATACGCCCATCATTACCGTACACTGGAGGTATGATACATGAAAACAAAATATTTTACTCAGAATATCAAAAATATGAAATGATTTTCCGTGGAAAAATCTGGAAAATATTTTAGAGGGTGGAGGAGGTCTGGGATGAAGCCCAGGAGTCTACTGGGGGTCCAGCAGGGAGAGCTGGCGTCTGAATACGATCCAGAATAGAGTTAGGCTCTACATGGGGTCCAGAATGGTCAGCTGGCGTTGGCAGCCTGAAGAATAGAGGGCACGCTTCTACAGGGGGTCCAGGATACAGCAGATCTGGGGTCTACTTATGGTCCAGGATACAGTAGATCTGGGGTCTACTTATGGTCCAGGATACAGCAGATCTGGGGTCTACTTATGGTCCAGGATACAGCAGATCTGGGGTCTACTTATGGTCCAGGATACAGCAGATCTGGGGTCTACTTATGGTCCAGGATACAGCAGATCTGGGGTCTACTTATGGTCCAGGATACAGCAGATCTGGGGTCTACTTATGGTCCAGGACACAGCAGATCTGGGGTCAACTAGAGGACCAGGATCTACATGGAATTCAAAATGAAAGGCTAAGGTTTGTATCGGGTCCAGGATCGAAGTCTGTAGTCAGTATGGGGTCCAGGATGGAAGAGGTTTGTGGTCTACAAAGGATGTAGAAGGAAGGCTGGGGTCCGCGTGAGGCCCAGAAGGAGAACTTGGGTCCAGGGAGAAGGCTCGGAGGGGGGACAAGGGTGGTAGAAGATAATATCTGGGTTATGAGGCTCCCCAGGTCGGCCGCCCAACATTAATTACAACGGGCGACATAATTGGACTGTGGCGTCTCGCTCCATGTCGCCGACGCCCGGGAAGCGACTTTTACTCAGCGTTTATTACTATTACAATTTAATTCAAAACACACAGCTGGGTGGACTTGGCGCCCCCCTTCACAGTCGAGGTGCTCTAAAACCAGACATGTTCTGGTCTCGGCGACTCAACGTGACGTGAGGAGGCGGCTCAGTGTTATTAATGTGGGTCATGTCGTGTGAGGAATATAATACTGCAGCACTGAGCCTCACACACCCTCATAATACCTGGCTTGGATTAATACTGTATGTGGGTATTACTGTAATTAGTTATAATTGTGATATAAATGAATTAAACAAATAAACGGATAAGGAAACAAATATATATATATATATATATATATATATATATATATATATATATATATATATATATATAACTCGCTAGCCATCATTGTCCCCGACAACGTCTTCACCACTCCACCAACGTGTGGTAGATGGTCAGAAAATACAGTTAAGCCTGGAGTATCCCCCTTTTGCTGACATCGCCCCACACATCTCGCTGCTCATTTGTTACGGGCGACGCTGGTGACATCTGACGGACGAGAGGGGCGTGACAGTGACGAATGCCGGACGCTGCCTCCTGATGTTATCGCCTACTGCTACCGACAGCCAGTAAAGAATGTGCTAACAAAGGCTCCCCCTTACTGACCAGTGGCCAGATGCACGTGTAGCAGGACTACAGGAAATGAACCGTTAAAAAGATTAAGTTATAATTTTTACTCCGGAAAAAGGTCAAACATCTTACACTATCGATAAAAATGTTCTATTAAAATCGGGTTACATTACTGTAAGAGATCTTCAATTGTAGTCATTTACAAACTGGATCTCAAGTAAAAATAATTCAATTTGTTAAACTTTATCACATTGCTCATAAACGTCTTACTTTCTACTCTATATGTCGGTTTTATTTCCAGCTTACCATCATGTCGACACGAGGACTGAACGAATGAATACCAAATACATGCTCACTTTGTCTCACACTTAGGCAGACAACAGTGTAAGAAAAGTGTAAAGGACTGAAGCCCTCACGAATAAAGTGCCGGAATCATATGTTATACCTCCATTCTTAAATCCAACCAACATAATGTAAGAAAAAGAAGACAAAAGAGTATAAACCGACACTCGTATAGTGAAGCCTAACTGGGTGTTGTCTAACCAAGTCAAAGAATCTGGGGAAATATATAGAGTTAAAGGTGTAGGAGATATATACCTGTACAATACTCATCAACCTGCAATACTCCAGCCCTCAGCTCTGTCTCCCTCCCTGACACGAAGTTAACAAAGACAAAGATCATGAGTTTTATTCTCCCAAGATAAGGAGGACGTCAGGTGAGCAAACACAAGAAACTAAGAAAAAACCTGTCAGTGGATAGTGACTCTGAATACATACAACACAACTACACCTTAAATGATATAAAATCTCGTGTGAAAAATTAAATGGTAGAATAAACAGAAATATTGTGAGGTTCAGTGATATTTAAAAACAAAATAGATAAAATGAACAAAGATAAATTAAATAAGCATAGTTTCTGACCTCTGGCAGATAATCCAGGGAAATTAACAAACATCGGAGTAACTAAATATAGTTTGTTTTTTTTTATAACAAAACGAAAACAAATTTAGCGTAAAAAATTTTTGATCATTGTTAGTAAATTCAATGTAAAAAAAATGGCGATGCATCTATGGGAAAATTTTGTTTTCAGTACAAAGGCAAGAGGATTTTCTTTCGTTGATTTTTAAAAACACAAGAAATTTTAATTACCAACAATTTCTCGAAGAACAAAACTGAGAAGATAGTTACTGTTGTGCGCCCAGTAAGAGACACAGTAGACAGAAGGATCAGAGAAGGCAGGGCAAAGACAGAGGCCAGGGTGGAAGCACAGGGAAATGGGTAGATGTAGAGAGGCCAGGGTGGAAGCACAGGGAAATGGGTAGATGTAGAGAGGCCAGGGTGGAAGCACAGGGAAATGGGTAGATGTAGAGAGGCCAAGGTGGAAGCACAGGGAAATGGGTAGATGGAGAGAGGCCAGGGTGGAAGCACAGGGAAATGGGTAGATGTAGAGAGGCCAAGGTGGAAGCACAGGGAAATGGGTAGATGGAGAGAGGCCAGGGTGGAAGCACAGGGAAATGGGTAAATGTAGAGAGGCCAGGATGGAAGCACAGGGAAATGGGTAGATGTAGAGAGGCCAGGATGGAAGCACAGGGAAATGGGTAGATGTAGAGAGGCCAGGGTGGAAGCACAGGGAAATGGGTAAATGGAGAGAGGCCAGGATGGAAGCACAGGGAAACGGGTGGATATAGAGAGGACTTGGCACACATAGAGGGTAAGGTAGAATTTTAAAATTAGTCAGGTAGAGACCAGCAAGGGAAACACAAGTAGAGTAGAGTAGAGGGAGGCGGAGGAGGAGGATGTAGTGATCAGGTTAAGATAATGTGGTACTTCGTTGCTGCTGCCACTAATGCGATCCACGAGGGAGGTACGGCGGTCTTCTATACTAGTAGCCTCTGTGACCCAAGACACCCATCCCCCCCCCCTAAACTCTCTCTCTCTCTCTCTCTCTCTCTCTCTCTCTCTCACTCACTTAACACAGCCAGAGTGTACAAAGCATTAGGAAGAAATATAGCCTACATCTTGCCATAGAAAAACACAATAACAATGGAAGTAAACATATTTGTGTGTAACCCAGACTTGCGCAGCTACGGTCTATAACAGGAAGGATATAAACATGTACACAGGAGGAGAGATTACGACTTGTAAGGAGTAAGAGAGATGAAGGATGTTTGGATGAGTAACTCTTCCACAATGAACTGATGACAGGAAGTGGAGTAGCGAGTAGAACTTTTTTGAGTCTTAACATATTAATGAAGAACAGAACTTGAAGAACATTATTAAAGGTGATGGTTAGGTTAGGTTAGGATAGGTTAGGCTAGGTTAAGTTAGGTTAGGTATTTGACTTATAAAAAACACGCATTGCAGTAAAAGTTAATATTTTCTTTTATAATGTGTGATGGCAGTAAGACCTGAATTGAGAGTGTTATTTGAGATGGTCTGAGGAAAGATAGATGGAGGTGTGATAGAGAGAGAGATAAGGTAGACAACTAGACACTCAGAGATTCTTCAGTTGTTGAGAGAAGACAACAGTGATAAGCATAGGAGAGAGGACGATGGTCTCAAGAGA